>CM037852.1:246734539-246813931 GCA_021234595.1 Delia radicum
TGAATTATTCTGATAAAATCAGCAAAAAAATTTAAATATTAGTAGACAAAAAAAAAAAAATTCACAAAAAACTTGAAAATTTTCAAGTTTTTTTAGATTTTTTTTTTATGCGAATACAAATTTGCCCTTCTGAAATCAGGAGTCTATAATTATGTAGTAAATATTTCTGTTTATTTAAGCTAAATATACGGTTATTTTCATGCAACTAAATTTATGGAAAATATAGCAATATAGTTGATATTACAGTTTTTGTTTGCTGCTTCTTGTCTACAAATATTTAGCAAAACATGTTTGCTTATTTTAGCAGAGTAAATTGCTATTTAACTCGAATATAACTAAAATTTTGTGAGATTAACAGTTATGTTTTTCCTGTTCTGCTAATTTGAGCAGTTTTTTCTGAAACGTAATTTGTAACTAATTTTTTGTCGCATTTTCTGCTATTTATTTTCTGCAGGTTTATTTCTATGAGTCTCATTTCAAATAAAACAAAATTTGATAATTAAATTGATGATTAATAGGTTTTTGTTAAAGTTCTGCCTATTATGGAGGCTCTAGCTTTTCTAAAACTTCGGGTTCTGATGAGATCTTTAGCCAGATCGAAATACTAGTATCAACCTAGCTAATATATTTGATTGTATAATTATCAGCAAAATATATACAGATTTACACAATATTCTTTGCGAATTTGTATTTAAAAAGATTTGTAAAGTTTATTTATAAATCACTAAAGATTTCCAATTTTCTACCAAAACTCCAAAATTTCGTACAAAAGTTTTGTATTTTTAATATTTTTCACTTTTTAATATTTCTAACAGCTGCTCAAAATCTAACAAGAATTATATCAAAAAATGTCCCTAGAAGTTAGAGTAAATTTTTATTTACTATTTTTTTTAAAAAAAGTGAATTAAAGAATTTATTCTCTTTAACCTTTGCTTCCAAAGCATGACTGATATTGAGGTAGTGTATCCAATATAGTACTGAAAGTATTAAAAACTTTCAAACAAAAAAGATTCGAAGAACTTTAAAACTAATTTTTGCCCCCTAAATATTCACTTTGCATGGTTAGAGAATTTTTTAGACTGGTTTAAGAATTTGTGGACTCCTCTCCTGCTTTGAAATAGAAGCGATTTGCTTTGAAATCAATAAAATTTTCTCAAAGGATCCTAAATCAAGATATAGTCAAAATTGTCACACACATTCTTGATCTGGAGCGGGACAGTTTAAGTGAAATGCTTCATATTATCTACATAAGACAATAATCTTTTATTTACAGGGCAGCGACTTTCATGCAAGTGCATGCATATTTTGTATTAGTAAGGATTTCATTATTTTTGTGTAGAGAAATATAATGAAGACCATGATATGGTCATTATAATTCTTGTTGTTTATGAAATGTTTCATAAATATTGATGAAATTGTTACATTGGACGAAAATTGATGAAACCTATTCCTGGTTTTCTCTGGGTGCAGTCAGTAGCTCAAAATAGATTTTGACCAAATCCTTTTTCGAATTGAAAAATTTGCAACAAAATGGCATCGATTTGTATTGGCATATTTTGGCATAAATGCCAATTTTTTTATATTTTGCTATAAATGCATATATGTATTGGCATTTCTGTTGCATATCTTTAATATGATTGCATATTTTGTAAAAATTAAAATTTCGATTTAATTAAAAATAAACAAAGGGAAGCTTTTCTAATTGTCATTTGATAGACATTTATATTAGATTTCATTTTCAAACCAACGCTGTCGATTTTTAAAAATCCAAAAATATTAAGTTTATATTTTCAGTGCATATTTTTCGATTTTAGGGCATATTTTTTGTTCTTTAGTGCATATTTCGATTTAAGTGCATATTTCAAGCGCATGTTTTCGATTTTGTAGTGCATGAAAGTCGCTGCCCTGGTTATTTGCAATTTCTTCTCTTTGGAAAATCGTTTGTTGTTTTATTAGCATCTGCAGCAGCACACCATCGTCAGCTGCATTGTCATTATCTTTTGTTTACTGTTGCTGCTACTCCGCTCTGTTGTTTGTTTTGCTCCAGGCTATTTGTCTTTGCAATTCTTTCGATTAACCTATGGCAGGGGCGGTAAAACTATGACACGCGTGTCAGTAGTGGCACGCGAATGCATTTTCGGTGGCACAGACGTTTTATTAATCATTTTTAAAAATTCCATAAATAAATTTTGTTGTATGTATTATAATAAATTGATCGTAATTAAGGACCTGAAGTTCATGCAAATGCATGTTTTTTCTTTTTTACATGGGTTTCCCATTCCCACTATATTTGACCAACGAGCATGTAGACAAAAGAGGACCCAAGCTTTTTAAGCCCTCCCTGTTCATTAGGCCGGGTCGATTTGTATGGAGGCAAAAAATCGCTCAACGTTCAAGGAAAATCGTATTCTAGGGATCAAAATAAGAAACTTTGCCGAAGAAACCATACCTCTAAAACGAATTCTGATGTCCCGACTTTTGACCCGTAGGGTCAAATTTTGAAAAATGTCACTTTGACCCATTTAGAGTGCCCCAATAGAATCCAACCCCAATCGAATATAATTTATACATGCATCTGCTAGAGCGTCTTCCGGAGAAGAAATAGAGACCGTAATCTTGGAAAGTCTCCTCCTACTTTCTGAAATATCTCTATCCCGAGATTTGTACATTTCAGGTAGTGTTTTTGTACATACAGGTAGTGTTAACATGTAAGTGCATCCAAGGAAAAAAAGCATAACAATATTATGAATATTTGTAAGGATTTCGTCAAAAAAAAATTAATTTTTTAAAGGAAATAACTAGACTTAAAATGTTTATAAATTATGAGTTTTCTTTACCAATCTGTCTTATCTTCGAAATCTTAAAAAATCGTTTAAACCTTAACCATGTTCTCAATCAAATATTTTTTGAATATAGCTTTCGAAAAGAAAGAAAACTAAAATGGTTTATATCTTATTGGGTAATCGTTTGGGTTTGTCTATTGGAAAATGTCTGCCAAAATTTACATATTTGAAATTGCAGTTTCATATTTGGATGAAATTGTATCTAGTATACATCAAATTGGATAAAATTGTATTTAATTGCATCGAATTAGATCTAATTCAATACAATTATATGTTCTCAGTTTCCGGATCAAATTTGATCTCGTCACATATCTAATTTATATATAATTTGATTATGCCCCATATACATTTTTTTTACTTGGGTTTATTTTGTTTTTAATAAAAAAAAAAAAATTATATGCATATTTTTTAGATTTTAGTGCATATTTTAAGAGTGTTCTTGCATATTATAGGCGCCTATTATACACTTAGAGCATGAAGTTCCTGTCCGCGATCATAATTAATTGTTAAATGACTCTGCTGATGGCCCCTAAATCGTTGTTTGTTTCCACCTCTTTTTCAAACTAGAGAAACAATACGTTACTAAACTTGAAACATTTTTAATATTTAATAGAATTTGAAAAACAGGTGCTGCATTTTTTTTTATCTTTCTAAGCGCATTCATAAATGTTAACGAAAACGCATGAAAGTGTGTTTAAATAGGGAAAATATACAAACCATAATTTAAAGTTTCGATTATATTAATTTAGGAAAATCCTTAATAACACGGTGCAACAAAAAAAAAAAAAAATTCCAAATTGCCCTTTTTAAATATATGTATATACTTTTTAATATTATTAATATAAATATGTAGAGATTTTTTTAATAACATTTAAAATTGCATTTAATTTCGAATTGTCAGGTTTGAGATCATAATTAAAATGTTACTATTACAAATAGAAAATACTAATTGTTAATAAATGTAAGAGAACATGAAAAAAATCTTGTATGGAAAATTATCTTCTGCATTATTTTAAAATACAACAAATTGACTTCTTAATAACGACCTATTGTAGTGATTATTTTTAAATAAAAACTAATGACTTACTAATAATGGGAATTTGTTGCCAATCGAATGCTTCGGTTTTCGAGACCGAATTTTTCGGTTGTAATAACATTCATTAAATAGAAACAACTGAAATTCTGTCACGATAACAGAATTTCGATGTCCTCAACAGAAATTCGGTGATAACTTCCAAAAAATTCGATAGATACAACCGAACCATTCGATTGGCTACAAATACGGTTGCTACTACCGAATCTGTTTTCTGTGTGTATATATGATTATATGTACCTATATCAGCACTTTTTCCATCGGCATATTTAAAAAAATAGTAAAAATCATTTGTAATTATAGTTATGCAACGCAGTGTATAATCACTTATCTGGTAATGCAAGTTTTTGCTGGGTTTAGTTTTCTATGGAAATATTTAATAAGTTATATTTCTTGATTTCAGCTTGGATACAAATTTCGTATTCCTACTTAAATGGCCTTAAGCAATTTTATTGGAATTTATTGCTTTCCTACAATTATTCAAAATTTATGCAATTAACTGATAGAAGTTGACTTCATGTTATGCTCCTTCGTTGGTAGCTTCTTGACTTTTTTGTTGTTGTGCCATTCATTACTACACTGGTACCACATAATAGTCTAAATATAAAACTCGTAACTCTTTTCAAGTCCGATTCTTTACTACCAGAGCAGCGACTTTCATGCACTAAAAAATCGAAAATACACACAGAGAAGTAAAGTGCCAACCGAATTGAAAAGTGTGTATTAATGCCAACAACTTATAAATTCTGTTAGTACAACGATATTTACATTAGATTTCTGAATATTTTTGGTTTTGCAACTAAAATTCAGTTGAATTAACCGAACGTGAGCAGATTTTTGCGTGATTCACGGGAATCACACGTGAGTGTGAGCGAAACCCAGTTTTACTCACGTGAACGTGAAGAAAAAAGAGGAGTCAAATTTTAGCGTAAGTGTGTGTGAGTATAATTTTCGCAAAAAATATGAGTGAGTGATTGTGCGTGAGTGAAATTTTTCTAGTGAGCGTGAGTAAGTGTGAGTCAAAATTCACTCACGTACCCATTTCTACTCTGAATTCTGAGAGTTTTCGAGTTTAGTACTTATAAGATATCAAATATCAAAAAATGGCGAGTCCATGAAATGCGAAAAATCTCATAATAATGAGATAATTATGATAATTTATAGTTTAAAGCAATTCCGATGGGTATGATGCAACGTATAGTATTATTAATTTTATACAAAGCAAATACAAAATTTTTTTTTACAAAATTATTTAGAATTTGTCAATATTTTAAACTGCATGATTAGTTTTTTCAATCTGCGTAGAAATTTTAAAAGTTATAAAGCGTTATTTTCACAGTTTATGCAAAAATTACAACAAAAAAGTAATACAAATGTTTTCTTTAAAAATGTTGACTCAGAAGCTAAGAAGATTTTGATTACTATCCAAGTTATAAGTATAATTCAGAAAACGTCAAAAAGCCCGATTTTTGGGGGAAATCGATTTGCGCGATCTCTAAACTTTTTCCGAAATCTGAAAAAATCCCAAAAATACTTTACCCCATAAGGATTCAAATTAAGCTTGACAAAATGTTAAACAGTTTCTTTTCACGTTTAAAATATTTAGTATTTTTAGTTTTTGTTGTCCAATTTTAGATGTTGTAAGATTATTGTTGTTATTTTTTTATAAATTAATAAATGAGTAATAATATTATTAAGTAAACATTAAATGTTGAATGAAATACAATTGCATACGACTGAAATATTATTCTAATAATATTTTATGACAAATACAACAAGCGTATAGAAAATCTTGTGAACTGACGCATTGTGTTTTTAATCTTAAGCTGCATTTACATTTACCCTCCGAATCTAGTTGAAATTAGATTTCGATCATATGGTAGTGTATAAAATGATACTCGAACTAGATTTCGAAATTTAGTTTAAACTGGATTTCGGCCTTAACCCTTTGACTACCCTTGTACAATTTTTTAAATAAATATAAAAAATATGATAATGAAATAAAATTTTATATTTTGGTTTAAATATGTTCATTAGGATATAGGTCGTTGGATCATTATATGCACAAACTGTTCGTGGGGCAATATAGTAGCGATTTTTGTGAACAAAGTCGTATTTTTTTAATCAGCCTTTATCTCCGAAAAAATGGGACATTTGTTGTATCTCTTAAACTAGCAAAGCTAGAACGGTACGTAGATTCATTTAACAACCAGAAAAAAATAAAACAAAGAAAGTTTGGTTATTCGAATGTTTTAGTGGTAAAAACGGGCTCAGAATTTAAAAAAAAACTCGATTTTCGAAGCCATTTTTTGGTGGGTAGGAGGAGAAGGCGCCATATATGTAAACGTTTTTCTTTCTAATTGAAGGACCCCTAACAATATGAAGTCAAAGTGGAAATAAATCCACAAATAAAAAGTCGATAGTGAAAGGGTTAATTAATGTAAATGCAACCTTAGATGAATTAAAAATTAAATTTCTATTAAACTATATTATTTTCTATTTCTTTGCAGGTGAGTTTGCAACTGCATACGATACAATTTGTGTATGTGCATATATGTCCGTAAGTAATTTTATATACATATCGCACCTGTACCTCTTAAGTGAGTCAACTAAAAATTTTTCAATTTTCACTTTTTGCAAGAAAACGATATACAGTAGTCATATCTTCCCACTGTAAAAATCTTACATAAGAGTAGTATTTGAAAAAAAAAGTTTTTTGCCTCCACTGAAAATTTGTAAATTTTGAGTTGACTCAATTTAGAGGTACAAGTGCAATATATTGTTTTAAATCACTAAATGGTTAGAGAAATTCTAAAAATAATTAAAACTGGACTAGTTAAATTTTAACTGTTCATTTAAGACTTTCGCTCATACTGTGCAGATTTGTCAAACAAATCGCTGGCCAATATAATAATACAGTGGAACAGTGGTTATAACAAACACCGGTCATAACGAACTATTTTTATAACGAACGATTTTTCTGGTCCCAAAGCATTTACTAACATATTTCATACAAAATAATACGGTTATAACGAACATCGTTTATAACGAACTTTTTATATAAAGAACTAATTTTTTGGACCCTTTTAAGAGTTTTCATATTAATTTTTACGCTTATAACGAACACATGATAAAAATCGAGATTCTAAAATGAAAATTCTTAAAAATGTTAGCTTCTTAATTACAAATTTACTGAAAAGAATTAAAAACTAAATGAAACGTAATTTAATGGATAAATTGTTTTAGAATTACAAACAAAAATTGTAAAATTCGGTGTATTTTAGAAAAAATCATGAAATTTTAATAATTTTTTGGAACATGGTTACCTCGCTTATAGCGATTTATAACGAACTAAATCGTCTGACCCCCGCTAGTTCGTTATAATCGTACTCCACTGTATAATTAATTTTAAAAAAATTGTCGAACAATCATCTGAACTAAAGGAACTAACTACTTCAATAAATGTAAAATGAACGAAATTAACTATGAACTACTAAGCACAACCCCACCATGAAGTAACAGCCGATTTTTTTTAGTGAATAAATGCATTTCTTGTCCGAAATATTTGCTATGTATCGAATACGATTTTCAAATAACGGTTAAATATTTTACTCACGAATAGATTTCTGTGGGCTTAAGACAAAATAATTTTATTTTTTTATGGGACAAATGTTATAAGTTTAGAACAGACAGGTTTTGTTCAAAATCAAACTTTTTATGGTCATGAAGGAACATTTAAGTACATTTAACCCAGCCCTGTCCCTCGTTCCTCTCAATTCATATAACCTTGAGAAATAAGAGGCATCTAATGTCGGTTATAGTTTTATCGGCGATAGTTTTAATACATTAAACTGTTAGGATCTTATTTTAGCTACCGTAGAAATTACATAAATGAAATTCACAGTTTTAATGCTAACGTGCTATCGTTGTAATATAGCTATATTTTTTATAGTTTCGTATACACACAAAAAAATTAAATTCATAATTTTTTATGAAAAAGTTCATATTTTTAAAGGTTCATACTATTTATGAAATTTACTTACTATTTATGAAGTGTTCCTAGTTTCCCTAGCATTTATGACAAGGTTCATAAAATTCCCAGTATTATTGCAATGTAAGCAAGTTTTCTTAAATATTAGGATTTTGTACGTTGGCAAATTTCTAGATTTCTAGATATATTTTGAGAACCTTGTCATAATTTACGAGATACAAACTTTCCCAGTATTTTTTATGAACTATTCATAAATGTTATGAAAAAGTTCCTAAATTAGTACATTGACAAATTTTTCATAAAATATTCATAAATAGTATGAATTTTATTTTTGTGTGTAGTTGAAACTTCAAAAGTCATGCCATATTTAAACTATAGCACTTTATCTGTTAATTCCTTTATATTGTTTGCTTCAAAGTCAAATCGTATGTATTTACCCATTAATAAAGTGTCCATATCTTGGCAAATGATTAATAAACTTTTTAAAATGTTTCGTACTTCGTCAATAGAGTTTTGAAATTATTTTGTCCATTACCGTTATTTAAATAAATATTCTCAAGATTGGGCAATTTTGGAAAAAAAATTATTAAAAGAAGTATTTTTTTAATTACTCGTTTTAGTCGATTGCTCGTTCGAATTTTCGTTTTGTTCGTTCGATTAATCGAATACTTTTTGTTCGAGTGACACCCTAATAATTACCGAACATCAATATAATCTCTTACAAAATAGCACTTTAAAAAGAAGACCTTAATTAATAAGACTCTGCTATACAGAAAAATCACTCGTCAAATGACCTAGTTGTAAGTCTAGCTGAGTGTATTACAAAACCGGTTAGAGAAGTTGCCATATACCCTCCAATTTTCGAGATATCGGTAAAAGAGTAATTTTTGCGACTGGCGCATTTAAACATCTGCTAATTAGTCATTTTTTATCCGATTTCAAATTTTTAAACGGTATTTAAAAGAAACTAACTTGATATTTATAAAAATATAAACTTTCTTTATATTATTAATACAGATTTTTTAATAACTTTTTCAACTTCTACGAGGGTTTTTTTTCGAATCTTCTATTAAAAGAAAAGTCAGTGTTTTCCTTACGGCGTGTTTACTTCATTTGTATATTTAATACTGACATAATATAAAAAAAATACACGAATACTGAAACGCAAACATCGCATAACAACGAACTCTGGTGTTATCAAAATAATATTTTTAGACTTTAGTAAATTCAGCAAAAAAAAAAAATCTTAAAAATGTTGTGTTACATCAGGTCAAAAGTGCAAATTTTTAAACTAAAATCCGAAGTTGAACTAATCCGTGAAACACAAACCAAGTTCAATAAACTTTAAATACTTGGCATCATAAAAAACCTATTTGTAGATATGGTAACCTTTTCTTCTAAATATGCGTCTATAATACATTGTTTTAATTATACACACAGAGAAATAAAGTGCCAACCGAATAGAAAAGTGTATTTTATTGGTAACAACTAATAAATTCATTCAGTGGGTGTTAAAACTAAAATTCTGTTGTACTAACTGATCTTTGAGTCGTATCAACCGAATTTCAGTTGGAAATCGGTTTATACAAAACGTTGCTAGTCCATCATTTAAATAAATTTTGAAAAATCTCACGGGATCGATGAGCGGTGGAAAATGTGGTAACAAATCAAAATCAAGCCTTTGACTGACAACCTGGAGGCCCGGGTTCGAATCCCTGGTGGGTACATTTTATTTAAAACTTAATTTTCAATAAAAAAAATATTTTTTTTATAAAATTCTGTTTTTTTTGAATATTTATTTTTAAACTCATGATTTTTGTCCATATTGGTAAGGATATAGGTTACCACATATTTTTCTATTTTTTGTAAGGTGTTTAGTAATGATATGTCATTATTTTGCCCGATATACCGATATAAAAGTAATGGGATTTGTAATGACAATCATAAGTACTTGTCATTACCAAATATGTTCTTATACAACCATTTATATGCTAATGCTTTTCTACACTGGGTATAATCGTTTATGCACTTTAAGACTTTCCAATATATTGTTACATATTTTGCGTGGGTTTTTAGTTTTTTTGTGTGTAAATTACCAAAATTCCTAAGAGAAAGTTGCTACCTCTACAAGACAAAGTGCAGCAATGAATGAAGTAGGTTTGTTAAATGATCATATATATGTAAGTCTCATATATATTTTACATATATTAGGGTGTCCCTACAATATATTAGGTGCATATATAAGGGTGTCCCGACCAGGCGCGGATCCAGCTTTTCCGTTTGGTGGAGACAATTTATTTCACATTCAAATGTTTTGCAGAATAATTTCGGCGGTTTCTGAAAACAAAATTTTAAAGAAAATAGTTTTTAATGAAACTTTTTTTTTTGAGTGATTGAAACTATTAATTGAAAAAATATATTTTTCACAAAATTTTATGAAACTTCGAGTTCCAGCTGCTTCTATGCAATAGTTTAGTAATATCATGCAGAGAATTCTTTCAGTGTATTATCCGACCTAACAGTTTTTCCAAAAAAATATATTTTTATCGTTTTTTTTGCATTTTAATGCGTAATAGACAAGTTTCGATATTGCACTAAGAGAATTATCTGCATGCTATTAAAGAATTTTTGCATTAATCAATGAAATTGCACTGTAATTCATCTATTGAAACTTTGTATTAAGTTTAGGCTAGTTTTCAAAAAATTGTACGAAGAAATATAATTTTACTAATAAAACTTTTCTTTCACTCAATGAAAAGGTTTCATTAAAAAACTGGTCTCATAAAAAATATGTAGCTTTTCATAAATTTTCATTTTTTTTTGTGAAGGAAAGTTTAATAGATTACTTACTGAAAATTTTATTATTTTTTCGTCCAACAAAATTTTCTCAGTGAGATGTTGAATGTCAAATTTAAGGAAAAGGACGAAAGCTATAAAACAAACTGAATTCCAAACTGTTTTCTATTTTGCCGAAAGTTTGGCTCACAAAAGGTTAATTCGTTGTTTAACTTTGTAATTTTACTTTACTTTTGATTCAAAAATCCAATCCAATCGGTCCAACAAACATTTTTCCATTATCAAAATTTATTTTTATTAAACATTTTCTTACCGAACTCTTTTGTCAGACACAATAACACTGCATGACATAGAAAAAATTAATAAGGTTGTGACCATTTTGATCTTTGTACAGTTTTTCCGAAAATGCAAATGCAATAAATTTGATTTTTTTTCTATCGAAATCTAAGGACAAGACCAGTATTAATATTATTGGTACATATTAGATTCCCAAAACTTAAAATCAAATTCGCTGTTAAGCGTTTTTTTCGAATTTTTTCGCGAATTCTATCGCTAAATAATTAATCGTGCTAATCAAATATTCACAGAGTGGAAACAGTCATTTAATAGGAGTTATATTAGTGAGAAAAAAGTTATTTTTATCAAAACGTTTTTACACAAATAAATTCTTCAATATTGGCTTTCAGTGCGTCAACCGTTGCGGGCTTGACTCAATAGATATAAGCCTTAACATAGCCCCACAAAAAATAGTCTAAAGGCGTTAAATCGCACGATCTAGGCTGCCAATTGACCGGCCCCAAACGTGAAATAAACTGTTCACCGAACTCGCCTCTCAATAGGGCCATTGTTTCGCGCTCTGTGTGGCATGTGGCACCGTCTTGTTGAAATCACATGTCACCCAAGTCCAGCTCTTCAATTTTGGGCAAAAAAAAAATTGTAATCATCGCATGGTAGCGCTCGCCATTCACAGTAATGTTCCTGACTTAGTCGTCTTTGAAAAAGTACGATCCAATGATGCCACCGGCCCATAGTCCACACCAAACAGTACATTTTTCCCGACGTTTTTCTACAAATGACTGTTTTTTCACTGAAAAATAAAGATACTGTATTTCAACTCAAATAACTACAAATATTTACAGTAGAAGTTCCCTGAGGGTACGTATTTTTATTTTCAGATATGGAATTCTGACTTCATCGCAACACAAATTTGTATTTGAAAAATACTCTATCAAAAAATGACTAAAAATTGCTGTTTTAAAAGTAGTCTAGGACAAGCATACGACCAGCTTTAATTTATTTTAGGGTCATGATATTAACTTTGACCTTTTTTAATGTAGGTGAAAAACGTTAAAATTATTACATCAGCTTTGCATTTCAATATCATAAGCTATCTTTAAAATTTTACGAAATAATAATTCCTTTTCTGAAATATCATAAAAAAAAATTTTTTTGTTTTTTTTTTTGTATAATGTATTTTGATGTTGTATCTTTAAGCTATTTTTTTGGAAAATATCATTGCGGTATCTTCAAGAGTGTAGGTTGTTCTAAATATTTATCTTTATATTTATTTGTTAGGACAATATCCTAATGAAGAAATATAGAGTATGGCCTCGAACTTGAATAATTTTCATTTTCATTGCACACTTAAAGGTCGAAAAAAACATAATTTTTAATTTTTATTAAAAATTATAACAAACTTGTATCTTTACGCTATTTTTTTGAAAAATATCATTGCGGTATCTTCAAGAGGTTGTTCTAAATATTTATCTTTGTTTTCAATCTTTAGAAAGCGTCGATCGTGTAATAAAAAGTTTCAAAAAGCACCAAAATAGCCATTTTTGACAACTTTAATTGTGAAGTGATGGAGAAATTTGGATGCCGTATTTGGAATCAGGGAATCAAAGTCGATATAAATCCCATATCGCCATTCTAACAAATTATGCTTGTCGAGGTGTGTAATTCGTGTTTGTATGTGGACGACTCCTTTTAAGGACATTTTATGAAAATTGATTACTTTGTCAAAAGTTTAACAAAAGCTGAGTTTTTAATGCATAATTTTCTAAAAAATATTCCATAAATTTTATTAAACTATAATTACACTGTGCTACAAAATTGACCCATAAAAAAGAAAACAAGAGTACCGGCCATTTATCGTAACATATTTGGCCACGCTGAATTTAATTTCGTACCCAGTTTTTTCACTTATAGGCCAGAACAAAAAGTGAGCAAAAACAGATTTTATGACATCTTTAGTATGTTAATTGCCAGGAGCAGGCAACATTTTAACAAAAAAAGTGACAGTATTGGGAACTTGTTTTGTAGCCTACATCAATAATTAAAAAATAATCTTTAATATCATTTGATTAATCAGAGTTTTGGAGTAAATTTTTATTATGAGAAATTGAAGATTTTCTAAGGGTAACGCTATTTTCGTTTATTTCGGTAACGGTATTTTATAGGTAACGATATTTCGGTATCGGTTTTTAGCGCTAACGTTATTTTACTTATTTCGGTAACGGTATTTTAGCGGCAACGTTATTTAAGTTATTTCGGAATAGTTATTTTAAGGATAACGGTTTCACAGTTATTTCGGGGACGGTATTTTAAGGTAGCGCTATTTTAGTTATTCAGGTAATGTCAATGAACACCGAAATTTTTAAGCCACATTATGCCCGAATTCCAATAACTGACTAGTTCACGATTAAACTTTGGGAAGATATAACGCTGTTTCAATTATTTCGGTGACGATATTTCAGCGACAACTTTATTTTATTTATTTCGGTAACGGTATTTTAAGGATATTGGTATTTTAGTTATATCCGTAACGGTATTTTACGGATAACGATATCTTAATTATTTCGGTAACGGTATTTTAGGTGTAGGATAGTCAGTTGAAAGGGGTTTAAATTGATAATGGATATGGTGTGTCAGAAACTTTTTAATCCCACTCCTTAAAACCGGAGCAAAACCACGAATTTACTTATTAATGCTGCATACACAGAATCAACAATTAAAATATTTGTTGAAATTTAATTAAAATTTTAAAAAAATCGTCAAAAATAGCTTAAATTTGAAAAAAAATCGCTAAATAAATAAAAATTTAAAAACCGCAGAATTTAATAAGAATCGCCAACATTAAAAAAATTCTCAAAATTGCCGAACTTAAAAATATTATCAAAAACTAAAAAAAAATTGCCAAAATTGGAAAAAAAAATTGAAAATAATTGTCAAAATTAAAAACTCGCTCTAATTTAAAAATCGTTTAAATCTAAAAAATGATAAGATTTAATTTCGGACTATTTTTGTTAATTTTAGTTATTTTTAAGATTTGACGTTTTTTAAATTTTCAGAATTTTTTAATCTTACACTTCCACGAAATCTGGTTTAAAATCGAGTTAAATCCAGTTAGAAATCACCCTCGTTTACATTATAAAATTTAGCAGGCAAACTGGATTTTAGCTTGACAACAACAACATTTTGTAAACAAAACAAAATAAATAAAATAACATCAAATTAAAAATGTTTCTAAAAAGTTATTAATTTACAGGCGGAAGACAAAATTTGCAGCGATTACAATGTTATTTTTCAAATTTCTCTCCCAAAAACACAATGTTGTATCGCTACAACTTAATTTTAAACGTAATCTAGTTAAAACACGTTTTGCTCCGGCACACTGTTGCGCGAAATGCGTCAAAATTAACATTATTTGTCCGATTTTTTAATGCTTTAACACAAAACCTTTATGGGCCAAATCAAATTTAGTAAGTTTTAAAAAAAACTGCACATAGTTGGAATTAACTTGCAGATAATAAATTCTTTAATTTGTTACGTTAAATTTAAATAGAATCTCCAAAAACAATTATTAATTTAAAATATCGTGTAAACCGCAATTTTAAGTCAAAACTTTAATTTTTTGAAACACCACAGAATTTGACAGACTTTTTGGTAAGCTGAAAATAAGGAAGTAAATTTCCATGAAAACGCCAAAAAGTATTAAACAATGGTATACATGTTCGAAATTTTTTTGAATACAATCAAAACATGTAATTTAGAGAATTTTAATTTTTATTGTGTAAAATTCTATTAATGAGCCATAAAGTTGAAAAAAAAATGTTTTAAACCCGATTTTAAATATTTTTGAGAATAGTCCATATACCCTTTAAATAGATTTAGTAAATTATCAGATAAATCCTAAAAATACCTTTAATTTGATACCCATTTTTGTACAGTTTCTTTGGAACAAATGTGAAAAAAGCAAAAAAGAAAACATGGTCAATTTTTGATACCACCTTTAACACTTCATTGCTTGTTGGTTAGTTTAGTACCCTTCATCACACACCGAAATCAATATCTTAAAAAAATTATTTTGTAGTTTGTCTTTTTTGATCAAAAGTGGAAACATAACCCTGTATGAAACAAAATACATAAAATATTTAATTTTATCAGAAGGAGTTTTTTTCAATTTACAAGCTTTGAAATCTTGTATAAATTACGTGTCCTGGAAAGGAGTCGCTCCTCACACAAACACAAATTATAATTTGTTCAGTTTATTACAACTACTTTATTATCTTCTTATATATAAAATTCTCGTGTCACAATGTTCGTTCCCGTACTCCTCCGAAACGGCTTGACCGATTCTCATGAAATTTTGTGCGCATATTGAGTAGGTCTAAGAATCGGCCAACATCTAAAAATGGGCGTGATCGGACCAGTGGGCGTGTCAGCTCCCATACAAAGTAAATATTTAATATCATATATCTACAGTAATATAATATCCATAGTCTTAGAAATTTGTGCACGTTGATTCTTTGTTAATGTAAAGTCATGGGAAAAATGGGCGTGATCGGACCAGTGGGCGTGTCAGCTATCATACAAAGTAAATATTTAATATCATATATCTACAGTACTATAATAGCCATAGTCTTAGAAATTTGTGAACGTTGATTATTTGTTAATGTGAATAGTCATGGGAAAAATGGGCGTGATCGGACCAGTGGGCGTGTCAGCTCCCATACAAAGTAAATATTTAATATCATAT
Organism: Delia radicum; assembly: GCA_021234595.1. NCBI lineage: Eukaryota > Metazoa > Arthropoda > Insecta > Diptera > Anthomyiidae > Delia > Delia radicum. The sequence continues at coordinate 246,750,301 of CM037852.1, forward strand.
AACTACAGTAATATAATAGCCATAGTCTCAGAAATTTGTGCACGTTGATTATTTCTTAATGTAAATAGTCATGGGAAAAATGGGCGTGATCGGACCAGTGGGCGTGTCAGCTACCATACAAAGTAAATATTTAATATCATATATCTACAGTACTATAATAGCCAGAGTCTTAGAAATTTGTGCACGTTGATTATTTGTTAATGTGAATAGTCATGGGAAAAATGGGCGTGATCGGACGAGTGGGCGTGTCAGCTCCCATACAAAGTAAATATTTAATATCATATATCTACAGTAATATAATAGCCATAGTCTTAGAATATTGTGCACGTTGATTATTTGTTAATGTAAAGTCATGGGAAAAATGGGCGTGCTCGGACCAGTGGGCGTGTCAGCTATCATACAAAGTAAATATTTAATATCATATATCTACAGTACTATAATAGCCATAGTCTAAGAAATTTGTGCACGTTGATTATTTGTTAATGTGAATAGTCATGAGAAAATGGGCGTGATCGGACCAGTGGGCGTGTCAGCTCCCATACAAAGTAAATATTTAATATCATATATCTACAGTTCTATAATAGCCAGAGTCTTAGAAATTTGGGCACATTGATTATATTATGAATAGTCATGGGAAAATTGGGCGGGATCATACCAGTAGGCGTGGCAGCTCCCATACAAAGTGATTATTTAGCTCATATACAAAATTAATATTAATATTAAATATCTAGGGTTCTATATTAGCTATATAGCCTTCAAATTTTGTACGAGTCCATCAATTACAAATATTAGTAGTCGAACTGAAAATGGGCGGAATGGGATAAATGGGCGTAGTACCAAAAGCAAACAACAAATAAGCATTAAAATAAATTATCACATTCAAGACTTTTTGCAAGGTTATTTAATAATGTTGTTCAAAAATTGTTTTAGCGTTCCTCATAGTCCTAGAATAAAGGCTATAGAAGGACAATGAGGCGTTGGGCTTCCCATGAAATTACAAATTTTAAAATGATTTATTTTTTTAATTATATATTTGCGTAAAAAAATTTCTTGATTTAAAAAATTAATTACAATTAAAATTTGAAGGCAAAGCAACGTTTGCCGGGTCAGCTAGTTATATTATAAAATTACAATTATATTATAAATTACAACATTATTATATTATAAAATTAGCAATCGCTAAGTCCAAATTAGGCATTTTAAAAAATCTTTTAAATTAATTTTAAAAAAATTCGTTTTGGCATTATTATTAAATTTGTGGTTCAGTTTTGATTCCAGGCTAATGATATCCGAATTCTATATCTGAATAATTTTGAGTATATTTAAATTAAAGTTTTAAAGATTTCCAATTTTGGAAATTTTTCATATAAATAAAGTTTTTCCAAGAATTTACTATTTTCGGCCGAAATTCGACACTGGTTAACGTTTTCAAAAAAAAAAAACGAATCGAATTCTTCCATTTGGAATCATTTGCAATAAAACTGAGGGGCGCAATTAACGAAAATTGTTTTTAAGGGACATCCTAATATATAATATGTAAATTAAAACGTTATACTTTATATTTTATAAAAAAAAAAATTAAATAATTATTAAATAATTAATTTTTTTATATTCTTTATTAACTCGATTAATCGACCGAAATTGTTCGAGTTACTAGTTGGATGAGCTCCTTTTTATAAGTTTTTTTATTAGTGCTGGCAAATTCGGTCACTTTTCAATACTCGATATTTTTAATTTGGATACTCTATACTACTCGACACTTTTAATGGGTTTTAAGTTTAAAACTCACTTTTATTTTTTACAAACATTTTATAAAAATTTTCAATTTAATTGAAAATTTAAATTTTAAAAATATATTTTTATACTTTTTTACGAAGTAAATAACATTAATTTTAAACTTTAACAGATTTTCAAATATTTCCTTTTATTTGCTGTTACCAGCCCTTAAAGTTGAAATTCGAATGTGCTTACGACCACAGAGCTTACAAAATGACTTATTTAAAAAACAAAAAAGAAAAAAAAAACTTATTTTAAGCACTGGTAGAGAACTTGTGCTACATTCCATTTGTTGTTTCCTTATTCAGAACTACAAAACCTCAATTGCACTTGCTTTAATTATTTTGGCATTGGGACACCCTAATGTGCATGCATATAAAAAACACATATTCGGTCGATCATGCCATCGTATCAATTATATTTAGTATTTTTCTCGTTATGTTTTGAATCTACCCACACGGAACCTACACATATAAAATATAATTTTTAAGGAAATCATCTCTCTACCATTAACATTAGACATCTGGAGTTTAAAATAACAAGAAACTAAAGTTTCGCCTAAAACATTTCGCAAACAAAGTTTTTATTTTTTTTTTCACCACAAATAAACAAATCTTAAAAAAAAAAAAATATAAAAAACGCATGGAAAATCTCGTATTTAGGAATATATCACAGTATACAGGGTTCGGCCATTGAAGTCTTACAACATACAATTGATCATATCGCTTATTTACTGCAAGACTGACATAACTCAAAAAAAACGATTTTGCAGAAAACGAGTTTAGAGTTTTTAATCCATATCTGCCTTGCTGGACCCTTTCTCTATTTATTTGGTCACATTTTTTATTAATAGGGGGTTTCACTGTATATTTCTCTTAGTGACAGTTGTGTGATAACTTGCTAACTATCGAGAGACCCGTGATTTGCACGGTTTCTCTATCAAGTATATACTCTTTGCACATACGTTAAAGAAAAAATAAAATATATTATCCTCTATCTTGAAAAGTATACATGATATTAATATGGAATTTTACACAATATAAAGCATGATATAACTAATAAATCTGCATCATTATCTCAAAAATAGCATTTTTTGCGATATGTACAACTATATCCACTAATTTCCGTATATAATTATACATATTTATTTTATCAATCGAACTGTTTAAGTTGAAATACGGAATTTAGATTTGGCGTAAAATAAAATAAATTGTCATAAGGGAATGTTCTATAAACTGGGCATTTCGTTTTTTTTCCTGTTGTTTCATGAATATGTCAAAACTGTAAAATTTCCGCTATCTCTATTTAAAAAAAACTTTCAATGTGAATGTACACACTTTTTTTATTTCTACACTGAAAGAATTATCGTTCATGATATAAATGAAACAATTTCATAGAACTTTTTCGTAGATTCAATGAAGAATATCCAATAAAGTTTATTAATATTAAGAAATGTTTCATAAAAGTTCATAGTTTTATAAAAAAAATTCATTCGATTTCATAAATTATCTCTTCATAAATTTAATGAAAATTTCCTTTAGAGCTTTGAAATTAATTCAAAGGCTTAACTTTTTAATTTTTTATGAAGTTTCATAATTTCTTTAATTTTCACACATTTTAAACTTTAGTTTCAAGATTTAATTGTCAAGTGTTCAGCATATTTTAAAAATTATTTAAATTTATCCTTTTATTAATTTTGGACTTAAATGAAATTGTTCATTGGTTTAGTTCCAATGCATTTTTAAGACATATATGTAGAATTTTATTAATTTAAGGGAACTTCTTAATGTTAAAAAATTTTATGAAACTGGTTCATAAATTCTATAAACGCTGCATTGTCGGAATGATTCACTAGTTTTTTTTTTACTCTGGCTCAAGAAAATTTTTTACAGTTTTCTTACAGTTTTTTGTTGTCAAATAACCAGGTTTCTCTTAATTATACATTTTTGGATTTAATCTATTAGAAATCTTAAATTTACAAAAGTCATTGTTAAAACCGACGTGTTTTTAAAAATTGTCTCAAAAAATCAGTTTTTAAGTGGTTCATGCAAGAGATCTCCGTTCTACTGAAAAATTACTCATATAAAAGGCTTTAAAAATTTCATAACCTCAAAAATTCATTAGAAAGGTTAAGAAGAAGAATAAAAATTTTCGTATAAAAGTTATAAACACTATTAATTTTTTAATCAGACTAGACTAGTTTCTGCCTTTTTATGGACAGGCGTCATCAGTGATTTTCCATTTAAAGTGTATTATTATTTGTGTCTTATAATTGTCTGATTGTCTCTATATGATACATTTTGCAACAACCTGCGGCTGTAAGAATCAAACCTGCGATTCTTCTTACATTACAAACGTAACAATACGAAGTCGTGACCGTTTTAGCGATCACACCCAAGTATGGCCTCGAATGTAATAAATTGAGTTTCTTGTGTGTGGGTGGTGAATTAGAATGAGGCTGAAGATGACCTAGTCGCTTAGGTCGAAAGTGCGGCACTCTCTAGCGCTGATCCCCACAAGATCTGTTTTATGTTCTCTTACATTTATGAACAATTAGTGTTTTCTATTTGTGACGGTAACATTTCATTATGATCTCAACCCTGACAATTCAAAAGGAAATGATTATTATTTTTAAAAACTATCGATAAAATGTTCTCAAGCTAATTCAAAATGAATAATAATTTTTCAATTTAAAACTAAAATTATTTATTTTTAATAAAAAACAATTATTTAGAGTATAGTTGTATAAAATTCAGAAACCAGTTAACCGGGTTTTTCAAATTCCTGAAACCGAAACCGGATTTTATTAAATTTCAACTATTCAGAAAACCCGAAAACCGGTTTTCGATAAATGTCTAATAATTGATCCTCCCTGGCCCTGGTTGTTTAAGATAAACATTATCCAAAGAAGCAAATTGGAGTGCTCCCCTCCTATGTAGTTTTGGAACAGTTAGTTTTAAGCTAGGCTTGATATATTTTTGGTGTTCTTACATAAGAAGTGTTCTTAGATAAGAAGTTATAATAAAATTAATATGTAAAAATTTTATCGTGTTCATGCTTTATAACCCTTTAATCGCCACACCCTGTACAAGCACACAAATTCTGTCAGGCATACGTATGTACCTACATATTTCTTTTGATTTAAAATGCAAATTAAACCCAAAAAACAAAAAACGTGGGACTTTTAGCTTTTCCCATTATTATGTCCATGTATAATGGATTTACATTTGCTGTCTTTTCGTTTTACTCTGCGATGTAAATCTAAACTGACTATACATATATTTTTAATAAATCGAGTCAATTGTTATTTACTTACAATCAACCATTTCAATCTGGTTCCCAATGTAATGGTCAACACTATCATTTTACATCTGTTTTGGATTATCTTAGACATACTAAAAATTATAACTAAAGCGCCAAAAATCTTGTGAAAACTTTAGTTGCTCAAAGGTATAGAAAATCGTAAACATGCTTTGTGAAAATAAATCTTATAAAGATTTTCAAGCCAATCTTTTCATTTATTTTATTATTTTGCCTCTGGCTTTTTAGTTTATTTTTAACTTACAAGGAGAGTCTCCCGACGGGTTTTCTCCGATATTTATGAAATTCAAATATGTGATAAAGGAACAAAAATAAGGGACATGGACAAAATTATAACTTTTCTGTATGGAAAAATGTCGGAAATTGCCGAAATTCAGATTTAATTGTACGCAGCTTTGAAAAGACAAAAGTTTTGATATTAAAATCATGGCATAACAATACAAGGTAAAGGCATTAGGGATAGATATATATGCTTTTTATTTTACTTTTTATGGTTTTCTGTTTACTTTTTCTGCGAATTTTTGTCATTTTGTTTTTGAAAACGACAGAACGTTTTTCTAATAAGTCCTCCAGTTATTGTTTTGCCATGATGGAAATTTCCTACGTAGTAACATATTGTTGCCATTTATTTTAAATATTTATAATATATATAATATACAGCTTTTCTTCTCATACAAACATTGTTTGTTGGGATATAATTGTTTGTACAGATTTTAATACAACAAACACACGTGTACATACGTGTACATATAATGATATACAAAGTGTATTGATATGTAACAATTGTTGATTTATAAAAAAGCTTTGCTTTTTTTGATTAGGTTTACCAAATACACTAAGGCCCGATTACTGAATGTCCAGTTAAAATTTAACAAACAGTTAAATTGAAACATTTACATATATGCGAAACAACAACAAATGTGTAAGCAAAAGTCCCAGTTAGTAGCTAATGGGACATTCAGTAATAGGGCCTAAACAAGAAAAAGCCCATAAAGTAGATTTAGTCTGATGTATTTAATGTCTCGGTTTGATTTAAGCCAATCATAGTTTTCTTATTACGGACAACTCATCATGGGCGATGCCTATGAAACAATTGTATTGTCTATTATGAAAATGATCAAACTTTTTTAAAAAGCAACAAATAAAATGTAATATGACAATATTATATTAGATTTTGGACTTGATGTAGAACAACGTTCTAACTAAAGCACTGCTCAAAATTACTGCGCACTCACTTACCAGTATTTTGTTGTTCGAATATCTCGCTAACATACTTACATACATACTTACTATTTTACTTAGCGTTGAAGAGAAATAATTGCAACTATGTGGCCTACTTATAAAAGCAGTTTTTCAAAACTATAGCGCAATTTAGTAGAATCTTAAAAAAAAAAACTCTAAATATGGGGAAATTATTTGGTATTTTGATTTAAATTTATTCTTCAGCTTATTTTTTGAGTCGTAATTTAGTTTCTACTATCAATTTCAGAAAGTTATGTTAAAATTTTCAGAAAATAGTTAACTTCTCCAAGTTGGTACTAGAAAAATGTGCTTTTTTCATAAATCAAATATTTGAAAAAATTTTGAAAATTTATTTTTATTTATTTGATATCACATAAACTATACTATTTGTAAATTAGATTTATTTTTATGTTTCAGATGAAATTAGTAATGCATCTGGCTGATTATAATATGATATATTGCGATTCTAAAGTTTTGGCTCCGATATACTATATAGTCATATTTTATTCCAAATCATCATCAAAAATTAGACGAAAGTATTGAAAGATGGCTTCAAATTAGTATCTGGTGCTCGACGCTACTTTTCATTACCAATATATATCATTACCAACTTTGTGGAATACTATGGATGCTCTATAAAGCAATATCACACACACAAGACAAAAGTAGCTTAACTCAAACGTAATTCAAATAAATTTAAATAAATAATTCTTTCAGTGAAAAATTACTTTTTCTATGATGTTTTTTTTAGAAAAAATCACTTTTAAGTACTTTTTCTACAAAAAATATGTAATTTGTATTGGAAATGTTTATAAGGCTATACGATATGGGACTTAAAGATACTAATGTCAAATAGCGGGGATACACCTATATAGCTAGCATTTTTATTTCGGTTGACATTACGATACTATTTTGGTTTTTAATTAATTTAAAGCCATCTTTCAATACCTTCTCTCATTTTTGATAATGATGATTTTAGAAAAAATACGACTATAGTATTTCGAAGCCAAAACTGCTGGACCACAATATATCATATTTCAATATTTTCTGAAATTTAAAAACAAATCTAATATACCAAGAGTAAAGATGATCTGATGTCAAATAAATAAAAATCTATTTTCAAAATTTTTTTAAATATTTTATTTATTTTAAAAACTTAGAGCAATTAGATATTTTCTTAAATTTTTTGAACTGATTTTATAAACTACCATACGTCTTAAAAAACAAGCTTAATAATAAATTGTATTTAAAATACCAAATTATTTCACCATATTTAGAGTTATTCCCTAAGATTCTATTAAAGTGCGCTACAATTTTGATACACTACTTGTATAGGTAAGGTGACCTAATTGCAATTTTTTTCTTCAAAGTCAAGGAAATAAGTAAATATCAGCATTTCTAAATTCTCTATAAAATTGTGTGTTTTAAATGCAAAAAATTATAATTTTCTAATAAGTCGTTAACGAGATATTCGAACAAAAAAATACAGATAAGAAAGTGCGCTATAATTTTGAGCAGTGCTTTAAATTGATATTAATTTTTATTAAAATTTAGAAAAAATAAATTAAGTTAAGTGCGCCCCTGTAGGCTAGTTGGTAGCGTGCAGAGGCACTGGTCGGTTTTCGCTACAACGCGCCGAAAGCCATAGTAGCTAGTGCTCGGTTAGGCTAATAGGATATAAATTGTAATTATATGATTATTAATAAATAAAATAAAAAAAAAATAAAAAAAATAAAATTGTGTTAAAAATTTTCATTTAAAAACTTTAATTGATGTTAAGAATTTTCGTTTCCACTGAAATTTACAAAATTAAATTCCCGATGAAAAGACTGATATAAAGCTTAATATAATTTTATCTAATTTAACATGTACCCAAAACTAATTATGTATATAAAATTGCATACGAAAAATGCGCCGATTGTATCAAATTACATCTAATTGTATCATATCACATTAGTTTAGATATAATTAAAGTGATTTTATACAGTTTTGTCAGAATTTTCAAGCTACAAACGAGTATTTCATATTAATTTATCATTTGAGTTCAAATCAAGAAAACTTTAAACAAATTTCATTTGCAATCAAAGAACCCGACTAAAAATAATATTATATAATCTTATATAATGTGATCCAGTTTTGTAAAATTTAATACAGTTAAGTATGACATAAAATACAATTTTAGTTGCAACTGTAATATTTCGTAAAACGGCATATTTAATAGTATCTTACAATATGTTGTACCATACGTTATTAGACGGGCGATATATAATTGGATTGGCAGAATTAAATTAACATATAGGATTAAACAAAACAATGCCCCTTGCAGAGAAAATATGTTTTTAAGTTGTGGAAAAGTATTTGGTTTCAAAATCCATAACATCCTACTCAAAATTTTAATATAAACTTGAAAATTTTCATTGAAAATATCTACGATATTATCTCCAAAGAACATCACAATTTAAAATATCAAACACCAAATATTTGAATTAATTAAAGATTTCTCTTGAATTTTTAATCTATGAAACAGGTTTTATTAAATTCAATGTTTATGAAATGTTTATAGAATTAATTAACATTTTCATTAAACTATTGAATCCTTCCGACAATAAAACGTTTATATAATTTAGGAAACAGTTTCATAAAATTTTTTATTATTAAGAAGTTTCCTTAAATTAAGAAACCTGTTGTCTTAAAAAATACATTGGAACTAAGCCAATGAACCGCTTCATATGATTTTTTAAAAAATTTCATTGAAGTCTCAAATTAATAAAAAGCTACATTGAAATAATTTATAAAATATGTTGAACACTTGAGAATTAAATCCAAAGACTAAAGTTTGAAATGAATGAAAATTAATGAAATTTTATGAAAAAATAAAAAAATTAAGTCTTTGAAATAATTTTATAGTTCTAAAGAAAAAATTGATTATTTTTATGAAGAGATAATTTATAAAATCGAATTAATTTTTTTTTATGAAACTGTGAAACTTTATGAAAAATTTCTTAATATTAATAAAATTTCATGGATATAAAGATATTCTTCATTGAATTTACGAAAAAAATTCTATGAAATTGTTTCATGTATATCGTGAATGATAATTCTTTCACTGCATTTTACTTAAAATTTTCTCAATAATTTAATTTATAGTTTTTGCAAGTTCTAATGCAAAATTCCAAACTTATTCCGAATACCTATTTATAAATTGTAAAAAATAATTTGCTGTAGGCTGGCCTCTCCCTATACGGATTTCATTCCATACATGGGCACACTGCAGTATATTTTTACTGCACTACGATTGGCAGTAATCAGTAAAATGTTACTGATTACTGAAAGAGACAATACAGTAACTAGTAACGTTTTACTGATTACTGAAAAAAATTGCAGTACCAGTAATGTTTTACTGATTACTGAAATAAAATTGCAGTACCAGTAATGTTTTACTGATTACTGAAATAAAATTTCAGTACCAGTAATGTTTTACTGATTACTGAAATAAAATTGCAGTACCAGTAATGTTTTACTGATTACTGAAATAAAATTGCAGTAACCAGTAATTTTTTACTGATTACTGAAAAAAATGCAGTAATCAGTAAAATGTTAACAAAACAAATTTATTAAATTGCATCACAATTTTTGTTAAAAAATTAAAGCGTACCATTACTTTTTTGTTAAAAAGTCAAAAATCTGACCTTGCGTTTTCAAATTTCAATCATAATTTTCTATTTATAGGTTTTGAACGCACTTAAAAATTAACGTTTTCAGTTTTTCAAATATCAAAGAATTGGTCGACATACTATTTTTGTTTTTATTGATACTATATATTATTAGCTTTTCTCAACACAAGCATTTCAAAATTTACATCGCTGAGCTTTTGTCTTCTGGAACGATTTACAATTCCAGCGAATGAAAACAATCGTTCTACAGGTGCAGATGAGGGTAATGCAGTATTGTATATGAGAAATTCGTTTTTAATGGCAATGTGATTATTTAGGCACTTTGTTGCCGTGTCTTGTTCGACCAGGTATAATACTGTTTCCTGAAATGAATTCTCTTATTTTGCAGGTATGGCACGAGTTTCAGCTTCGGGTATTTTGCCATATTTAAGTATATAAGTGTTGAACATTTTCTTCACTTCATCTTCTGTTTGTGTTGTCGCTGTTTCCAACAAAGCTTTTAAAAATCTTAATTTAATTTCAAGAACAGATATAGCCGCAATAATAGCATCCCAAGCTTCAGGCTTCATTAGGAAATATTTCTCAAATCTTTTGAGTAAAGATTCTTGCATTTTTTGGCTTACTTCAGCTAAACTCTTAAAGTTCGCACGCTCCAAACGACAAAGTTTTATTCTTAAAGACACTATAGTAGGAACAAAGTAACCAAAATACATAGTCTTTTCGCCCTGAAGAAAATCGATGGCTTCTGCTATAGGCTCCATAAGTTTTATGTATTCCACTAAGTACTCAACCTCATCACTTAGAATGGTGGGAATTCCCAGACGATAACACAATTCGGGTAAATTGGTTTTGTATCTCAGCAACTTCTTAACGGAATCATAAAGTGAGTTCCACCTTGTAACGCATGGAGTTATTAAATTGGCGCTTAAAACTTCAGTGACCACTTCTGCAGAAATTGGTCTATTGCACTTGTTCTAGAGCTGTGTGCATCTATAAATGTAAATAATATAAATGAAAAGTGTACTTAAAATTAAGTAAATGTTTACCTGTCGAAAGACCTTTTATGAACATCTTTTAAATCCTGACATGAAGAATTCATAATTTTGTTGAAATCGGTTGTAGCCAGAAGATTTAAAGTATGACTCGCTCATGGAAAATGTTTTGATAGTCGTGTAGTTATAGAACCAAATTGAGGGTCTGAATCGAATTCAGAGTCAGATTCATTATCACTGTTATGTGCATTAATAGGGCTGGGATTATATCCTTTACTCCAAATTAACTCCAAATTCTTTAAATGCCTTAATGAAGTTTGATCCATTGTCAGTGATCGTATAAACAATCAACTGGCAGTTTACATTGTTTGTTTATGTCGCATATCATCTTCGTTATATTGTCAAAAGAATGGGTCCCCTTAAATCTTCGACAAGCCAGTGCTAGAGACTTCCTTTCGAAATTTTTAGCATCTAACGAATGGCAAGTGTAACCAAAAAACGATCTTTTTCCACCTGACCACACATCCGCAGTTACGCGCACATATTCAACTTCTTCAAGCTTAGAAGCAAGTTCTTTGATAAACCGATTTTGGCTCTTTAAAAGTAGCCTTGTAATTGAACTCCTGCTGGTAATTTTAAACAAACAAATTTAAAAATGATAACTACACACAAAAAATAAAAAGTGTATTATTATCGAATTACTTAGGTAAAATACAACTTAAAAAGTATTTTGTGAGAGTTAATAAAAAAATGAATATAGATTTATATATTTTTCGTTTTTGTTAACTTTCCGTAGTTTTTGTTGCATTCCATTCTGAAGTAATTAAAAATTTGTTAAGTTACCTAAGTTTTTTCTTTTGTAACTTTATCTAAGAAAATATAATTTTTTAATTTAGATAATGTGTAACTAACCAAACAACTATTCAAGTTGTATTTTACCTAAGTACTTAGATAATAATACACATTTTGTTTTTTGCGTGTAGGCATATTTTTTTATAACACTCATTTTTAGTTGGTATATTTAATTGCTATCAAGTGCCTAATTGATTTATTGGTACAAATTTACTGATTACTGCATTTTTTCAGTAATCAGTAAAAAAATACTGGTTACTGCAATTTTTTTTTTCAGTAATCAGTAAAACGTTACTGGTACTGCAATTTTATTTCAGTAATCAGTAAAACATTACTGGTACTGGAATTTTTTTTCAGTAATCAGTAAAACGTTACTGGTACTGCAATTTTATTTCAGTAATCAGTAAAACGTTACTGGTTACTGTAATTTTCTTTCAGTAATCAGTAACAGTTTACTGGTAATGAAAATTTCGTTGCAGTAACCAGTAAATTTTTTTTTTACTGAAATTTTACTGGTACTGCAATATGCCCATCTATGTTTCATTCTTGCCTAAGGAGAAAATTTTCTTCGAATTTCTTGAGATATTTGTTAGGTTAAATCACAAACTCAATGAGAGTTCGTCTAGAAGCATGATTTAAAATTTGAAATATCAGAAAAGAAAAATGATCGAGATTTAAATTTTTACAAAATTCTACACTTTAGATTCGATGTTAAACAAATTCTACACTTCAGATTCGATGTAAAACAAAATTTTAAAACCATATGTTATCATATGTAACATTGTATTAAGCGATATAAAATCATATATGAAATCATGCTAACATATGGTATATATTAACCATATGTTGTACACTCATAGAAATAAACCTTTAAAAATATCAGAAAAAACGACTACAAATTATTTAAAAACTATCTTGCAGAAGAAACTGCTTAATTTAGCAGTTTTTTTACTAAATATTAATAAAATATGAACAGTAAAAATAAATATGTTAATTTTAAAAAATTTTAGTTATATTCAATGTGAATTTTAGTTAATTAAAAAGAGGATTATACTCTGTGAAACTAACAAAAACTTTTACTAAATATTTGTAGACTCAAAATAGCAAACAAAAACTGTGATATTAACAAAATTGTTGCTATATTTACCTCAAATGTTTGAAGCCCTTCATCTTTCCCCACCTTTTCTCTCTCCACTATCCCCTTTTCAAAGAAAGCAACACATTAATAAATAGGAAGAGTTTCTTGAGTGTTGCTTCTCTTTAAAATACAAAAATAAAATTTAGTAGAATGCAAATAACAGTTTATTTTGCTAAAATCAGTAGAAATTTTTGCCTAAAAATTGTAGATTGCTGATTTCGCATTAAAAAAAACTATAAAAAAAACTTAAATTTCATATTTTTTAATCATTTTTTTGTCTACTAATATTTAGTAAATGTTTTTGCTGATTTTAGCAGACTATTTTGTTACTTTTAATTAACTAAAATTTAACTCAAATGTAACTAAATATTTGTAAATTCAACAGATTTATTTTTGCTATTCTTATATTACTAATATTTAGGAAGCTTATTTTAGCAGTTTTAGCAAGCACATTTTTAACTAATTTTTAGTAGATTTTTTTTGCTATTTTTACAGGTTTATTTCTACGAGTTTTATATATGCCAAATCTACTGTAATATTAATGGATATATATTTAGATATTAATATGTATGGGAACATATCAAAAAGTTTTTGAAAAACCAAATCCAAGATAAAATTATATATGATCATATAAGCCATATATTTTTTTAATATTATATTAAACAATATATGATTGTATATGAACGTCTTTACTCGGGTTTATATTCACAAAAATCCATGCAAAATTTAGAACACATCAACTGATTATAAATTCTGACTTTCAATTAATGTTATGATAGCTTCTCAATTTTAAATAGAAAATGTAAATTATAAATTACATTTTCTAAATTACAAATGGAAATTCTGAATTGCAATTGATAGCAAAACAAAACAAAAATATGTTCACACGGTTTATGAAATGATGCAGATTTATGAAACATTTGACATAAATTGTTATGAAACTCTACATTATATCTATGAAAATAAATATAATGAATAACTAATGACAAACGATTTATGAAACTGTTTCATCAACATTATGAAACTTTTTTCCTGTAGCTTAAACCCACTATAATTCCTAAACAAAACGCCAGTTTGAATGTCACTGAAAACACATTTCTTTAACAACAAAAATACTTGAAAGTTGCCAGAATTGTGTCATATAAAGGGTGTTTTTTTAAAGAGGTATAGAACTGAAATTGAATAAAACAAAGATGAATTTTTTAAATTGACATGAAATTTACTTTATTCGAAAGATAATATTCTGGCATTATAATTTAAATATGACGTAGTCTACTCTGGAGGTGACTTTGATGACTTTTTCTAACACGGCGAATGTTGTCCTCCAAGTGGTCAATTGTTTCGGGCTTATCGGCGTAGACTAGCAACTTTACATATCCCCACAGACGTATCCATTTAACCAAAAGTGAGCTTCATCGCTAAACAAAATTCGCAAAATTCGTGCGCGATACGTATTTCGAACAGAACCATGATTTTCAAAATAAATTTTCACAATTTGGAAGCGTTATTCAGGCATCAGTCTATTCATGTTGAAATGCCAAACCATACTAAACATAAATCACTTGACAGTTGACAAAATGACCGAAAGTTAAAAAAGTGTTGTCAACTTAAAGTTTTATACTTGTATAAAAAACACCCTTTAAAAGTTAAAGCGGCTTCAAAAACTCTTTCATTTGGTATCTCATTTGTCGAAAATTTCTTTGAAACAACACGAAATAAACCGCAAAAAATTAAAAATTTTGTAATTTCTTACCCCACTTTTCAACTTCTGATTATGAGATTAGGCCTCTAAAAAAATATTTGTCCCTTATTTTTTCCCCCTTTAACCTACATCCATGTTTCATTAAGATAGAAGAGAACCCATCGGGAGACTTTCCTTGTTGGTTTTTATAGTTTTTAAGTGTGTCTCTTATAGTTTTTACCAGTTTATTCGTAACGTTGTTATAACACTTTGTATTTGTTTGCTTTGTTAAGACATCTTAAGCGAAATATAATTTATTAATACAATATTATAACCAGTTTTTAGACAACGAACGTAGTGATTCCTCCAGAAGGAATTGAATGTATTTTGTTATTGTAACCAAAACCCACACATTTTTTCTGGAACAATCGTTCAGTTCGTTTTCTAAACAATAATTTTATTACTAATTTTCACTGCTGATTTTAGCAAAACATTGTACTAATTTAAGAAAAACTATTTGCTAAATTTTATACACTCATAAAAAAAAAATCGTACAAATAGTTGAAAATTCAGCTACGACAAAAGAAAATAGCAGAATTTTCAATGAATAAGGTACGACGTAATGATTTATTTGGCAATTTCACAGAAAAACATATTTTTTAGAATAAAAAAGCTTAAAATTCAAAATTTGTTAATAAAAAGTACCGGAATTATTTAAAATTGGAATGCATTTTTGTTAAAATAAAACAAAATTGCAGTTGATTTTAATATATTTCTATTTTATTGGATTTTTTCTTTTTAAAGTCATGTGAACAGTTTTGGTTTATTTTTACAACATATGGGAAAATCACGTATAAAACTTGCATGAGAACAAGGCATTTGTTTTCGAGATATAGCCCTGTTTTATGATTACAAAACAAAACACTTGAAAAAATAACGCCATCTACAAGTATATTTTATTTACTAATATTTAAAAAAAAAAATGGCTTAAATTACACGTTTAAACACGAATTACTAAATATTAGCTTGAAAAAGTAGTCCAAATACAGTTAAAACTTGTTTTGTGGTAAAATGAGATACCTACTTATAACTTTAGCTAAATAACTGATGTAAACGATACACTGATAGAATTTTCCTTCATAGTATGAATGAAACGATTTCATTAAAATCGATTCATTGGTTTAATGAAAAACTTCATTAACTGAATGAAAAATCATTAATTTGAAAATATTTCATTGAAATATTTTCAAATTTTTTTGAATAAAAATTTTGACTTAAAAAAAGAATAAAATTTTTTTTTTTTTTAAAGAGAAGCAACCCAGAAAATTCTTCCTATTAATTAATGTGTTGCTTTCTTTGGAAAGGGGATAGTGGAGAGATGAAAGCTGGTGAACGATGAAGGGCTTCAAACATGGCAACACTGTAAATGCGCGAGTAGATAAGTCTTAGAACAGTTGTTGCTCGCCACCTGATGAGAGTTGGCGAATTTATTGGAGCTTTTTGTTTCATAGCCCTGATTAATTATTTTACTTCGGTAGGGTTAAGTGCTATGGAAACACCGAAGGTGGGCGCAGCGTTACATATAAGTGATAGAAAACTCATACATATTATTTTTCTAAATTGATGTTGTCGTCACCGGGAATCGAACCCGGGACCATCTGTGTAACAGTCCAACGCGCTAACTATTACACCATTATTACAACGCCCACATGATTTAATGAAACACCTTTCATTGACTCAATGAAACGTTTCTTTGGGAACTTTTTTATGAAAAAATTCATTGGATTAATGAAGGAATTCATTAATACTACGCACAAATTTCTATCAGTGTAGCAGCAGAAAAAATGAGTTAAACTGAATTGGAACCAGTTTAACAGACTTTTGTACTAACTTTTCTAAATAAGTGAACAAAAGCAGGAAACTTTAAGGACCCTCAAACGTCATTCAATTTCTCTGGAGTTTGAACTAGAACTAGCCTTGAGTCGATTTAGAAAAATCCCTACCTGTACTCATTTCATCTGGGAGGCCTTAAAAGGTTTTTATTACTAATAATAAATTTATTTCTCTGATATCAATTAACCCTTTCGATCCATCATATACTATTGTGAGCTTTGATGTTTTCTCCTAAAACTGCGAATATTTTTAATAGTATTTCGTAGTATTTCGTTGAAAAAAGTAATATTACATATTACAAAATTTTATTTCATAGAAACATATTAAGATTCCGATATTCTTACATTATAAAAACTTTTTCTTTTAGAAAATATTTTTGAAGGAGAACTATGGATGCTGAGGTGGTTGAAATATTGGAACTGGTTACATTTCTCTTTCGATTAAAAATATTTTAAAAACAAGAATTTTCAGACATAGTAATGCAATTTTTTTGTAAATTGAAATTTCAAATTTCAAAAATTTCAGTCAGGAAGCTTTGAAATTAAAAAAAGTGGTTTTAAACACAAATACACTCATAAAACACTCACTAAAACACTCATAGAAATAAACCTTCAAAAATGTCAGAACTACTGTTTTTTTTTTTTTCAATTGATAAGAAAAACTTATTTTTGTATATGGAGTTTGGCAGATATAACTCCAAAATTGTTAGTGAAGTAATGTGGCTACTTTATTTTAGCACGAAATCCAACGATAAAACTGTTTTATGGCCACCTTCGATTATTTCTTTAACTTTGTTAATAATTTTTAAAAAATTTATCTGATGCTTTTTTACGCCTTTTTAAGCCAAAATAACGCCTTTTACAATTTTAGTTGCGCTTTTTGTTTCCAAAAAGTTGGCAACACTGTTTGAAAGTATGTTTTTTTTTGAAATTCATAAGTGATATCTTATAGATATCATCGATCTTTTAAACACACATTTTTAAAACGTTAACCCTATTTTACAACCGCTGTATTGTTTCTTTTTTATTACAATGTCTTTATACAGTGCACTAAACTCCAAATATGGCTTCGCAGCAAAAACATGGTAATGACTTATTTTTTTTTGCATTACTTTGTAATGATCACTTATTACCTCTACATTACTTTAAATAATAAAATAATGGGTTACCGAAATAAAATTTGTAATTCATGGCTCGTATACAAAAAATAATTGGTGAACAATTATAGGTTACTCATCTTATTACTTTCAAACAAAATATAATGATACAACATATTTCTACAAATTAATTTTTAGACTCATTATAATTTGTTTTTTGTAAGCTAAATGGTAAGGTATTAGTTTTGGTATATCTTGAACGAATTTACAAAGAAGAAAAATTCATTTATGTTTTAAACTACCAAATATCAAATGCCTCGGTGGCTTAGGGTATAGAGCAGGGGTGCCCACGGCCTATGCGCTTGGTACTCAATTGTTTTTGTAAAAACACTTAGCTATAGGCTGTGTGTTTTAATACACATATAGAGCGCTCAGCACTAGCAATACGAAATACACAAACAACTTTGTCTTATTAGTTTTTTTGTCGTTCTTCACTTTATACACGCAAGCGCAAAGCAACAACACTTTCGTATGCTTTGCTGGTAAACATTGAAATATTTTTTTCTTTTTTCTTTGTATGGATTGGTTTTTACAACAAAAAATATTGAATAAAAATTAGTTTTTCTTTAAATGTATGGGTGTTTGCTCTTCCATAAGGAACTTTTGGGCACTCCTGGTATAGAGCATTTGCCTGTTAATCTGACGACCTGAAGTGCGATTCAGTAATTTTTAACGATCCGACAATCGCAAAATATATCGACAACTTTCGTTGTTTGCACTAACGATTAAGTGATTCACTAAGTAACCTTAACGATAGTCGAAAAATTTATTTTTCTTTTTAAAAATTTTACTTTTTCTCGATTGAATAAACAACACAATAATTGTTGTCGTTTAGATAACAACAACAGCGAATATCGTTTAAAAATGTTAATGCAAAAAAAAAACGTTAATTTTGTGGTTTACTGTTAAAACAATTTACTGAATCGCACTACTAGGATAGATTCCAGGCTCGACCATGTTTTAAATAAAATTTATAATATGAATGTCTCGCTCAAATAAATGTATGAGCGAATTTTTTTTTGAAAACGCGTTTTTTGCATAAAATGGGTTATCAAGCATTAATACGTGTATCTTTGGCAATAATTTTGCTAAATTGTATCATTTTCGTCCCAAAACTAACCTTAACGACGACTTTTGTTGACTATATAATTTTTTTTTTAAGAAATCTAATAAAATTTAAAGGGTAGACTTATGTATTTTGCAGTAAACATTTCTGCTACCTAATGTTTTAGGAATATCCAAAAGTTATATTATTGATATTTTAATTTGCAAAAAAAAAAAAGGCGCGGATTTAGGAAAAGGGGTTTGGGGGGAAGTTAGAGGGTTTTTACAACATTTGCTATTATTTCATATATTTTTTTTATTGAAAACATTCACTTTGGGGGAGGAAATGTCTCATTTTCCCTCCCACGTTCTGTAGTTAATTTCATACAAAAGTGCTTAAATTTTTACTATTTGCAAAGTTTTGTTACAAAATTTTCAATTTTCGACAAATAATTTTCACATGTAATTATTGCATTCTATTTAAAATTATGCTCTTTGTAAATTTTTACTAAAAATAGTTTATAAATTAGGAACACATTTAAGGGCAGAGACTTTAATGCACTAAAAAAATCGAATACATATTTTTAAAATATGCAGTAACAAATGCAAAATATGCAATTATAAGAAAAAATGCACTTAAAACTGAAAAATATGTATTAAAATTATTTGTTTTTTGAAATTCGTATTTATTAATCGAGATCGTTGTTTTGAAAATAAATTCTAATGGGAATGTTTACCACGGGAGGTACTCCGACCCGAACTCTCAGATTTGAATGAACTTTAGAAAGGAGCAAAAAGTAGGGCCGCATATAATTTTTAGCTGCCTAACCTCACGTTTAATTGTTAAAAAGTGGAGTTAAAACTTCATTTCCTTTTGTATGAAACCTTGTCTTTAATTAAGAAAACTAGATTTATTTGTACACAGAAAACAAAAATTTTGATATCCATATTGGACACAGAGTTGACACATTTTTGAATTATTTGAAAAATATAGGAAAAGGGTTCTACGGGAAAAGTCACATAAAAACCGAACGATTTCGAATATCGCACAAAGCTCAGATACCCCCTCGATTAAATTAAATAGGCATTACTATTATTTTTTAGCTTATTACACCTAAAATTCCTTAATAAAATTACAGATTATTGTTACTCAAAACACATTTTTTTTTGAATAACAAAAATACTAGAAAGTCTTTACGCCCTTATGACACGTGCTTTTTTAAAACTTTTGCATCAGCTGCAACAGAGCACGACTATATGCTTATAAAGAAAATAATAAGTACAAAGAGTTCAAACATATTTACGTGGATCTAGAATTGTCAAATTTCCATAACTTTTTTCATTAAAAAAAATTCTACAATTGCTAAAATCTTTGTTTCTAAAGTTGTGTCTTTTTTGCTATCATTTTTGCTATAAATAAAAAATGGAATAAAAATTCATAGTGTCACAATATTTTTGGGAAAATAATTTAAAAATATACTTCCGCTTTTTTTATCAAAGAAAAATATGATTAATTTGCTAATTGCAGTGAATTTACACATAGTGATTTCTGAAAAATGTAAACAAATATACTAGTTTCTTTTCATGCACTTATTGCAGCTTATTCACTGTGTTCAAGTTATTTTGCCAGATCTTCAAAAAGGCAGGTGTCATAAGGGCTTTAGTCATAATTTGTATACTCTAAAAAATTATTGTAAATTTACTACTATAAATGAGTAAAGTATTATGTAATATTAGGCAAATTTGGTAAATTTAAACACAAAATGCGTAAAACTAGTTCGTGCACACTTTTATATACAATAATACACACTTACAGTATTTTTACATATTATGTGTTAATTGTAAATACATAATGGGTAATTACGTCTAATATTTGTTTTGTTAAATAAAATTTTTGCGCAAAGTTTGTAAATATACGAACTTATACTTATAATTGTCAGTTTTTAATTAAAAAAAAACAAAAAAAATTTAAAAAAAATTAAAAAATTAATAATTATTGAGAATTTTTGTGAATTATGTATTAATGTAATATTTGTGATAGTAAATTAAAAACTTGGTAATGTACCAAAAACATTTATACATCCATAAATAAAAACGGAATTTCCAAGTGTTTGCAGCCTAATTGTTAGAAAATATTTTCAAAATATAATATATGTACAGAGCTTTAAAGAATTCAATCTTTCATTCGATTTTTCAATTCTGAATGACTATGGAATGATTGAATTCTCAAAAATATTACTAATCGAATGAATTCTCAATTGGTCTCATTCGATTTTATTTCTAGATACGTCAATCATTTTTCATTATTCGATTTATTCAATCGTTGTGAATTCAATCACGAATCCAATCGTTGGGAATTCAATCCATTTTTACTCAAATCTCAAAAAATTGGTTTAATTGAAAAATCGTTAATCTTTATTTTATATTAATAAGTATTAAATTTTTTTTTTTAATATTGAAGATGTTTTCATTTTGACTTTTTTTATTATTTTGTAATTTTTTTTCAATTTTAGGGTTTTTATTTTGTTACTTTTAGCAATTATTCTCTTTTTTGGTGATATTTTAAATTTTAGTGATTTTTTAAATTTTTAGCGATTTTGAAAATTTGGCAATTTTTTAATTTTAGTGATTTTTTTCAATTTTTTCAATTTTAGGGATCGATTGAATTCCCATTGATTGAATTCAATGATTTTTAAAACGAAAACTAAATTAAAAATTTAAAAAATCGCTAAAATTTAATTTATATCTAAAAGATTAGAAAAATCGAAAATTTATAATGATAAGAAATATTTAGTGGCACATAGACGATATTTTACATTAGATAAACTATTCAGCAAAACGAAGGATAAAATAAATAAATTGGAAATGACCAATTTAGTTTACAATATACCACGTAGGGTTAATGATAATGAAAATATCATTACATTATCATTACGTAGGTACAACAAAGAATAAACTAAAACTAGAATCGCAGGACATAAATCTGATTAGAAATACAATAAAACTACTTTTACACGGAAAACAGCATTATCATTACACTGCAATAATTCTAATCATTATCTTGATATTAATAATACATCAATTTTGAACACAGAAAGAAATTACAAACGCAGATATATGTTAGAAATGTTACAAATTATGAAAGCACCATTTACACAACGCATTAACGAATGACAGCAAATATTGCTCAAAATTACATTTGACATTTAGTTAATAAGAACTAGGATGATTATTATGAAGTTAAATTATATATGTATGTATTTCAATATTATACTTGAGATTTTACATATTGTTATAGTTATTTTTGTTTTCTGTGATATTTTTATTTTTATTTTCTGGAACATTTTTATTTTTTCATGTTGACAGAAAATATTTTTGATTTCCCGCCTTTTTTAAAAAATTTGTTATATATAAGTTTTTTAATTGTTAAAACAAAATTTTAACAATCAAATTATAATAATTGTGCCCACATTGGGTGACTTCTTTTTTGCTTTTGAGTACGATGATTTTTTTTTTTAATTTTTGTTGTTTTCTTTCTTAAATACGCTGTCTCAAATAGTTTGATCTTTGTAGGTTTATCCATGAAATCAGGATAAATTAATTGTTGAGTTATGCTATTGATTAGAAAACCAATTCTGCTGTGGTTTATCCGATACCTTTATTTGAAGTCAAACTGCATAAAGATGAATGAATCTTGAATGTAGTAGACCGAATTTCATTTGAGATTTGATCTACAAATCGTTAATGTGCTTTCGGCGACTTTTAAAAATGAAGATAAATGGACCGACATGCAAGGATATTTGGGTTATATTTATTTTATTTTATTTTATTTTTATTCATTCAACAATAATACAAAAGCCATTAAGGCCAAAAACTGCATTATAAAGAAAAAAAGAAATCCTGAGCAAGAATACTTAAAAATAATTAATATATATAAACAAAATCTTAAATACAATAAAAATATTAAATATAAAACTAGTACACTCATTGTCCTAACATATTGGCTCCCCAGCCGAAATAAACACGCAAAATAAGATAATATCACCAGTAGAAATATAAAAAGTAAGAAGTTAAGTTAAGTTAAGTATTAGTTTTGATTGTTTGATTAAGTGAGTTACAGGAAGAATTGAGTGTAAGATTTGGCGTCTTGCGAACTTCTATTGTAAAACGGAGCATTGTGATTCCTTAAACATTTCTTGAACATATTTTTTTTTACAACTAACTTACATTTATGATTTAGGTATTCAGAATCTGAAATTTTTTTTTAATAATTATGACTTTCTATGACTTGTTTTTGTTGAGCTTGATCTTGTTATTGTGAAGATTTGATGGATATTTTTGAAACAAACTTTCTCTTAATTTAGATTGATTCGTATTTCTTATTATTTTTTGACGGGGTCACCACTTATGGGAACGTGATAAGTCTTCCACTTTTTATATAATTTATAATATTAAACAATTTTATTCAAATTTTTATAGAATATCATTTTTTTTATTTTCTTTTTAAAATTAATTCCAAAATTGAATTGAAAATATTTGTCAATAAATTCTCTGAGTTATAATTATAAAATAGTTTTGAAAGTTGTTTTGGGGAAGCCTCCACAGTTACATATACATATTTTTTTTTTGGGCGCTATTCAACTGAGGGGATCGAAATTTTAAGCTATTTCTGTTTGATTTTATTTAAATAAAGTGTTGTTTATAAATTTTTATCTCCTGATTCCAAATCAGGTCTCCAAATTTGTCTATGTCTTCACAATTTTGAAATACCGTATACAAATGATATTTTAGGACTACAGTCAAAACTCGATATACGACTCAAGCTATTTTAAAATTTTTTACATATTCGTGTTACGCATAGCAAAATAATTAAAAACCATGTGTTTTATGATAAGGGAAATAAGCTCGACAAGTATTTCGCTATTACTTGGGTGAGGTATTTGTTCACTAATTTTGAATAACATTTGTCAACAATGACATGTATCAACACAAAATAAGTTAAACAACTGCATACGTTATTACTAGAGATGTCACGAATATTCGGTCGCTATTCGATATTCGGGATATTTTGCATGTTTTCGGCAGAATTATTCGGTTAAAACAAAAAATCTTAAAGTAATTTTGATCTAAAAAATTGATAAAAATCAAGTTTTTCATAAAACGTTGCTCTTTAAAATTTCCAACACTGCTGCTTATATTATAGATGATTTTTCTACCTAAAAATTATTACGATACAGTTTAATTTCGTATGTATCTAAAGCAAAGTGTATTTTTATATGAAATTTATAGGAAAATTAATAGAAGAACTATTCGGCAAATGATTCGGTATTCGAATCTAGCATTTGTGACATATCCAGTTATCACGTGAACTATTAACTCATTATTGAATAAATGTTCCGTTTTCAACCGATTGGACTATGAATTTTTAAAATTCTTAAAGTCTTAAATATTCCAAAATGTATTCCGTTTTCACTTAAAACATAAATAAAAGCTGGTTTTTATTAAAATACAAAAACAATTACGAGGGCGGATCAATAAGTCCGTGACTTTTTGAATGAAACACAGTTTTTTTTGCAAAAAAAATTAATTTTTCAACATAATCTCATTTTAGCTCAATACACTTAGTTCCACGTTTCTCCAATTTTTGTATCCGTTTCAAAAAATAGGATTTTTCGAGGTCCATAGAATAGGCATTTGTTTGATCAATAATTTCATCGTTGGAGCGCAAGCTCTTTCCACCGAGCCATTTCTTTAGGTTTGGAAATAGGAAATAGTCACTGGGGGCTAAATCCGGAGAATATGGCGGATGAGGTACCAATTCGTAGCCAAATTTATGGAATTTTGGCATTGAGACTGCACACGTGTGCACCCGTGCATTATCTTGATGAAAAAGAACTTTTTTCTTGGCTATATGGGGTCGTTTTTTTTTTAAATCCTCGTTAAATCGGTCCAGTAAGTTGGCATAATATTCGCCGTTTATCGTTTTTCCCTTTTCAAGGTAATCCATGTGGATTATTCCGCGTGCATACTAAAAAACTGTTGCCAACTTACCTTGGAATTCTTCGGAGCCGGTTCACCAGGAGACACCCATTGTTTAGACTGCTTCTTGTTCTCCGGAGTGTTGTAAAGGATCCATGTTTCATCCACAGTTAAAAAACGCCGCAGAAACTCCATCGAATTGCGGTTAAACAACTCCAAGCAATTCTTTGAAGTTGTCACACGATTACGTTTATGGTCAATTGAGAGCAAACGCGGCACCCATCTTGCAGACAGCTTTTTTAAACCCAACTGATCATTTAAAATCGAAACTACACAGCCATATGAAATGCCTATGGCATCAACAATCTCACGCAAGTTTACTCTTCGATCGGCCAACGCCATATCGTGGATTTTTTAGACATTTTCAGGTGTATTGACCTCAATTGGCCGTACAGAACGTTCAGCGTCATTTGAACTTGTGCGACCACAACGAAAGTCAGTAAACCACTTTTTTACCATTGAAATCGATGGTGTAGAGTCCCCATAGTATGTATCAAGCTTTAACTTGATTTGGTTGACGGTTTTTTTTTCGCAAAAAATATTGTTTAATGAGCACTCGAAATTCACTTTTTTCCATTTAAAAAAAAAAAAATCCTCTAGGTTGTATGTTTTGAACAGCTGTTAAACGCAAAGTAAATGACGGAAATTGCTCAAAATTTGACAGTAGTCTATTAACAGGTGGTACTTGATGGGAGCAGTGTTGCATTTCATATAACTAAGAGGGAAGTTCGAAAAGTCGCGGACTTATTGATCCGCCCTCGTATAAAAATGATGTCAGTCAGGTTTACCACATGAAAATTTAAAAAAATGGTCAAAATACACAACATTTTCCAAAAAAAAATTAAAAAATCGCTTAATTAAAAAAAATATAAATTTCAAATATTTTTGGCTAAAGATTTGTTCACAAATTTATTCAAAATTAATATAACTTAATTAATATAATTAGGATTTATATTCTGTCAAATTTTCAACTTTGTTTGCAAATATTTCCAATAGAGGACGCTTTAAGACAAAAAAATATATATTTGCAAAGTTTGGTGGCAAAATGTCCAGCGTATTTATGTCGTTGGTTCAATGAGTTAAATATAAAAAAAATAAATTTAGTTATAATATTAAAAAACAGATTGTTATTTAAGTAGTTTAATTAAGTCATTTCGGAAGGTTAATAAATAATTCCAATTTTCTTTAAAAGGGAATTCATTACATACATATTAAATATTAAAATTGATTCAAATTAGATTATATTACTATTGTGAAATGTTATTAAAGCAGAATTATAATTTTTAAAATTTAGAAAGGGAAATAAATCATTTAATGTTTTATTTTTTAATATTGTTTTGTTTTCGTTGTTTAACAGAATGTGTCATATATACAAAAAGTAATAAAATAAGCAAATTTGAAACATGAAAATCCCGGGATCGGGATCGTCACCCCTATATATATAACTGAAATATTATTTTGAAGATATTTTTAATTTTGATCATTGCAAACTATCAAATTAAATGTAACATGGTTACACACAAAAAACTCGTTGCCAAGTAATTAGGAATATTTCAACTAATAAAGTTTATTTGCAAAAATTATGTGAAAACTAGCAGAATTTTACCAAGTTTTTTCTTGATTAAAAACTTTATTAGTTGAAATGCTCATAATTATCTGGCAACGATTTGTTTGTGTGTAGTCACTTACTACTTTGGCTGCAATATACTGAAAAGCCGCGAGTTTTTGTTTAAGCGGGAAATAAAAGTGTCGCATAGTTTCGTTCAAATTTCAATGAAATTCGTTAGTGAGGTAAACTGTAAAAAACAAAAGGAAGCATGTTTTATTTTTTTTTTGTACTCAATCTAGCGTTTAGGAATTTTAATATAGTGGTTCGAAAATAGAAAAGAATAAAAAAAAAATAAATATTTAAAAAATTTTATTTAAAAACTATGTACATAGAAAATCTATGAAAATACAAACTAAATTGCAACATATTTTCAAATGCAACTTTTTGTTACTTCCGCTTAATATTTTTAAATGATATTTTGTACATAGGTGCATGATGTGGTCCACATTTGAAGAATTGCAAAAAAAAAATATCAAAACTCAATTTTTTTACCATTTCCCACGTTTTTTACCTCTATGAACACTTTGGTTTTTATATTTTATAGCCTTGTTGTCATATATTTTTTTAACAAGTAATTTTCTTTCAAAATCTTTTTAAACCCATTATTTTTTTCCTTCCGGTGATGACTCCTCTTACGTAAGGTGCCTATTCGAATTTCATTCTTGCCTAAGGAAATCGTCAAGGGACGACGTTTTTAGAATTTCTTAAAATATTTGTTAGGTTAAATCATAAACTCAATGAGAATTTTCTGTTCTTCAACATATTTTGTATCAAAGAACATTAAAAAATATAAATAACAATAAAAATTAGCTTTGTCAAAATTAGCTTTGTCATCTTACAAATACTCTTTAGTTACTATTTTTGTCAAAACTTTAAATCAATTAAACAAAGAATATTTATTATTGCAAATCTATTAAATATGGACTGTTTTGTCGTTTTTAGATTTTTCCTATCATATCTAGATATTGTTAAAACTCAAAAATATTAATGTACCTAGAGGAATTTCGTTCACTGTAGTTTATTTTACATTAAGTGACTGATTGACTTAAATGAACAGTACACCAATAGTTAGTTTTCTGTAAATGGTAACATACACATAGGTTAAGGTGTCCCTAATATTATCAAATGTCGATTTTTAATGCTTACATCCGAAAATTTTGTTCCATTTCATTTCAAATGTACGAATAAAAAAAAAAGTTTTTTCTTTATATCGGATCCAAAGTTTTTAATTTTTTATAATGATTTTCATTAGAGATGTCACGATTGATTATTCGGCCACTTTCGGTATTCGTCATATTTTAGCCATTCGTCTGAATACCGAATACTAGTACTAGTCTGTAGAATTTTTCGGTTTATACAAATTTGTTAAAATTAGCGAATTTTTTAATAAAAAAAATTATAAAATTTATCAAATTTTGGACAAGATTTTGTTTAGAAAATGGTATTTGGGACATTTTGCTATTCGACCGAATATTCGGAATTCGGTAAATTGCCGAATACAATATTTGTGACCAGGGCAGCGACTTTCATGCAAATGCATGTTTGTAGTCAGTAGCTTAGAATCGCTTTTTTTCCAAATACTTTTCCGAATCAATAAAGTTGCCACAAAATGACATCAATTTGTTGTTGCATAATTTTCCATATATTGCTATAAATAAATATTTTGCCTTTAA
The DNA here is from genome assembly GCA_021234595.1 of Delia radicum. Lineage (NCBI taxonomy): Eukaryota > Metazoa > Arthropoda > Insecta > Diptera > Anthomyiidae > Delia > Delia radicum. Next base: position 246,778,391 of record CM037852.1, read on the forward strand.
GTTCATATTTATGCATATTTTGCGTTTAACTGCATTATTTTTAAAATCAAAGTTAAAATTTACTTAAAAATAAAGACAATGAAGAATTTAAAAAACTTAACACAGCACCAAACTAAAAAGAGGAACAGCATGTGTCCATCTTCTTACAAGGGAGGTATACCGACCCAGACCGGGTAGGGATATATTAATGAACTTCGGATATGTTGTAGAGAATAAAAATTTAAGGGTCCCATGGTTTTTTTTAACTGCCCAATTTCATGTTTAGGGGTCACTTAGTGGGGTAAAAATTACCCCATTTTACGTTTTTTACGGTTTATTTCGTTTTATTTGAAGTAACTATAGACAAATTTGGTATCAAATGAAAGGTTTTTTGAAGACACATTTACACTCTAATTAATTTCTGTTTAAATTTACATACCTTATAGTAGAAAACTGTATTCCTACTATAAGTTGGGAAAATTTACTATATGTGTGTAAATGGAAAAAAATATACACATTATCTGTAAGTTGGTGAACAAAAAGTTTGTAAATTTACTACGCAAGTGAGCAAAAATACATTTTTATACGCTTAAAAACTCCCAAAAATTAGTATATTTACATTGCGGTAAAGAAAAAAAACAGCCCAAAAAATGTTTTAAATAAAACAAAAAATTTATTTTTAGAATTAGTTTTATTAATGTGTTATATAATAACAATTGAACGAACAATCAATATTTCTATATAAGTGGTTGGTTGACAGAGCTTCGAATACTGAATTCTTTTTGATTGAATTCCTTAAAAATCAAATCAGATTTTTTTTTCTTAAATTCAATGAATTTTTTACTTAATCAATAGTAATAATGTTTCGCAATTTTTTCAATTTAAGCAATTTTTTTCTTGGAAACTTTTTTTTTATTAATTTTGGCATTTTTTTTAATTTTTAACGTGCGTAAAAGTTTTATTTAACAAAATAATACAAATATAAGACATAATTAATGAATATTTACACATTATGTGTATACAATTAACACATAATTGGTAAAAAATACTGTAAGTCTGTATTATTGTATATAAAAGTGTGCGCGAAATAGTTTTACGCATTTTGTGTTTAAATTTACCAAATTTGCGTAATATTCCATAATACTTTACTGATTTATAGTAGTAAATTTACAATAATTTTTTAGAGTATACAAATTACGACTAAAGCCCTTATGACAACTGTTTCTTCAAGATCTTGTAAAGAAACTTCAACAGAGTGAATAAGCTGCAATTAGTGAATGAAAAGAAACTAGGATATTTGTTTACATATTTCAGAAATTACTATGGGTGCATACACTGCAATTGGCAAATTAATCATATTTTTCTTTTATTAAAAAGAGAAATTATATTTAATAATTATTTTTCCAAAAATTTAATGACACTTTAAATTTTTATTTCAAGAACTACAAACTAGCAACATTTTGTGATAACAATTTTAAATACAAATTACGACTAAAGCCCTTATGACAACTGTTTCTTCAAGATCTTGTAAAGAAACTTCAACAGAGTGAATAAGCTGCAATTAGTGAATGAAAAGAAACTAGGATATTTGTTTACATATTTCAGAAATTACTATGGGTGCATACACTGCAATTGGCAAATTAATCATATTTTTCTTTTATTAAAAAGAGAAATTATATTTAATAATTATTTTTCCAAAAATTTAATGACACTTTAAATTTTTATTTCAAGAACTACAAACTAGCAACATTTTGTGATAACAATTTTAAATACAAACAAAATATTCAAAATCATTTTATTTTCTGTATAAATAACAGCTTGTAGGACGCAATGTTCTCACTTAAAATGTATCACAATATTCCTTCAATATTTTTCTATTTTTTTTTTCGTTTTTCGTTTTTTAATTTTAAAGTTTTCATTCATTAATCGACAAAAAAAAATTCACCAAAAAGTTTGTTTTGTTTAAAAAAAAAACAAAAATGACAATGAATCTAGATATGTAATTTTAAAGTTTAAAAACATGAACTTTATAATGACAATTGTAGAATTCTTTTTATTGAAAAAGGTAATGGAAATTTGACAAATCTAGATCCAAGTTAATATGTTTGAACTCTTTTCGCCTATTATTTTCTTCATAAGCATAAAGTCGTTGAAGCTGCTGCAAAATTATTAAAAAAAAAAACAAGTGTCATAAGAGCGAAAAGACTTTCTAGTATTTTTGTTATTCAAAAAAAATGTATTTTGAGTAACATTAAATCTGGCGTTATATTAAGGAATTTAGGCTAGAAATAATACATAGTAATGCCTATTAAATTTAATCGAGGGGGTGTCTGAGCTATCTCCGACATTTGAATTCGTTCGGTTTTTATAAGACTTTTCCCGAATAATTCAAAAATGTCTATATAACCAATATGGGTTTTAACACTAAAACGTGAGATTGGGCAGCTAATTAAATATACGCGGCCCTTCTTTTTGCTCCTTTACAACATTTCCAAAGTTCATTAAAAACAACGCTCTCAAGTAATAAATACGAATTTCAAAAAATGAGAAATTTTAAATGATCATGCTTTTGATTTGTAGTACGTATCTTTGAACTTGAATCCAACTGACCATCCAATGAGTTTTCGCTTCGCTAAGTGGGCCTGCAATCGACTTACAGAAGATGCCGATTTTGTCAAAAAAGATGGACCGGTCGTGTAGGCTACTGCATGGCCAGCCGAGGCAGCCATTTGAATGAAATTATTTTCCATTATTAACCGGAAGGATTGTACTTTCAAATAAAAAAAGAAATTTGAGAAAATATTCCGTAGTTTTTTTTATAGCATTTTCGAAAAAAAAAAAACGTTATTTGGCGGACCCTTTATATAATTACATGTTTTGCATTTTTATATATAATTGATAAATGTTTTCCTAATTTCTAAACTATTTTGAATTAAAATTTACAAAAAAAAATATTTAAAATAGAATGCAATAATTACATGTGAAAATTACTTGTCAAAAATTGAAAATTGTGAAAATACACTCACAATATTCTTTCCGTAAAGACTACTGAATATTCACATTAAATTAATTGAAAATCAGTTAAAAAAAGAACTACATACTTTTCGTTTAAAACAATTGTATTTTTTAGTTTATTTGAAACTCTTGAAAAATTAATTGATAAAATCTGAAAAAACAATAGATTTTTTTTTTAACAGAATATTTTAACTAATACCGTTTTGTTTATTTTGTTTATTAAATAAGAGACAGAAAAGTTAAAAATGTATTTCTTTGGTAATTTAACTACATATTCAATTGAAACAACTTTACGGTTAAACTTTTTAAATAACTGTTGAAATTTTATGGAAAAGTCATTGTGAGTGTAGTAAAAATTTAAGCACTTTTGTATGAAATTAACTACAAAACGTGTAGGAAAAAATGGCTAGGGGAAAATGTAATGGACAAATCTACAATCTAGACATTTTTTATGGCTAGATAAAACTAACCGAATTTGTTTTCAATTCGGTTAGCCAATTCCTCGATTAATCGCCTCATTTCGGTTAATGTCGAAACAAATAATTTAAAACTCAAATAAATTGTCGACCCGAATAATCAGTTAAAATAGATCGATTGACCTGTACAATTTTTCTATAGGCATTTTTTTCCCAAAACTTGTCTTAACCATGGCTAAAAAAATGGCAAAGCTTAGACAAAAAAAAAAACAAATAAAACTCGTTTACATTATCATTATCATACACTTCACACAAGTTTGATGAAAATCATGTTAAAATTGTCTGTTTGCCAAAAAAAGTAAAATAAATCTTTGGAGTGTTCAGATTTTCTTCTAATTATTAAAAACGTTTGTCAAATATAGTTAAACCCAAAATTTTGTACATAAGTTTCAGGAAAAATTTTAAATAATGTTAATTTTTTTAAATGGTTGTAAAAATTAAATATGAGAACATTTTGTTTTAAAGCAATTAAAGTTTTACACTTTAAAGTACTTACTAATTTAATACCGTAAGACTTTAGCACTTTAACTGTAAATTTAAACATTAAAACTAGTTTTTTCAAATTGTAATATTTGTTCCCTGAAGAAGTCACCCAATGTGGAGACGAAATATTGGAAATAAATAATTAATAAATAAATGATCTTAAGCTCGTTTAAACTAAAAATAATTATTGTTTTTATTAAAAATATTATACTAAAAACCTAAACAAACTGCTATTTTAAGAAATTTTTGGAATTGTGCCATTTTTGAATTTTTTTGTGCATAGTTTGCTTTCCATTTTGCACTTTGTTTACATTTTAAACTTGCCATAGTTATCAGATTTGTTCAGTTGAAAAAAATTCTAAGAGTTACACAATTTTTCTTTAAAGAATGTACAGGGGTTATCATTACAAATTACATTTCTTTATAACCCGTTCTAATGTAAGTTTCAAATTTAAATTTTTAAAAGAATTGAAACAGAATAACAAAAAAAAAAAAAAAAAAATGTTTATGGCGTTTCTTTTTTCTAAGCTTTGCCATTTTAAGACAAGTTTTGAGAAAAAATTTCTGTAGAAAAAGTGAGTTACATTTTTGAAATCGCGATTCGGAGCGCAAGTAATGAAAATCGGTAGTTTCCTATTAAAGGGACACCTTAATATAAATGTATAATTACAAGGAAGGTGTGCCGTGTAGTTTACATGGATTTTTAAGAGATTTTTTAATATGGTAGAGAGGATAGGTATAATAGATATGTGTAGCTTTCTAGCGGCCTAATCTAACGTTTAAGGGTAAAAAAATAGTGTCAAAAATTACCCAATTTTTCGATATTTTTACTTTTTATTTCATTTGTGTTCCAAAAAAATATGTACAAATTTGGTATAAAATTAAAGGTCTTTCGAAGACCTTCTAAATGGAGTACAAAAAAGATTAAAAAGCTTTTTGTCCGCAATCATACATACATAAACATTTCTTTGAAATCTGGGACCCACAAACAGGCTCTCCTTGTTAGAATGCGACATTCTACCACAGACTTTAACGTCCTATCATATTGCCAATGTAATGTGGTTTGAGATTGAGATTGAATTGAGAATTTGTCATTCATTGTTTGAAACAGCTATTGACTCTATTGAGATTTTTTTATAAGTTCATTTATTTGCAATTCTTATTTTGTTTTTACCAATATTATTGCAACCGAATGTTTGATTGGTACGTTTGGTCATGGTCAAGGGAAGTTTTTATTATTTTTTTTTTTTTTATTAAGTTGTTAGTTGAAGGCTTTTATCGTTAATTGTTAATTGGTGTTTGAATGAGGCTTTTCGTCTTTTTTGCCTAAATGGGTTTGGGCAGTGTGTTAATCCTTTCACTTCCAGCTTATTGTTTATTGCCAACTGGATGCAGGCAGTTTAAAAAAAATAATTTGTTGTAAATTTACACTCAGAAAAGTTCTACAGTTATTACATGACAGTTATTTGTGTAGTAATGCGTTTGTAGTTATTTTAACTGCAATTGCAATTGTTTTACTTATATATTTTTTACTTATAATTTTTAACGGTTTTGAGCGTTGACATCATTTTTATTTTTAATAAAAATTATATCATACTTGTATAATAAAAGACAAAGTACATCTTGTTTTTAAACACAACAAAACAAGTGTGAAAATAAAAAGGAGAATAAAAACAAAAAGCGTGTTTTGAATATCTACCAAAGGTAGAGCTTGCACATAACGAACAAGTATTCAATTTATTTTTGATCAATGGTGATAATCTTTAACTTCGAACTCAATTAATAAATTTGAAAACAAAAACTCTATAGATTATTTGTTAGGACAATATCCTAATAAAGAAATATAGAGTATGGCCTCGAACTTGAATAATCTTAATTTTCATTGCACAATTAAAGGTTGAAAAAATATAATTTTTATTTTTAATAAAAATTATATCAAACTTGATATTAATAAAATATTAAGCTAAAGTTTGGAATAGAAAATATATTTATTTATTTGAATATTATTAAATTTTGTATTTCTTTTCTTGTAGCTATTTAATATTTGTTTATTTAGTTTTTTTGTTTTTATTAATATTTTCTTTTAAATTATTGTAATGTAGCTTTAAATGCATTTGTACTCACAGAGAAATTAATTGCCAACCGAATTGAAAAGTGTATTTTGGTATTAAAAACCAATAAATTCGGTTGCAACTGTAAACTCAGTTATTTTAACTGCCATTTGCAGTTCATTCTACCTGCATAATTTTCTGAGTGTAGGGAATTAGGGATTAAAATCATAATTATCATCAAAAACCTAGTTGTCGTTGTTTGACTACGATCGCTGAAAGACGTATTCTCTAAGCAAATTTGTGAGTTTATTTAAAATTAAAATAAAAAAAAAATAACAACAAAATCCTAGTGATCTTTCAATTTTGTTAAAAACAAACGGATTAACGATTGTAAAGGGATTAATAATCTCTATTAACAAAGTACATCTGATGAACGCACAATTGTACACTATATTGTTGTCTAGCAACAATAAGTGTACGTTGTAAAAAAAAAAAAAAAAATAGAATAGAATAGAATAGAATGTCAACTAATGAACTGAACTACAACCAACAACAAACATCCAACATTACCATCAACCCAACAAACAATGTGAGTTTAAGTGATTCCAGTAGTGAAGACGATTGTAACTGGCAGCATGTCCCTATTAACCCACGGAAACGTTTAATTGCACAGTCAGCTAAAACAATAACACCTAAACGCCAACACTTGGATGATGAAGCTTCAACATCAAACCGGTATGCTGCTCTTTCCAATGACGATGAAACTGCAAAAGACAACAATCAATCTCAACCTTCTGCTCCGAAACCACCACCAATCTTCATTCCAAATGTTGATAATATTATCAAAATGGTAAATAGTTTTAGTAAAGTTATTGCTATTGCTGATTTTCAATATAAATCTCTTAAAGACGGGCAAATTCGGTTAAGCGTTAAAACGATTGAATCATTTCGAAAATTAGTTAAACATCTTGAAAGCAGTAATATTATATTTCACACGTATCAAATTAAACAGGAGCGCGCTTTTAGTGTAGTTATTAAGGGTCTTCACCACTCCACTCCGATTGAGGATATTAAAGCTAAACTTATGTACTTAGGACATGGTGTAAGAAATGTAAGAAATATTATAAGCCGTACTACAAAGCAACCCCTTCCAATGTTTTATGTAGACTTGGATCCTAATCCAAACAACAAAAATATTTACAGCATGCGGTCGTATGATAATGCAATTATCGAAATTGAAGCGCCAAGAAAATTTGATGATATTGTCCAATGTTTTAGATGTCAACAATTTGGACACACTAAATCATATTGTCGTAAGCCATTTAGATGCGTAAAATGTGGTCTGGGACATTCTACTGCGGAATGTACTAAATCATATGAAACACCACCTCAATGCGTACATTGTTTAAATAATCATACAGCTAGCTATAAAGGCTGCGAAGTCTATCAGAAACTTATTATTAATAAAAGAACAAATATAAAAAATAACAGGAATGTTAATGAACAACCAAAATTCAATTATTCATTTAACAACAATAACGTTCAACCAAATCAACACAATAATTCATTTACATATGCCCAAGCTGTTAGAGGAACTGAACCTAGCGAAAATTCTCTTTTACAGAAAATTTAAACAATGCTTGCTAAACAAATTGAATTAACCAATACTTTAATGAATATGATGTCAATGTTAATGTCCAAACTATGCAACTAAATTTAATAATTGCAGAATGGAATGCCAACGGCATATCTAATCATTTAAATGAACTAGAAATTTTTCTCAAAAACAACTATGTTGATATACTGCTAGTATCCGAAACACATCTTACTAGTAGATCTTTTATTCGTATAAGGGGCTATGACATAATTACAGCTAATCAACCCGATGACAGGGCGCATGCAGGTGCAGCTCTAGTAATTAAATCATCTTTGAAATATGTAATTGAAGAACCAATAACTGAGTCATATTTACAAGCAGCTGGAGTCAAAATTTGTTGTAACAATTCTAGTATAACAATATATTCTGTTTATTTCCCTCCCAGATTTAAAGTTGTTTCAGAGCAATACGAACATTTCTTTAGAAAACTTGGCAACAAATTTATAGTCGGAGGCGATTTTAACGCTAAGCATCCTTGGTGGGGTTCCCGTTTGTCTAATCCAAAAGGTAAAGAATTGTTTAAGTGCATTTCAAGTAATCAGTACAGCGTGCTGTCATCAGGAAGACCTACGTATTGGCCAAGTGATCCGGGAAAAATACCTGATTTGTTGGATTTTTTTGTTTACAAGGGAATCCCTAGAAATCTAATGGACATCAAAAATAGCGATGAATTAAGTTCTGATCATAGTCCAATCATTATTAGTTTTGAAACCACCCCGATGAAAAAAGAAAAGAATACGCAATTGGTATCCTTCAAAACCAATATAAACACCTATCAAAATTGGATAGAAAATAAAATAAATTTAAATATTCCAATTAAATCAAGCTTTGAATTAGAAGATGCATTGGAAGATTTCACTAAAATAATTCATGAAGCCGCTTTTTTATCTACACCAAAAGAAACGAATTACAATACAAGTTTTCAGCTAACTGCCGAAATAAGAGATCTTATCAATAAGAAAAGAAGGCTTCGTAAAGTTTGGCAAAGAACAAGGCACCCTACGGATAAGACCAACTTTAATCGAGCAGCTAACTACTTAAAGAAACGTCTTAAAGAATTAAAAAATGACTCAGTCAGCAGATTATTAAGTAATATTACTCCAGCAAATAATAATGAACATAACTTGTGGAAGGCGACAAAATACCTCAAAAGAGCCCAAAAAAGAAATATTCCAATCAAAGACTTAAACAATTCATGGTGCAGATCGGATAAAGATAAAGTACATGCCTTCAAAGACTTTCTTGAAGACACTTTTACACCCTTTTCTCTTTGCAACTCAGCAGACGCAACCGAAATATGTAATTTTCTTGACGTTCCTTGTCAAATGAGTTTACCAATAAAAAGTTTTTCAGTCTCTGAAGTAAAAAGAGAAGTAATAAATCTCAATACAAAGAAGTCTCCTGGATTTGATAATTTAAATGCTAAATCAATTAAATTTTTACCCAAAAAAGGTTTTGTGCTCATAACAACATTATTTAACTCTGTGCTTAGATTAACGCACTATCCTACTCAATGGAAACATGCAAAGATAATAATGGTTCCAAAACCCAATAAATCGGAAAACTGTATCAGTTCTTATAGACCTATTAGTCTACTTCCAATTCTATCCAAACTGTTTGAGCGCCTATTTCAGAAAAGACTGCGTCCTTTTCTGGAATCTATGAATGTAATTCCTGAACATCAATTCGGATTTCGCCATGAGCACGGTACTCCTGAACAATGTCATAGGGTTGTTAAAACTATTAGGGGTGCCTTAGAAAACAAGCATTTTTGTTCTTCTGTATTTTTGGATGTCAAACAAGCATTTGATAGAGTATGGCATACAGGACTATTATTTAAATTAAAAAAAATATTTCCAGCTCCATTTTACATATTGTTTAAATCTTATTTGCTCGAACGTAGTTTTTATGTTAATATTAACGAAGACAATTCTGAAATCGGATCTATAAAGTCAGGTTTTCCACAGGGAAGCGTATTAGGTCCTGTTTTATATACCATATTTACTACCAAAGAAACTGCTTCTGTACAAAGGCAGCTTAACCAAATTCAAGAGTGGTTAAATAAATGGAATATGAAGGTTAATGCAGACAAATCTACACATGTAACTTACACCCTCAAAGAAGGCAATTGTCCACCAGTAACCCTGAATGGAGAAACTATTCCTTCAGCTGAATGTGTTAAATATTTGGGCTTAAATATAGATAGACGATTGACATGGAAAAACCACATAAAATTAAAAAGAAATCAACTCGATATCAAAACTAAAAAAAATGTATTGGTTATTGGGTCCTAAATCTCAGCTAAGTTTGAGGAACAAAGTTATTTTATATAAAGCCATCCTGAAACCCATATGGACTTATGGGATCCAGTTATGGGGCACTGCTGCATATTCAAACATAGATATTTTACAAAAATATCAATCCAAAACTTTAAGACTTATCACAGACGCCCCGTGGTTTGTAAGAAATGATATCATACACAATGATCTTGATGTACCTAAAATTAAAGACGAAATTAAAAAATACAGCACTAATTACCTCAATAGATTAAGCAATCACCCAAATGTATTGGCAATAACTTTACTAGATGATACGGATGAAACGAGAAGATTAAAAAGACTGCACATTTTGGATCTCCCTTTTACATAATAGGTTTATATCAAACAAATTTTTCTTTTTAATGTATTATTTACACCATTCTATAATTTAATTAAAAATGTATTATAAAACATTAATTTATTTTAAAATGTAGTAAACATATATTTTTGCTAAGTTCAATGGAACTTAGTGACTCTGTCATTAGTTAAATTTTAAAAAATTTGCTTAATATTTTTACTGTAAATAGATTGCAAATAAATAAAGATTATAAAAAAAAAAAAAAAAAAAAAAAAACCTAGTTGCAGTAAGTTAAAAACTCATAAGAGATGTATGTTGTAGACAATTAAAAATTTAATGGACACGTATAATATTTTAGCTGCCCAATCTCATGTTTAGGGGTTACTACTGGGGGAAAAAATTACAACCATTTTTATATTTTCGGTTAATTTCGTTTTATTTTGAATATGTTCTCAATAAAAGTTAAAACTAAAAGCGAAACATTTTTCCTATACATTTTGTATGAAACGCTAAATTTTGCCAGTATCCCGGTGAATTTTTGCTTTATATATAAAATGTATGAAACATATTTTCGTCTTAAGTTTTAGCTTTTATTGTGTTTCTACTATTGAAGTAAATATGGATAAATTTGGCATCAAATGAAAACTTTTTTGAAGACACATTCAGGATATACGAGTAACCGATTAATCGAACTTTCTGATAAAAACTCTGATTATTCAATTAATCGGTTAATCAACAATTCCAATTAATCAGAACCCTGATTATTCGATTTTGATTATTCAAAATCATGGCTTTAATTAATCAAATTTATAAATAATTGAATAATTTATTGGTTGTACTATTGTTAGTGTTTTCTTTCGACAATGAAATACAGAAATATGGAGTATAATGGACATTGGTAAAATATATCTAACCAGTGGTCAATCCTAGATGGCTTTGTTTTTATTTAGAGCAACGTCACGGAACAAATATAAAATTAGCGCTTTTTTTAACTTTTTGAATATTAGTCAAAATTTTTCAAGTTCTGATTAATCAAAATTGAAATGAATCGATTACTGATAATTCTGATTAATCATACTGCTTGATTAATCGCACATCCCTACTTTCAAGTATTCTTATTATTCAAACAAATATATTTTAGGTAACATTAAATCTGGCTTTATTAAGGAACTGGATTTGAATTAAGCTAAAAATAATGAAAATGCCTATATTTTTATTTAATCAAGGAATTGTCTGATCTTTTTCCAATATTCGTAAATGTGACTTTCCCCGAACATCTTTTCTCCTATTTCAACTAATTCAAAAATATGGCCACTCGTAGTTCACGATATTGGAAATATGCGTATCAAAATTTTTGTTTTATTGAGTGCTTTAACCATGTTTACAACAAATCTTATTTTCGTAAATTTCAGACATGTTTTCGTACAACATATCCAAAGTTCATTAAAATCTGTGGGTTCGGGTCGGAATACCTCCCTTTTCAGTCAATTTTACAATAAAATTTCAATACTCGATGGGCTTCGAGTAACGAGCTTCTCGATTTACTTGGATTTTATTTTCAAAACTACGCTCTAAATTCAAATTTAAAAATCGGCAAATTTTTAATGCATATTTTTTAGTTTTAAGTGTAAGTTTGATATAATTTTTATTAAAAATGAAAAGCACAATAACTACCCAGTGTGAAATAGCAAGCAAATTTCTTAGAGCGCTATGACAAAGTTTTCAGAAAAGTTTGTTTCCTATACTGCCCAGTCAGAAATTGATTGTCAACGTAATAAAAAATGATATTAAAAATACATAAGAACGGTTTTCAATTTTCATAAAATTGTGTTTTTTAATAACTTGTTTGCTTTAGTAATTATAAGGGAATGTTCCCTAATGTGCAATGTTCTCTAAATAGAACATTCGTATTTTTCTCCGATGTTTTATGAATATGTCAAAACTGTCTACTGTAATCAAGTTAAATTTCCGATATCTATATTTTAAAAAAGTTTTGATGTAAGTACACACGTTTTTACTGGTTTATAGTGTCGGTGCAAAAAAACAAAACATAAAGTATAACAAGCTCGGATTTTTCCACACGGTAAGAACTTTATCACAATATTAATAAAACTAATTTATTCTATAAAAGAATATAATAAATAAAATAAATGTGATAAACTCCATTTTCATAATGTTCGCTAAAGTGGACCTTTGATATATTTTCTAGTGTTCTAGTTTATTTTGGGCAATTATTCAACATGTTTCACAACAACAAATATTTCGTTCGTTTAGCGTTTAGCTTAAACGATAAAAAAAAGCGTTTTAATGCACAAAATTCAAATAAATTTCAATTTCGATTAAATTTTCTTCGATTTTACTTCATTTTATAGCAATTTTATATGATTTTAGAGATTTCATGTTGGGTCCACTTACGAGTATATTAAAGCGGAATTTTTTATTTTTTTTTTTTTTAGTTATCAATTATTGTTGCGATTATTGTAGTACTAGGTCTAAATGTTAGGTGGTGTGAATTTAAGAAAAATCGTAGAGCATTAACCCATGGCGCAGCGTGGAAAAAGTTTTAGATTTTTAAAATGTTTTATTAAACTGTACAATATGTCTTGCAATACATAATTTTTAATTTATTTTGTTATGCTAAACACGAATATCGGACTAACGGTTTTGAGATATTGAGATTTAATTTTTACTAAAAATTGATTTTCTTTCCTCCATTCTACAAATTTTTTAAAAATCATCATAAATTTTTCGTTTTTGCAATAGCAATGTAGACAAAACTACTTTTCATTTAAGAACTATATCGGTTGACGATAACTTGTAAATTTACCTACAAATATCTCAGAAAAACAGGAAATTTACGTAGTAAAATTGTTAAGCCTTTCAATTTTATATACATGATTATTGAAGGAATATTTACTTTAACTTTTGATTTTCATAACTAAATGTTTGATAGTTGTAGCACTAGGACCAATAAGTTTGTGGTGTGAAATTAAAAAAAAAAAAATTGAATTCCCGAAACCTTGGCGACCTGCGTAGAAAGCTTTTGATTTATGGAAAAAATTAAAATTAATTTTAAAAAATATATTTTGTGATACATCACTAATTTCAGATATAATTATAATCAAATGAAAGCCTGTTTTGTGTAGTATTTGAGAACAAACAAAATATTCTAAGATAATTTTTAAAAATTTGTAGAAGAGAGCAAAAAGACGCCATTTTTAGTGATAATAAAATTGCAATATCTCGAAAACCTTTAGTATGATTTCGATTTCCGAAAATTTCAAAATACTCGTGTTCAACATGACAAAATTAATGAAAAATGATGAGTCGCTAGCAGGGCCGTAGCCAGCAGGGGGTCCGGAAAATTGGAAAATTTTGAACTATGTACAGATGAAACCAAGATTTTTGTAAAAAGGTTATAATTTTCAAAAATTAATATAGAAACATGTAAAGATTTTTTATTGATTAAAAAGTTGTAGAAATTCTTATTCGTTTTAAAATTTTTTTAATCCGGGGTTTAGTCTAGCAAAATTTTTAATAGGAAAAACTAACGAGTCTAACCCATTTTTAACAACAAAACACTTTAATTTTGAGGGGTTTGTGAGGCCAAAAATATTGGAACGTTAAAAATTTGGAAATTTTCATTTGAAACTTAAGAAACTGTTACAACTTGGTGTTCCTTGCTGGACAAAGAATATTTTAAAACATTTGTTATTTTTTTTATAGAAAAAGCCAGAACTTTTTAAAAAAATCAAATTATTTGTATAACATTAAGTTAAAAACATTTATTTTGGTCACAAAAATTACTTAACTCTAAATTTTTCTGCTGCACTAATAGAAATTAGTAAACAGTTTTGCTAAAACTACAAAAAATTTCTTTAAAATGACGTTGTTAAATATTAGTAAGATATAAAACTGAAAAACAAAACTGTTGAATCTACAAAAATTAAGCTATATCTGAGCTAAATTTTAGATAATTGAAGTTAATAAATAAATCTACAGAAATCAGCAAAAAATTTGCTAAATGTTAGTAGACAAAACAAATCACAAAAAATTTTAAAGTTAAAGTTTTTTTAAAATTTCTTTTATGCGAATTAAAATCTGGCGTTCTGAAATCGGAAGTTTTAAATTTTTTAGCAACTATCTTTGTTGATTTTAGAAAAACTTTCTGATAACTTGAGCAATTTTATTATGCATCATCATTTTTAACTACTTGTAAGTAGTTTTGACTACAGTTATTACGGGTTTATTTCTATGAGTGTATTAAACTAACTCCAAAGCAATAGAAAAACTATTTTATTCTCATGATTTTTTGCTACACCAAAATCTTAAAATGTTAAATACTTTTATCTAACTATTAAAAATGCTTTCCCACAGAAATTCATAAAAATTTAAAAATTTGTTCTAAACAAAAATTATTAGGTGAGCAAGATTATTTAAGTTCAAGATTATTTGTTTATTGTTAAACAAAAAAAAAAAAAAAAACAATACGGGTAAAGCGTTGATCTTTTTCCTTCGAAATTTGGGTAAATCATCTACCACTTCTACATTGGACCTCTGAAGATCGGTTCGGTGAAGCGAAATGAACCATGTAAGGACCTGCCAGTAGATAAAGTCTGCTTTAAATTGGCAGATGAAGAAAGTTTTTAATTAATAAATAAACATTGCACGGTTTTTTTTTAACACAAAACAAATGATCTTGAACTTGAATAAGCTGATTCACATCATAATTTATGATAAAAGATCGAAAAATAAGCTTTTGGTTTTAAATTTTTTTTAATTTCTTCGATAAATGTTTAGGAGAAATAATTATGCATTTTTTTCTTTTTATTCCTACTCCTTCCAAAAAAGTCTGTTGGCGGAAAAAATACACACTTTGAGTGCTTTTTATGTACACAGTAGACCAAAAATAAATGAAAATTTTCAGTAAGCAAATGAAAATTTCTTAAAATTAATGAAAAGCGTCATACTTTTTATAAAACAGTGAGTGACTTTTCATTGGATGAATGAAACTTTTATTAAATAAAATATTTTCCATGAAATTGTATGAACACTTGCAATGAATAGTTTCAATACACAATTTCATTGCTTTAATGCAAAAATTCATTATTATCATGCAGATAATTCTTAAAACAGGCAAAAAGCCTAAATTGAAAGCTTAACAGCTTTAAAACGGGTCGCAATACATCGGAGAATTTTGTGTCGTTTTCTTCTACAGTAAATCCTGCTCAAGACGAAGTCCGAGGGACAAACAAAATTAGTGTGGCTTATCAAAAATAATTTGTGGCTTATCAAGTGGCTTATCAAGTTTTTACAATGAGCCCTTCATATGAACATTAGGGTGATAACTTTTTGCAATTTTTTGCAAATATCAAATCTCCCCAGACAAAATCGTGTAGGGCATGGACAAATATTAAGAACTGCGTTTTTAGTTTTTCGCTATCGTTAAAAAAGGTTCCGCACCAAACGCGTTAAAGTTTTGAATCAAACAAAGTTAAAAAAAAACTTTTTTTGATGCCTCAACGTCTGACCATCACATCTATATAATTAAGGCATGCTGATATCAATAGTAAAGTCCGTTTTCGAGTCAATGGAATAGTTTTCTTCCAAATTTGCTTACTTACATATGTATAAACCATATTTAATAAAAATTGTTATTAAAAAAAAATTAAAATAAACATATTAAAGGCATTTTAGAAATCGCTGTCGGTGCGCAAGGTTTTTTTTACCAAATTGAACTGAAATAGTTTTTTTTATCATTAATACAATATTTGCCATTAGAAAACCCCTGGGGAGAATGTTGTCCAAAAAAAGTTATCACCCTAATGAACATATTACACATTTTTACAAAATTTTTAAAAAATTGTGAAATTCTTTTATTTGATTTTATAAATATAAATTTGAGAACAAATTTCTGATTGTTTGGTTTAAAATTTAATAAAATTCAATGAAAGTTTACAAAATTTTGGGAAGTTTGTAATAAAAATGGAATATTAAATGAATGTGTTGTGTGGGACTGTCCGCAACGGTTTGTTTTAACCCAGTATTCGCCTTACTCTAATTCGTATTAAAATATGTTTTTTACATTCACTTTTACCAAACCGGTTAGTTCTTAATAAACAAGGCTTCGTGTGTTCGTCTAAAACGACTTTTACTGTAATTGAATAGTTTGCATTGTGTGTGTTAAAAATAAACAAATTTTGCACCACTTTCTAGATGCAAAACGTGTTTCAAAAATTAAAGTTGAATTTTCCAAACAAAATATAATTACTATCTAGAATTGGTCGACAAATGTATCTTGTTCTCACATAAGAACTTGTTCTATTTTAACTTGACTTAAATTGATTTTTTAGCTGTCAGCTAAACATTTTTTTAGACTTTGAAAACTGCCATTTCACTCATCGGAGCATTTTTTTTTTATTTTTTGACATAAGCTTAAAAATTTAAATAAACTTTAAATTCATTATCTTAAATATCATTTACTATATGAAATTTCACCAAATCGGACCATGAATTCTATGTTTGGTAAAAATTGGCTTATAAAATATTTGAATTACATATGAAACAAATATTTTGTTTCGTACTATTGGTAATATCTGCCTGGGTATATATTTATGTACTTAAGTAGTTCCAGTTTCTATTTTGAAATTAATGGCATTCCTTTATTAACTTTAGTCTGACGTTTTGAGTGGCATACGCTCGATGTTGTTTGGCAACTGTCAAAATTACATTGCCTATTCCATAAAAGTGAACAAACGGTTGTACCTATCGTACCATATGTATGTTCATATAAATACGCCCAAATAAACTCGTTTGTACAAGTGTTTATAATTTCATTCAAAATTTATATTTCAACTTATTCTTTATCTCAATAGTTTCAAGTGGGTTTAAGTTTTTAATTTATAAGTACACAAGTAGTACTACATACAAATGAAAATACACAGGCATAAACACATATTAGGGTGGCTTGTTTAATAAAAACCGAAACAAGCAGGAAGTTTTTAAAAAGATCCAGCCCATCAACGGCAAACCTAAAAAAAAAAACGGAATATTTTGTGAAACCCCATAAAAAATAACAAAGTTTGCCCAAAAGGTCACCTTAATATTTAAATATATACCTATAATCGACTCCGTCTTCGGTCGGTCTTGGGGGTTTTCTCCTCAGAGGTATTTCCAACATAGGCTTCGCTAAGTAAATAATATATGTGTTCAATCCATTTTTTACCCAGCATAGATTCCGTGAGAATTTTTTAACAAAACTTGGTAGGAAGATACGTTGCTTTTCAGTATGCATTTTCAGTAAGTTTTATAGCCTAATATCGCCCTCTAGTGGTCGTATAATTAATTGAAATTGAAACTTTAAAGCTTTGTACGAAAAAGGGTTAATATTTTTTAAAAAAATAATTTTTTAAATATATTTTAAAAAAATTGCACAAAATGTTGATTGTTGTTTTCGCACTATTTTTAAGATTTTTTTTCAAAATTTTGACATTTTTAGACAGTTTTTGAAAATTTATGTTTCTTTGCTGGTTAAGATATAGTAGCACATTTTTGATATTAAAAACAAAACCGGATTAATTTTTCGCATACTTCCATTTTATAAAGACGGAAAAATCTTAATCAGATTAAGCTACTTCTACACGACATGATTTTGTCACGCGACATGTCACATTTGCGACTAATGTGTAAACCTGAATGTATGTCAAAATTGGTGTTTTACATAAGATTCATAATTTACACGTTCAAACGTACATATGTAATAGCCGACATACGCCAAAAACAGCTGTTGTATATGTGCTTGTACGCGTATATATGCTTGTACACGTAGATATAGAACATGTTCTAATTGAAAAAATGTCGTGACTTCCCACGTGTATTTTATACATATAATGTTTCAAAAGGATCACACGACGTGTATATATTTCCACATGTTAATTTTGACATGTCGCGTGGCAAAAACATGTCGTGTACATGTAGCTTTAGTAAACTTGTTTCAAAAAGTACATCACATTTGAATATGATTGCACTAACAGAATTTGTTGGTTGTAGCAACGAAATTACACTTTTAAATTCGGTTGGCAATTTGTTTTCTGTGTACAGATATTCAACTTACGCACGCAAATTTGGGTGGCAAAATTTTAATATGTATTAATTTTTTTTTTTTATCACACATTTGTAACCAAATATGCAGGTGCTTGTGCAAATTTAAATGTAACTGACACTAATAGAAACCATATGATTTTCTATTGTTGATTTACTTGAATAAACGTCACTACATTGCTAGGTCTGTCAAAAAAACAGAGTAGTATTTGGAAGATGACAAAGCCAATTGTGACAATATTTTGTTGTTGTTTTTGTTTTTTCTTTGATATTTTAAATTTTGAATCTCGCTTCTAGACGAGGACAAGAAATTCTCATTGAGTTTGTGATTTAACATAACAAATATCTCTAGAAATTCTAATAACAAAGTCCCCTGAAGATTTCCTTAGGCAGGAATGAAATCCGGATAGGGACACGCCTACATCAGATTGATTCACAATTTGTTAAATAAGTTTTGGGACTTTAGCACATTTAATTACTATAAATGAAATTAATGTTTATCCCGATGAAAATAAATTTAAATAACAAATATGCAGGTGCTTGTGCAAATTTAAATGTAACTGACACTAATAGAAACCATATGATTTTCTATTGTTGATTTACTTGAATAAACGTCACTACATTGCTAGGTCTGTCAAAAAAACAGAGTAGTATTTGGAAGATGACAAAGCCAATTGTGACAATATTTTGTTGTTGTTTTTGTTTTTTCTTTGATATTTTAAATTTTGAATCTCGCTTCTAGACGAGGACAAGAAATTCTCATTGAGTTTGTGATTTAACATAACAAATATCTCTAGAAATTCTAATAACAAAGTCCCCTGAAGATTTCCTTAGGCAGGAATGAAATCCGGATAGGGACACGCCTACATCAGATTGATTCACAATTTGTTAAATAAGTTTTGGGACTTTAGCACATTTAATTACTATAAATGAAATTAATGTTTATCCCGATGAAAATAAATTTAAATAACAAATATGCAGGTGCTTGTGCAAATTTAAATGTAACTGACACTAATAGAAACCATATGATTTTCTATTGTTGATTTACTTGAATAAACGTCACTACATTGCTAGGTCTGTCAAAAAAACAGAGTAGTATTTGGAAGATGACAAAGCCAATTGTGACAATATTTTGTTGTTGTTTTTGTTTTTTCTTTGATATTTTAAATTTTGAATCTCGCTTCTAGACGAGGACAAGAAATTCTCATTGAGTTTGTGATTTAACATAACAAATATCTCTAGAAATTCTAATAACAAAGTCCCCTGAAGATTTCCTTAGGCAGGAATGAAATCCGGATAGGGACACGCCTACATCAGATTGATTCACAATTTGTTAAATAAGTTTTGGGACTTTAGCACATTTAATTACTATAAATGAAATTAATGTTTATCCCGATGAAAATAAATTTAAATAACAAATATGCAGGTGCTTGTGCAAATTTAAATGTAACTGACACTAATAGAAACCATATGATTTTCTATTGTTGATTTACTTGAATAAACGTCACTACATTGCTAGGTCTGTCAAAAAAACAGAGTAGTATTTGGAAGATGACAAAGCCAATTGTGACAATATTTTGTTGTTGTTTTTGTTTTTTCTTTGATATTTTAAATTTTGAATCTCGCTTCTAGACGAGGACAAGAAATTCTCATTGAGTTTGTGATTTAACATAACAAATATCTCTAGAAATTCTAATAACAAAGTCCCCTGAAGATTTCCTTAGGCAGGAATGAAATCCGGATAGGGACACGCCTACATCAGATTGATTCACAATTTGTTAAATAAGTTTTGGGACTTTAGCACATTTAATTACTATAAATCAAATATTTTTATATTTTTCAGGCTTCTTGTTGGCGCTCCATTAGACAAAAATCTACAGCCCGGTACCAACCATTCGGGTGCTCTTTACAAATGTCCAATAACTCAAAACTTTGACGATTGTGAACAGGTTATAACAGATGGAAGAAGATGTAAGTTAATCTAAATTATTGTGTACTTAATACGATTTAGCCCCCTTTTAACCATGTCCTTTAAACGTTTTAAATCAAACTTTACTGAATAAACAATACCAATTAAAGCTCCTAATTTATGATAATGAACACCTAAGCTAATCTAAGGAATTCAAGGATATAAATATTTAGGACACTTTATACTTATTTATGTTAATTTTTTATATAGTCAAAATATCACTATATAGGTTTTGGGTTTCTTATCATAATATGAGAAGGCTCGTTATGGCGCAGCCTTTTAGTGCAATTTTCCAACAAAAAAAAAATATATTTTAAAATAAAAAATATTTAAAATACATACTTAATTCAGATTAATAAGTTGCAACCAAATTTGAACTATAGAAAATAACTTTTAAATTCACTGCAATCAAATTTTTCGGCCGGGTTTTACTTTAACTATGAAATCCATATACACTTTCGGACAAAATAAAGTATAAAACTGTGGAAATGTATGAATCTCAGCGAAACTTAACATATTCTAATTTGAACAAATTTATTTGAAGTACTTAAGGGCAGATTACCGCCGCATTTTGAATTTCCAACAAAGTTAACATTGTCAGAATTTATTCTAAATTTCACGCCCACTGGAAAAAGGGAGCGGTATCCCAAAATGAAAATTACGCATTTAATATGTTGTCATCTATGATTTATAGATGATACACTTTTAAAAATTTCAACTCAATTCGTGTTAAATTGGAATAGACAAAGTTTTGCTTAGATTCTTAGTTTTTCATAGTAATTTACAATTTTATACTTTATTTCGTCAGGCACTGTATAATTAAAATTTGATAAATATAGCACACTTGTTGCGTTTTTTATATTTTACCCCTGGTTATAGTCCAACACTATTAAAAAGAAAGGTTTTGTAAATAATATTTTTGTGTACTTTCAGTAGAGTAGAAACATTTATGTATACAATAAGGTCGTTCACAATGGTGCACTAACTGTTATATGTGTGGTATTGTCCTATCAAAAACAAAGTTGTTAAAATTCAATATATAATAACATACAATACGAACTAAACACCGTTTATACCAATGCTCAGCGTATAATTTTACTATTTTATTTAAATTATATATCTTGGAAAACAATAAACGTACCCCTGTGAATTATAGTATAACGTGTTACTTGTTCAAATTCAGCTTTCATAAAAGAGGCGGAATTGGATAACTATCACGCCTATTCAAATTGTTATTTTAATGAAATAAAAATTGAGAATTTAACTGAACACCGCAGCGGGATCACCCACCGATTTCATTGAAAATTGCATATTGGATAGAGGAGACAAAGTTAACGAACATATTATCGTTTTCAAAGGCCCGATCTCACATTTAGGGGATAAACAGAGTTATTGAAAATTACCGGTTTTCGGTACTTATTTTTTTCATATTTTAACAAACTAATAAAAACAAATTCGGTATCTAAAGACTGCATAAAATTGTTTAAAATTTAAAAACAAATAAGTTGTGAACGTTTTTAGATATAATTTTGTACTTTCAAAATTTAAGATTAGGCTTCTAAAAATAAATAAACAAATTTTTGATTTCCGAATTTGTCTCTTCTTGTCCAAAAAAAATCGTTCAGTTCCTCCCAAGGATACTTTCCATGTAAGCCATGGTAAATTTGAAACTCCTGTTTCTGATAAAACCATGCTACATTAGTTAGCACAAGTGTGTTTATTTTTCCACTTTTGCATCGGTAGGAGATAAAATAGTGGGCAAAAATTATGGACGCCCATAAACATTATAGAAACTCGAATTTCCCTTTCGAATTTTTGACTAAATGGATAAAATGTCTTATATTACAAAAAAGTAATAGTTATAAAACTAATTACTGATAAAAGTTTTTGGAACAGAGTTCATAAAACGGTGTGTCTTTTTAAATAGGTCTTTGTTATGAGACTGCTAAAGAGAAAAATTTTAAATTTTATATCGAAATATTTAGTGACATACATCTAAAAAAATAATAAAAAAAAAAAACACTGTCAAAAACTTTATGAATAACATTCTGAAAAAGCTGAAAAAAGTCACAAAATAATGGGTACCCATTATGCTCTCGTTTACAAAAAAAAAAAACACAAAATAATAGATACCTATTACTTATCGGACATCGCGACCCAAAGAAATGTTGCGAGTAGTCTGGTAATAAGTTGAAGCCCTGTTTTGCTGGGATAACAAGGGTTAAAAAATTTGATGGTGATTTTTTCCTCAGATACGCAAAAAACCATCAATAAATTAAATACAATGGAGATTATAAAGCGATTATTTTAAATAATTACACCGTTCAGCAAAATCAGAAAAATTTAAGACGCAAAGTTATATATAGTTAAAGAAATTTTTGCAAAAAACTTTTTTTTAAAGAATTACATTTTTTTTGGAACTTTTTGCAACATTCAAATAGTATGAACTATACCTTATAATTTGATATATAACACGCTTCAAAAGATGTTGTAATATTCCTTGTGCAGGTACTCAAAGTTGAAATTTCTCATTTTTCAAGAGAAAAAGAAGATCCAAAATTTTAATACATACGTATCTTTAGTAAACATCATTGGTTACTCAATTAATGAACAAAATTGCGAATTTCCTTTAAATTTTTCTCCATTTTAATTTCATACGAAATTAATTTTAATAAAACATTTAGAAAGATTGTATTTCAGATTGAATTTCCGAAAATTTTGACACACAATTGATGTTCTTTTTTAATGAAATGTATTAATTATAAATTAACATTATGTGCTAAAATTTTGCAAAATCAATTAAGGAATTTTATAATATTCAAAAATAAGTGAACTTTTCACTTCAATTGCAAGAATATCCCATAGATCAATTACCAAGGACTGTTATTTGTGACGTTACCCAGAACAATAACACCTCAAAATAGAGAAACATTGATATGGTCGACCTTAATACACCATATTCACTTTATCTTACCAAATGTCCTTAAAATTTAATAAAAGATTAGATATCAATTTAAGTTCTCGCAATACTTTAAAACCATATTTAAAGTTATTCGAATTTTATTTGGCTATATGAATTATATAAGAAATTTTAAAGAAAAAACTTAATTTTCATATATTTCAAAACCCGGATTTAATATTAAACTTTGGTGTTCAGATGCGTGATCTACGTCCTAAAATCTATCGGAACTTATAAGTCGCATGCCTGATGCATTTTTGGTGTTATCGTTTCAAACTATAAATTTATTTTATGGAATATTTTTAGGATCTTGCCTATATCTGTTTAGGATTTACAAAAAAAAAAATGATTTTGTACCTGAGTTATATTGGTCAAATAGAAACACATCCTATAGGATGACGTTTACCCGTTCAAAAAAGAAAGTTAATATTTTTTGTCTCTTGTGAACAAAATTTGTTTAACTCTAATCACACACTACACAGACAGTTTACCAATGGTGTTGTTTACATTATAGTGATTTGCGGAGTGAGATAGGAATAAAAAACCCCATATAATATTTATTGTATATATCTATCCCTTTCTGTATATAACTATAATTTTGACACTTCATTTCACTCATTTTCTTACAACCTTTTTGGATGCATCAGCCGATTCCTGTCTGAGTAGTTCGGGCCTTTAATCATGGATTGTTTGTAAAAGGTTTGCTACATGACTATTTTTTTCGGTTGCCCTAGACCATTTTGACATCATTTAAAGCAATAATATTTTCGAATTTACAAAAGGTAATATGAAAATAAAATTCTCAAGTTTACTCTCAAATATTTTTTTTGGAAAATGTATAAGAATTTTCAATATTTTGCTTTGCAATTGCAAGAACTTTAATTGTAATATAATATGAAGGCAAATATATAATTGTTTATGAAACGTTACGATCATATGGTAAGATTACGTCGATCACGGTGTGTACTGAACATTTAAAGCCGACCCTGACTATACTTCTGCATTTTGAAATGTTATTGTTCTGAGTAACGTCACAAATAATAGTCCTTTGTAATTAGTCTATGCCTTTAATTAAGCTTTTTTTGTATCGTAGTTAATACCAATATTAACTGTCTAAAACTATGCGGCAAAAGATCTCAAACAATTAATAAAAAAATTAAGTTCTATAATGTTTTTAATGGTTTTGCCCTTTATTACAATTCGCACCGACATAAAAGTGCCAGAACGAGACACCCAAGTTAGCTAGGACACCCTTGTGAACAACCTAAATATAAACATATTTTTAAGTATATAGTTTGATTGTATTATTTTTGATTTTTAATTTGCTTTAGATATATTTATACATTTAAAAATATATGTATACAGAATTAATAAAAGTAAACAATATCTCTTTATGTAAACCTATATTTCTACAGTGGCGGGTTGTTAACCCGAGTCCGCCTTAATCTGAATTATATATATATATATATATGTATAATTAATAGAGTTCTTCTGAAAAGCATAAAATTTCTTGGTTTTTGTATTTTGGCGTACCCAATGTGCAATTGGAGTCCGAAAAGACTAATAATGAGGATAACTAAAGTATGAAATTCACTACATAGACACGCTTATATGCAAACTATATCGGTATTTTGATCACCCACTATAATTTTAATAATTTACGATTATTTTTCATATTTTTTTAATGATCTACATTATTTGCTGAAATTTTTAATGCTGGATTTTGAACCGATAAACTTCAAATTTTCAACAAGGCTCATAAAAAGAGTAAATTATAATTCATTTATGACTCAGAAATTTGAGCCCACGGAAAATTATCATATTTTATAATATTTTATGAGTCATAATTTCGGAGAGCTGAGAAATGTGTGGGTTATGTAACTTTTTTTAATTGCAACTCCTTCCATATGCACTCGGCGGCCAAAAACTATCCGTACAGAGCAAAAAGATATGAATTTATTTGAAATTTGAATTGACCATTCGATTCTACAGCAGATTTTCCCGTTTGAAAATGCACCAAAAAAAATTTAAAATGTAATTTTTTTTAACACTCAAAAAGTATTCTTAGCTGAGAAAAATTGTACAAAAACTTCCCTGAAATATGGATTAAATTTAATAATTCTCGCGCCCCGCCACTGTATAAATGTACTTAATGTTTTTGAACTAGAAATTGTGACTAAATAAACATATAATAATCTGAAATGCAAAAGGACGTAGCTAATATTTATATATCTACACATATTTTTGACGCAGAAGAAACTGGTTCAAAAAATTACTACTTTTGATGCTAGAATGCTGAATACTTCGATAGTTGACTGTTATTGTTATACACTGAGAGAATTATCTTCACTTCAGTAATGAGTTTTTTCATAAATGATTTTAGCGAAAATTTAAATGCTTCATTGAATTAATGTTTATCTTCATAAAATGAATGAATCATTTCAGCAAATGAATAAAATACACTAATAAAACTTTGTGCGTAGTATTAATGAATTTGGTAGATAACACAATGAATTTTTTAATCTTTTTATTGAAATTTTGACACAGAACGATTTCATTGAAGTGATGAAATACGTTTAATTTTTGAAACGTTGATACTAAATATCAAATAAATTTTTCATTGGCTGAAGCTGAAGTTGTGCTTAATAGTTTATTGCTCAATTCGTTCATTTCCATTTGATGAACTATTTCGTTATTTTAGTTCATATGTTTGTTGAACCAAATTTGTTTTCAGTTATTCGTGAAATTATATTGTTTAATGGGTTGTTCGACAATTCTGCATAATATGACAGAAAACCTCAAAATAACGGTTCATATAACATTATAAATAATTAAAATAAATAAAATATATAAAAGCATATGAACGAAATGATCTATGACTTGTTAAGCACAACTCAAGTTGAAGTGCCTATGATTAATTCGCCATTATTTGAATCCATATTTTAATGCATATTTTGTAAAAATTTTAATCAAGATTTAATTAACAATAAACAGAAAAAGAGCATTTTTATTCTTTAACATAGCATCTGGTTGTCATTTGTTAGACATTTATACAGGATTTCAAAAGACGCTCTTGTGTAAAAAAATTTTATTTTTTCATTAGGTTTATAAAATTTTTAATCAAAAATTCTAGTGTTCATAAATTTTTATGAAAAACTGCATTTATTTATAATGATAAGCTTCAATGGACGAAATCCAGTGCAATTGATTCATTAATATCATGCAGATAATTTTCTCAGTGCAGTTTGATCAAATAAATTGTAATCATAAAAATTAAAGCTTTTAAAATTGTTGGTCGTTATGCCCTTTTGTATTTTAGCTGATGTTATGTATGTACATTCGTATTCCATTATCATGTGTAAGTAATACAAAAAGAAATACTATTTACAAATTTTATTAATTTACGCGTAAAATATTGACAGATTTTAGCAAAACTGTTTTTGAGTTTAACATTTATATTTTAAAGTAATGACAATAACGTACTTATAACACCGTGCAACAAATTCAAAAAATTGTTTGTCACATACGTGAGAATGGAGAGAGACCATGTGTAGTAAAACAGCGTAGTTTGAAGCAGGATAATGTGGGAACCACTGTTTTTTTTAATTTATTGTTCAGACAAGCAGTTGTCATCTTTCTCTTCTAAAAACCTGAACTGGTTTTAAGACAATTTCGACAAAAATGTTAACAGTGGTTGGTACTTTTAATTAAATAATGTTCATATTTTTAAGCAAATTTAACTAAAGTTTAAAGTTAGTTTGTGTTATTTAATGTATTCTCTGCGTAAGTTCAGTATAGGGTCGATCCAAAAGCAACGGTAATATTTATCAGCTAGGCCCGTTCCGAATTGCATTAAACTTGGTATACATATGTTATCTCCTAATTAGTATGACAAAACAATTTGTTTATTTTTTTAAATTCGTTATTGTTCGCGTTTTATTGCTGCCTAAAGTTTGTATTTTTTTAAAAATTATCTTATTGTGTAGTCTCTGAGATATGTGATGCTTTGATATATTGATTAGCGAAGATCTGAAAATGGCATATCTTTTTTTTCTTAAATTTTTGTTTGCAGATTGATCAATAGGTTCTCTAAAATATATAAAAACTTGAGATTGGAGAAGCAATATGTTCCTTAGAAAAACGATCTTTCCGATATTACTACGATTATATTCCACACGAATTTCCAAAACTTAAAAAAAATATTAAATTTGAAAAAAATAATCGTAAAACAAACTTAAAAATATAGTGATTTATGAATTCATTAACAAAAATTCTATATTATATTATTATTTTTTGTTCTACGAAATAGTAGTAATATCGGAAAAAATCGTTTTTCCAAAGAACATATTGTTTCTCCAATCTTAATTTTTATATGTTTTAGAGGACATATTGATCAATCTGAAAACAAAAATTTAAGAAAACAAGACATGCATTTTGAGATATTAGCGAAATTGCTCTGTATGATTTTGCTGTGAAATGAGATATTTCTTTTTAAAATCGGAATATGCCTTCAATAATTACGATTATTTGAACAGCATGTATTTTTATAAATTAAAAAAAAAAAAAATACCGACTTTAAGCAGCGATAAACGCTAGCGAATTTAAAAAATAAACAAATTGTTTTGTCATACAAATTAAAGATTACATATGACAAATTTCATGGAAATCGGAAGGAGTAAAGTTGAAAAGTCATATTTTCCGGAATGATAATTAACACAAAATTTTGTTTACATATACTAAAAAAATATGCATCAAAAAAACCTATAGAGAACCCGTTTTTTCTCTTAAAACCAGTTGGCATATACAATTTAACAGGGATTGAGTATATTGGTTCCTCTTTATGTAAATGCTCTTTGGTTGAGATTATTATAGCATTAGCAATAGCAAAAGCAATAGCGACCAAAGTTTTCGATTTTTGAAAATTTTTCTTAAATTGCTTTATGTTTATTTTTTATTTATTTTCGTGTGCTGAATACAAATATTTTTAAATTTGTTCATCTTGTATGTATTATTGATCTTTAAAGTTGCATTTTCAATTTGAATTGCCAGCTCGAGATCGTAATTTAAATGTTACTATTATATAATTGTTAATAAAAAGTAAGAGAAAGATGGAAAAAAAATCACGTGAGGACTAGCGCTAGAGGGAATGCCGCACTTTCGACCCAAGCGACTAAGTTCATCATCAGACTCATGATTTAGAACGCTTTGCCAACTTTAGTGAAAAGTGCTTTTAAAGAATTAATGTTAAAAAAATTACGACGCTTCGTTGAAAATTATGTTTTTTTATTTAGTTAGTCTCTTTACAGGAAGAAGAAGAAAACATTTTTATTGAAAAATTTTTACGGACACAAGGGATACACCAGACTGCCGCAGTTTCGTCCCCCTCCTGGGACTCGTCAGTGGTTAATTTATGTGTCAATTGAACAAAGTATTTTATATTGTTAATTTTGCTCTATATGAAAAACTTTTTATTTTTTGGTGTCGTACTGTGATTTGAACTCACGGTCTTAGCAACAAGCTATGCATCGTAATCTCGCCTCTTAACGAGTTGAGCCACGGTCGACACAGCGTTGACTGCGACTAAATTGGAGTTTGGTCACACTACATACACACAAGTATTGTTTCGATCAGAAGAGACAGAATTAGCTAATACCAATGCACAATTCATTTCTCAACTAGAATGCTTTTTCTTCTTAATCCTATCTCTTTTTCACAAGTAATTATCACGTTTTATGATGCGCTTTATTCACATACAATAGTTGGATACCAAGTGTAGGTTAGAGATTGAGTCGCCGTTAAGCAAGTTTATTCAAATTTTATGTTAGAAAGTGTTTTGCAACCGTCAGATAATGACAATCATAATTAATTTTTTTATATTAATTACTGTAGAATATTTCTTTAGTTAGTCTCTTTACAGGAAGAAGAAGAAGAAAACATTTTTATTGAAAAATTTTACGGACACAAGGGATACACCAGACTGCCGCAGTTTCGTCCCCCTCCTGGGACTCGTCAGTGGTTAATTTATGTGTCAATTGAACAAAGTATTTTATATTGTTAATTTTGCTCTATATGAAAAACTTTTTATTTTTTGGTGTCGTACTGTGATTTGAACTCACGGTCTTAGCAACAAGCTATGCATCGTAATCTCTTATATTTGTGAAAAATCTCTTTAAGCTACCAATTAGTATATGTCTCGTGGGTAGAGCTCTCAGCTGCCCATCTGGCAGCCAGGGTTCGAATATCAGCAGGACAAAAAAAAACATTAAGTGAACTCTCTTTTTTGCTTTGGCAAGCAAAAAAGGAGCGGCCAGCAAAACCTGATGATATCATGTTGGGTTTTGGCAAAGCACTTCAGAAATCCAACGCTCGGCCAACGCTGGTACCAAGGAGGTATTTTTTAATACCTCGTTTTGGTATAGCTCTTTTATTGAACAAATGAATTAAAAAAGTACCAATTTTTGCATAAAATACCCTTAAGAAATTTGAAACGATGAAGCAATTATACAATATTTCCTGATGTGCATGTTATTTGACATTTTTTCGGATAGTTGAAATTAAAAAAAACCGTTTTCTGTTTATGGAATTTGAAAAGCCAGGTTTTAAAACTTTACTCAATCATATTCAGGAATAGAAAATGTTTACATGAAGTTTAATAGTTTTATTAGGTCGTTCATTTTGGATCAGTTTTTAGTAAGGTCGAGACATTTTTTCGGTAGTTTTAAAACAAATCCTTTTTATAAATTTTATTTACGAGCGCTCTGAACATTTTGAATATTTTATTCATACAATTTATCAAAAAAAAATTTCATTATTTAAAACGACATCTCATATTTGAGAAAAACTATTTAGTAAACAAAAATTACTTATTTTACCAAAATGGCCTAAATTCGATTTTTTTTTTGTGTTTTTTGAAATAGTCAAACAAATAATACAGAATCATAATACTGGACAAAAAACATTCCGTTTTCAACAAGGAATTTTGTAAATTTCTTATATGTTGAAGCTAAAAAATAATAGTTTAGAAACCGAAACCGACAACGCCCAAAAACCGTAAAAAATCCAACTTGATCACCCTTAATGTATACCTTTAAAAATACCACTTTTACTAAACAGGGTCTCCACTTTCGCGTGTATATTGATTTGTTAATGTGTGAAAAATGCTGTTGCACGGTGTATTTAATTTATATAATTGGCTTATTTTGGTTTCTGCTAAAATTGCTTAAATTATATTGAAACATATTTTTAGTCAATTTAATTATTTAATTTAATGTTTTTTCTTCTTTCCTTTTTGGTTTTTTATTTCGTTTTTACATTAATTTTTTATGAAAAAATTCTACGTTCAAATAAAACTTGGTACCTAATGGATCTCTCTATAACTTACAAAATCAAAAACAAACCAAAAAATGCTACAAAAATACTAAAAATACATAAATCTGCTCTATAATTAAATATTTTAAAATTATGTAGCATCTGAAGGAGTCTATGAACCTAGTAAGTGGTATGGGTGCTTTTTTTGTTTTTTTATAATTAACCCAAATCAATTGTAATTATTACAGTTACTTAATTAGTATTAATATATATTTTTGTTTTTTTTTTTTGCTTTCTTTAATACTTTTAACCCCCATATGCATAATAATATTTTTCACATTTATTAAATGTTTATCAAATAGTTTTTGTGTGGAAATTTATTTTATAATCGATTTTTTAAAAGTTTTCAAACAATTATTATGCATTTGGCTATTAATTACACTTTGCACTGAATTTGAAAATTATTTTTTTTTTTTTTTAATAATTATCATTTTGTTAACTTTGGAGTAATACCAAGCATGGTTAATTATTTTTTTTTAATTCTTCTATTTTTCTAACAAATATTGCTATGCGTATTGTAGTTGCTTTTTATAATTACATATTATTTATTTTATTTTATTATTTTTGTAACTAAAATTTGTTGTAAAAATTAAAAATTATTACTTTTTAAGTATTAAATATAAGTTTGTATACATTCTTCTTATGCTATCTATCACTTTCATAAATATCGTACTACTTTTTAATTTTTCAGATTTTACCAAAAAATACTTTTGTATAAAAAATTTTTGGTATCAACGAATTTATAATTAATAACACTATCCTACAATGAAAATATACTTAAAAGAGTCCTAGTAGAAGATCTGTTTGAGTAGATATATTATCAATCTCTTAAGATATTTGAATACACCCCCAAAATCTATAGCTATTGCTAAAAACAATTTTTAAGACTTTACAGAAAAACTATAGTTGAGCTTTCCAAATATATGTATGCCTACATCTGTTTCTATGTTTAACGAAATCGTGTGGAGATATTTTCGATCAAATCTGGATTTATATTTTTTTTTTCATTTTTTAACTTTGGTTGCTCCTCATTGCAAGCAACAGTTTGTTAGAAATCACATTTTTATTTAATTTATTCAGAATATGCGCTTAATTCACAGTAAAAGAAGCGCTTGTTTATTTAAATCGCTTTAAAATTGTTAAAGTTATAAGTTTTTTAAAAACATGCAGTTTAAGAATTTATAAGAAAGTTGATGTTAACCCTTTGGGGTGTGCAAACAAAAACATCGCATTATTTAAGAACAGCTGAAATTCTTTGCTTAGAAAACTTACGACAACTTTATTAATTTTTAAGTCATTGAAACAAAAGCAAAATACAATTTTTAACTTCAATAAAGTCAAAGTAAAAAAAAAATATTTTTTTTTCTCTTTCATTTAGGTATTCTTGAAAAATCGCGATATTTTTTCGTTACACATACACTCACAATATGTTTTCTGTTACCTATTCAAGAGTATTTATAAAGTTAAAAGAGAAGTTTGTTTTCAAATGAAGAAGCAATTAAAATATATATCGTCGGCTTAACAATGTTTTGCCGTATATGCCAATTTTACATTTTTGGGAAATCGCATTTTAAATTTTGTCATAAAATCAAAGCCAAACTAACCGATAACTTTTTCTCTTTGTTTGTTTAATACTTAAAGTAAAGTGAATAATTTGATTTTTTTGGTAAAGGCAGGATCTGGAGCCTTTTGGTTTTTTAATACCATTAATTTTTTTTATCAATACACGTACGGCAATAAATCTGTACATACTCCATACCAATAAATATTTTTTATGAACAACACATACAAATAAAATGACTTACGGCATGCGATTGCATTGAAAAATACTAAAAAACTAGAGAATTAAAACAAAAAATTTTATTCAAAAACCTTAAAAATATTAGCACAGGACATGTTTCATGTAGATATTTGTAAAATTAAAAATAATATCAAAATCATCCTTATTTGGCCTTGACAGTTTCTTAAAATGTAAGTAATAAGTAATAAAAACTATAAAAGACTATTTCGATTGTGGATATACTTCTATTTTGATATTAACTGTCCTTAAATTAGAAAGAAAAATGTTTACACATGTGTCTCCTCCCCTTTCTTTCCACCAAAAAATGGGTCCGAAAATCAAATTTTTGAAACTTCTCAGCCCATTTTTAACACTAAAATATTCGAATAGCAAAAATGCGTTGTTGGATTTTGTTCGGGTCACTAAATGAACCTATGTTCGGTTTTTTGGTAGAGAAAGGCTGAGAAAGTGCAAAGAGCCCACTGTGCATATTTGCATTGTGTGCCAATGTCCAACGTGAATAACCTCAATATATTTTTATATGAAGAGCATTTATTTTTACTTTGGTATTTGAAGCATGTGGAAAATTAGTTAAAATTTTAAGTTCTTTTCTAAATATTTCAGGGCATTTTTAACTTGCAATTTTAATACACAGATTTGCTCTTTGAAATGTCTAGCTTATGCAAAATGATAAAGCTAAACATTTTTTTAATATGCACAAAGTTTATAACGACGAAACTGAAGTAGGACGATATTTAGCTTCATTGCAATATCAGTTCGATATCCTGATAAACGCCGACATGATTATACTCAAATTAAAGATAATTTTGTGTAGATTTATATTCATAAAAAAATTCATGATTTTGCGATAACATTTGAAAAAATTAAGCATTATCGAAAAAAGTTAGATGAATGACGTAAATATAAAAATCGTGATATTTTAAAAACTGCAAATGAGAAAAGAAAATTTTGCCAGATTTGAATTCAGCGTACATAAGTCTATTAAAAAAGATGTATTTCAAATTTCAATTTTGGCCGTCGAGTAGGGTTATTATCAGGGCAACCAGAAATATGCTCTAAAAAATCAATTTATGCCAATAAAAAATGCCATAAAAAACGAAAAATATGCTCTTAAAATTTTAAAAATATGCTCTGAACATTACATTTTTCCAGGAATGGCAAGCAATACAGCTAAAATATCGTTATCGATTTAAAACCCTTTCAACTGGCTGTCGTTATCCCTAAAATACCGTTACCGAAATAGTCTCGCAAGAACTGTAATAAAATCGTTCCAAATAAATATATTTTTCAAAGTTTGATCATAAACTAGCCAGTCATTGGAACTCGGGCATAATGGAGCTGGTGGGCCCAATTTTTGTTTGTTTGAAAAACATATAATTTGTTACATACGAGAGCCTATATTTAATATTTTGTAGTGTCCGACCAAGTACTCGGCTTCTTTCTGACAGTCAGGCGGCATTAAGGGCTTTAATGTCCTATGAGGTGTCATCTGGTCTGGTCATGGAATGCATTCTGGCTCTTAACCGACTTGGCGGGCGCAACTCGCTTACCTTAGGGTGGGTTCCTGGTCACGAGGGGCATGAGGGCAACGAGAGGGCAGATTGTCTTGCTAATTGCGGGGCCCGAATGCCCTTTATTGGCCCTGAACCATTCTGTGGTATACCTTTGGGGTATGTTAGGGAGAAGCTCGGGTCGTGGAGGGAATCAGAATTCTCTCTCTATTGGGAAAACTCTCTTGGCCAACGACAGGCTAAGAGATTAATCTCTTTTTCCAGTGCAGGATCGAGGAGACTCTTGTCCCTCGGGAGGGGTGACTTGAGTAGCCTGGTGTCTTACCTGACTGGACACTGCAATCTCAGATACCACCTGCGCAAAAGGGGTCTTTCGGACACGGATGAGTGTAGGTTTCGCGAACTGGTAGCTGAGACATCGGAGCATGTTCTTTGCGAATGTCCGAGGCTTTGTGAAAGGCGTGCCAAGTTTCTTGGCGATCGCTTTGTCTCCCCTTCGGACATTATGAAGATTTTGCCTAATAGGATTTTTGGCTTTATAGGTAGCTTGAATCTTTAGGGTAACTTTGGTCGCGGTGCATAGTGCCATATAATCTAATCTAAGTACTCGGCTTCGGCTTCGTAGTTCGGCCAAAAAGTGAAGTTCGGCATAGTTCGGTGTTTGACCAAATTTTGCCGAATTTGGCCGAACTACCGAACTTTTTATGATTATTTATAAAAAGCACAAATAAATAACAACTGCGGTTATATTTACTTTTCAGAATTTACAAAAAAAACTACATAAAAAATACAACGTTGAATATGATAGAATACAAAAAAAAAAAACACCGATATTTAAATATAAATGTGTGTGAAAAAATTTCAAAAAGCCAAAAGAGTTTAAAAAAAAATTTCCAGAAATATATCTTGTAGACTTATAAGCGAATAATAAAATTTAATACGATATAATTAAATATAAAAAAAAAAAAAATTCGAGTGGTAAGTAATCCTGAAAAGAGAATAACAGGTTCATCAATTTGGGATAGACATGATGCAGTACCAGACATAGAAGTAGCAGAACCAAACGAAAATTTTATTGAAAAAGAAATTAAAATGTTTATTACGGAGCCTTAGGTCCCGAAATATAAATATATTTGAGTATTGGAATTCAAGTCCATTTACAAATATAAAAGCTGTAGCAATAAAATATTTATCAGCCCCACCAACTAGTGTAGCTAGCGAACAGCTTTTTAGCGCTGCCGGACAGCTGTATTCTGATAGACGAAGCAATTCACATGGTGTGAATGCGGAAAATTTTAATTTTAAATATTAAATATTAAAGTTTAAGTTTTTTTTTTCTATATCAACTTAAAAATCGATCAACTATTTTTCTTTGACTATAAAATATAGTACAATACAAATATTTTATTCTTTTTTTTTGTACTTAAAATAGTAAAACTATTTTCCAAATATGATTTTTTAAAAAAATATACCTATAAATTTGTATTTTGTTTATGTTTAATAACTTTTTGGTTTAAATTTATTGATCTAAAAAAACAATTTATAATTTTTTTTAT
>CM037852.1:246814031-247059639 GCA_021234595.1 Delia radicum
ATAAGTATACAAACTAAATGGCGAAGTAATGAAATGAAAAAATATTGATCCAACCAAACCAGGTTGCATAACAGATGCCTTTACAAATTTGACTTGTTTTACTTTTGAGGCCTGCTGTTCTATAGACCCTTACGAACAGGCTTCAGCCAATAAAGATTTGAAGCTAATGTACACTGTGGAAGCTGAAAACGTTCGCTCTCAATAAGAAATTTTCTCGCGTTTTCTTCGACCGCGATAATAAGAGAAGCAATGTTATCAAACGTGAAGTTACTGTACGCACCGATGGCCGATTATCCTGTCAGAGAGTAACGGGTTACATAAAAGAAAATACTCGCGATATTCAAAGTCCTCTTAAATTTAGATTGAACTACACTTTGGTTGAATCAAAACTACCGGATTCAGCGTTGAAAGCCTTAAATCCCATTCTGGATCAGACACAATCCAACATTGAATTGAGGGGACATTCCAGAAAGATTGTGGCGAAGATGACATATGCGAAAGTAGCTTGATGTTGAATGCCGAAATTGATTAAATATGGAGAGTAAGTTTTAAAAACCCACGTAACCAAAATGTATTCATATCTAACGTTGCGCTAATTCATTTCAGACGAAAACTATGCTTTAATTTGGGAGAACAAGAAGAAATTCGCGTTACATCAACATTTCCAATACAGCGGACTCGGCTTATGAGACGCAAATTGTTTATAGTGCATCAGAAGAGTGTATCCTATATTGCGGCCCTTAAAACGGTAAGTCTTATGTTTATACTGCATAGTTGCTTTTTTTTGTCCAATAAATATATGTTTAATATGTTTTTTTGATTTGTCCAACTAGAGCACCGCTATTTGTAATCGTTACAATGATACAGTCGTTGCTTGTAGTCTAGGAAACCCGATGCGCTCGAGGTACTGCAGCTCAAGTGTCTATACGCTTTGATCCTAGCGGACTAGAATTGGATGAGCGGCAGTTAACTTTTAATATTTTCGCAAATACTACTTCAAAGCTGATTAATGATCGTAAACCAGAGGCTAAATTGAATGTACATGTTGTAAAGAGAGCTGAATTAAGCTTACAAGGTTGGGCGAGGCCAGAACAGAGTTTCTATAGTGGTGAAGTAAAACTTGACAATTATATGATGCAAATGGAAGATGTTGGCTCACAATTAATGCATACATATCAGGTTAGTTAGTGTAATTCATCATATTTATGAAAAAGTTTAATTGTACAAAAATTTATGAAACATTGTCGTATTTATGAAGTTTTCATAATAAGATGAAACTTCTCATACATTTTTACGAAACATTCTTCATATATTCTTCATCATTTCATAGAAAAATGTCATATGTTTTTATGATAATGACCCATGTCTCGAAAATCGAAAGATATGTAGAAAGCGGAACAATTTTAAGTCTAGTTTAGTACTAACACTCTTCAGTATCAAAATTGAGTCAGA
Organism: Delia radicum; assembly: GCA_021234595.1. Taxonomy (NCBI): domain Eukaryota; kingdom Metazoa; phylum Arthropoda; class Insecta; order Diptera; family Anthomyiidae; genus Delia; species Delia radicum. The sequence goes on from CM037852.1 coordinate 246,815,484, forward strand.
TCCGGGTGGAATTTCGAAAGCATCGCCCTAACTATATTTTATGAAACTGTTTCATAAATATTTATGAAATAGTTTCATACATATTTATATTTATTTAAAAAAAAAAACAATTAAGCTTTCATTATATTTAAGAAGGTTTTCATAAATACGATCAAGCTATTCCTTTGAGTGCAGGAACCATAAATAACAGTTATTTTTTATTTCCAATTTATTTTTTCGAGGTAAACATTAATTGCATTTATAGTTATTAAATGTGCTAAAACTCCAAAACTTATTTAACAAATAGTGAAAAAATAACTAATATTTTTGTCCGAATAAATAAAATTTTGGTTTTTACTAGGGCAACCAAATAAAAGCTAGAGCTTGTTTTATATTTGAAAGGATGTAACTATTTAGATTAAATACAAGTTCTGATCTTGAAATTATGAAAATTTGTATTGCTTTCATTTCTTTTACATAGATCTACAATGAAGGGCCTTGGAAAGCTCCGAAAGTACAATTGACCATATATTGGCCATATCAAGTGTACAGTGAAAAGGATAAACGCGATAAATGGCTTCTTTACTTAGAAGAAATCCCAGTAATCGACAATGTGCGGCAAGGAGAATGTTTTGTCTCATCCGAACACGTTAATCCCTAAAGTTAACAGCCAAAGCCAAATCAAATCTAATTGTTGATGAACTTTTACTGGGTCCAGCGCCATATATGATGAGACCTATGAATAAATCTCACTTTGCTCACCGAACCTACGCGGATAAATCGTCGTACAGTAAACAAATAAATACAGACGACTCGTCAGCATTAAATCGTCTGAGAAGGGATACTTTAACAAGAATCATACGACCCGAAAGATTTATGGATATACGGGATCATAAGAATAAAAAGCGCGATATTGTTGAATTGGATTGCAATAAAGCAACTGCCAATTGTATAAAAATTCAATGTGAAATCTATAACATGCCACCAAATACTGAAGCATACGTCATGTCAAAGCCAGACTTTGGAATTCTACACTAGTTTCAGAGCATCCTAGGGCAGATGCAGTCAGAATAATATCAACAGCCCAAGTACAAATTCCTTTGAGTTTCGGGTAGAACAAACTCAAACTACAGAGCCATTGATGGTAAGTAAACGAACATTATTTTTCCCTCGAATGCACTATGGTTTAGAATTTTCAAGCCCGATTGATAGGAGAGCGATATAACCTACTAGATTAGAGCAACAAATGTATTTCAATTGAATACATATAAAAAACATAGTTTTGGCCCCGAAAATTGGTTGTATGAACCATAGTGGAATGTGCAAAATTCTATATTAATCATCTCTTTTGACGTATTACAGGTGGAAACAAGGGCGTATCCAGAATTGATTGATCAACAACGAGATACCTCAACGCCGTTGTGGATTATAATTTTAGCGATTATTGGCGGTTTACTGCTATTGGCTCTGTTTACATATGCCATGTGGAAATGTGGTTTCTTCAAAAGAAGAAGACCTGATCCCACGCTTAGTGGTAATTTGGAAAAAATGAACGAAGAAAAACCTTTTTTAAATTCCAAAAGTAATCATCGTGTTTTCTAACAACAAGGTACTGTTGGGTGGGACCTAATACAACAAAAGCACTCAACGCCTAAGCCACCCAAAAAATGCTTTGGCAAGACTACTACTATAAGTGATACTAATGCTAATTATGGCCATAAGTTCAATCAATTCTACAACAACAATAATAATAATAATAATAATAACAACAACAACAACAACAATAATATCAACAACTACAACAGTTGCGACACTGACAATACGAATGAAGGTTGTGTTATTGATTGGGGGGGCTCTTTGCGCTGAATGAACACTTTCTCAAAAAGTAACTTCAGAGGGAAAACACAAATTTATTCATTTCTGTGCCATTTTTTCTAAAAGGTTTTTATACTTAATATTTGCAATGTAATCTATATATATATGTATGTATGATAAGTTAATTATTTACAGGTATCCCTCGATTTACGCGGTACTTTATTTGCGCGGTTTCGATATAACGCGGTTTAATAATAGTGACCATTTTTCTGTATAACGCGTTTTTTTTTACGCGTTTTTAGTATAACGCGATTTAAAAATAGTGGCAACCCTCTAATTGCGCGCATTACACCATTTGTTTTAACATTATCAGCTGTTTGCAAAAAGAAGAGGTTAAATTTAATTTGCAGTGTAAAAATCTTTAAAGGTAATAAAAAATAAACAATTTGCTGTGGTTTTGGTTTTCCTAATGATAATGTTGTTACTCCGTTAACAGCGGAAGTTGCTCAAATACAACAAGTAATTGAAACATCTGAATTATTTGAACAAATTGTTGATGAGGATATATTGGAGATGATAAATGATGTTCCAGAATTGACAGAACAAGATCTCATTGAATTAGCCACGGACCCCGATGAATCAACTGAAGACGAAAGTGATAGTGAGGATGATCCAGATTTTGATTCTTCTAAGTTGAAAACTTTTATACAAATGGCTAAGGATTTGATAAAATTTTCCACTGATAATGACCCTTGTACAAATCGATCAGATTTATTTCAGTGTTCAATAAAAAAATCGTTGGCATCATACGAAGAACTTTTAAAACAATAGGAATAGCAAAAAAGCAAAAGTGAATAACAGACTTTTTTAAAGTGGACGAAGACGTTAATTGTGACCAAAATTCTGAAGACGTTAACTATACAAAGACTCTGAAAAAGTAGTCTTGACGAAGATACTGAAGATTTTAACTATGACTAAATCTGAGAAGATTAGCAATTCTGAATTTTATATTTTTTATGAATTTTTTGTTTTCTTTTTATTAATTATGTTTTATTGATTTAAAAAGCCGGAATGAAGTTTTTTTTTATAAAATTTTTGTTATTTTTTTGTTAATTTATAAATTTTGAATTTTTTCAAATCTAGTTTAAATATACTATTTTTACAAATAATATTTTGTTATAACTATTGAAAATTACAAATAAAATAATTTTAATTTAAATTATATTAATAAGCTTTTCTTTTAACACGGATTTTCGGTCCCAAATTTGAATTTAGTATGAAGTTAGTGTTTCAATTTGCGCGGTTTATTATATTGCTGGTCCCAAAACAGAATTTTGTATTGATATAGAACCTTTATTTATGCGATTTTGAATTACGCGGTTTTTTTTTCGGTCCCAACGTGCCGCGTAAATCGAGGGATACCTGTATATATAAAAGCTATGTAGATTTTTTTTTTAAATTAAATTTTACATGTTAGTTTTAAGATTATCTTTAAAAACAAATCTTTAAATAAGTTTTTAAATTGTTAAACAATATTGTTGTACACAATTTAAGTCTAGGATGTTCCATAATGAAAAAAATAACTACATTTCCAATTATTATTATTTTTTTATGCAATTCTGGTTTAAAAAAAAAATCTAAAATTAGTCAAATTAAAACCATAAATGTGTTTGTGTGGCAACGTTTACTCAATCGGGCTTATTGCGGTTGGCTTTGTAGGTGGGTAGGTTTTCTCTTCACTTGAGAAATTACGGTTACACTTTTTGCACCAGTTAAATTACCATTTTAAATTTGGCAAAAAAAATCATGCAAGATTTGTCGCTTTTGTTCTACTCATGTGCCTGTTTTCTATTGTTAGACGCTAGGACTGCACTATTTTGTTTCTTATTTAGCACTTTTAGCACTTTTAGCTGCTTTTCAGTAAAATGTTGATTTTAATACAATTTTAACTAATTTTATTGTTTGCCAGTAAAACTAATAATAATGAATTTTTAACAGGGACGCAACAATTATAACTTTTATTCAAAAAATTGTTTGTTTGTCGAATATTTAATTTTAAAATTTTTTTTTTTTTATTTATTTAGTGGCTCTGTATAATTTATATATATTTGAAAAACAAAAAAAAAAACATAATTTTTTGTTTTTTTTAATAATAATAATAAAAGTTATTTTGTGATTTTTAATAACATCAATTATTAAAGATTATAAATGAAAATGAATAGCTCGGGAACAACTAAATGCAGCAGTTCAGGTATCCTGGTATTGTCAATTAGTGATTAACTTTGATGCGCTAGTGAGCGAGCAATGTATGGAGCGAGCGCAGGCTTATAATAATAGTTATTTTTGGTCTCTTTTTAAAGGCCCAACTATATTTAGAGAAATTGAATTAAGGGATTGAGCGATTGTATGAAAATACATTAAAGCACCCATATTTAGTTTAAGTCAACTTTTGTAAAGTTCCATCTCTATTAATTCAGTCAATTTGTAATCGAAACTCTTCGTACCCAACTTAACTAAAATAAAACAATTGCAAACACGGAAAACAAATTTAATAAATAACAAATAAAAAATAAAAGAATTAAAAATAACAAACAAAACAAAAAATACAGAGAATTTATTCGCAAATCTGGCCAAAATTCTGAAATTCAAATAAGTGTAATATGGTCGTTCTTAAATTCAAAGAAAAATTAATCAAAATTTTGAACCAAATTTACAAACAGCGGTTAAAGCTTAATTCTTAAAAGCAAGGTTGGAAACCGATACATTTTAAATACCGTCATCCGTTTCAAAGCCATTTAAATTGATAACCTATCCCATACCAATACCGAGACACTTGAATTATAAAATACCGGTATACCGCAACCGGTATTTTATACTTAAAACACACTCAAAAAATCGCCTAAGTCAATGCAAACTTAAAATTTAAATATCGAAGCCGATAGCCATTGCTGCTAGTGCTTTTTTTTAGCTTTAAATTTATTGTAATTTTTAATTATAATAAATATGAAAATAAATAAATAAAATAAATAAATATCTTTTTATTTTGACCTAATATAACAAGTATAACTTAGGTTACCACTGGATTCGACACCCTTAAATTAAATTTACTTGTGTCGGGGTTTGGTGTCATTTTCACATTTTATCAATAATACCGGTACATACCGCTATTAATGTTTCGGTTTTGGATAAACCGATACGAATTTAATACCGATACCAATAGCGAAACAAACAAAAAATCGATAAAAAAATGTTGGTACCGTTATTCGTTTCGGTGGCCAACCTTGCTTAAAAGCGATTTTTTTTTAAATTTTGTTTCAAAAAAATTCAATTTATTTTATTTTTTTTTTGATCTAGAACAGTTTTAAAGCAAAAAGAATATGAAACAAAGTTCTATAATCAGTCACATAAGTTACCCACCAAAAATGTATTCTCTTCTAATTTGGCATTTTTGTCAATGAATTTAACATTAGCTTGTCATAGGAAGGGATCATTCCAAATACGATTCTTTGGGAAGTTATTCTTACTAAACAACTTCTTAAAAGTTATTTCGGCATAAAATATTTCAGGCAAGTTGTTTTGCACATTAAAAGAATGATTCCTTCCTATGACAATCCAATGTTAAATTCATCGATGAAATTGTTCGATTAAAATCATTAATTGGCAGAACAGTTTTTGCTGGGTAGGAAAAAGGGACCTGACAGCTCGTTTTACATCAATAAAGTTGTGGGTTTCCTAATTGCTGTAAAAAACATGTGATTTCTGTTGTGATTAATTAACTCTATTATCATATGACGACACTACTAAAGCCTGCATCTTTGTAGCCCCTTGTCAGGGTTTTTCTGGAAAATGTTTTGAAAATTAAAAGGAATGTCAAAAATTGTGAAGTTTTTGATATAAAAACCCTGGTAAAGTCGCTGCCAAAAAGGAGGTGTAATGCAGGTTTAAAACAACGCAGTAAAATGCATAAGATAAAGTTTGACTACAACCAAAAATAAAAAAAAAACTAATAATTATTTCAGGGTTGCCACATATTGATTTAAAAATCTCAAAATCGGATTTTTTTTAAAGCTTAAAAAATATACAAAACAAACTCAAAATAATAGTAATAGTTGTTTTGCATTATTTCAATTGTAATTGCAGTTAAACACCAGTACTACTGAATACTACACAAACAAAACAAAATTCTCGTTTAGTTTATATTTGTTGTTATTGATATGCTCATAGTTTGCAAAGAATAATTAGAAAATTTCATTGTATCTCCTCTGAAAAAAACGTTATAACTGGAGTACCGTTTGGAATTATAGCTTTGCATTTTAAGTAAGATGTAGAAAATACTAAATTTTTTTAAACTGTTAAAAACAGTAGTTTTTACAATTTTTTTCAGTTGTTTCAACAGTTATTTATTTATTACCTTTGACTTTTTTGTTAATGTAATTACAGTTTTTATAACTGCCATTTTCAGTTGCTGCGCTGCATTTCACAGTAATTTTAAATCGCATTAAAATTTATGTCCGTATTACAATATGCTCTAAAATTTGATTTGATTAAATTTCAACTTTTTGCCATTAAATGACTAAAGTAAAATTACACTCACAACATATTTTCTGTTACCGATTCAAGAATAAATTAAAAATACATAGAAATATATTTTTCAACTTTTTCCTCTGGTAGTTTAAACAACCAAACTATAGAAATATCCATACATACGTACTTTTGGTAGTAGTTAAATATTGGCAGTTAAACTTTGTAATTTTTTTGTTTTCTCTTTAAAAAAAATTCAATAATTCCAATAATATTTTTTACAAAAACAGTTCGTTTAAATACAAAATTATTTCAATTGAATTTATAGTAATTAAATGTGCTAAAGTCCCAAAACTTATTTAATAAATTGTGAAAAGCAATCTGATGTAGGCGTGTCCCTATCCGGATTTCATTCCTGCCCAAGGAAATCTTCAGGGGACTTTGTTATTAGAATTTCTAGAGATATTTGTTATGTTAAATCACAAACTCAATGAGAATTTCTTGTCCTCGTCTAGGAGCGAGATTCAAAATTTAAAATATCAAAGAAAAAACAAAAACAACAACAAAAAATTGTCACAATTGGCTTTGTCATCTTCCAAATACTACTCTGTTTTTTTGACAGACCTAGCAATGTAGTGACGTTTATTCAAGTAAATCAACAATAGAAAATCATATGTTTTCTATTAGTGTCAGTTACATTTTAATTTGCACAAGCTCCTGCATATTTGTTATTTAAATTTATTTTCATCGGGATAAACATTAATTGCATTGAGTTTACAAGAAATTCAAACATACAATCAAATACAAATATTGTCTTGTGTCTGTGTTCTGTTTTGTAATCACAAAAAAAAACTTTTAAATATCAAATCAAACAAAAAAAACCGTTTGTTTACGTTTTGTCCTTTAAATGTTGAAGATTGTTTTAAAAGACCTTCTTTAAGAGGCATTTTAAGTAGTTTTTACCGTAATAATATTGTGAGTGTATAATTTTCTTAAATTTCGAATGAAACTGACAGACCTGGAAATGGCTTGTATTGTGTAAAACCATGGATGCAGCCAATAACTATGTTTTGTGGGCCCAACGACAAGTACAAAAAATTTTTCGTTTTTTTTAACCCTTAAACGCCTTCTGCGTCTATAAAGATACAACCATTAAACAAATTCCTACTGCTTTATTTTGAGCTTAATTAAAAGTAAAACTTTACAAGTGTGTTAAGAAAACCCAAGCGCTCTTTAATAAAATATTTTTTTTCAGTACATATTTAGAATTGCGCGTTTTATTAATCATGAAAGTCGAAAAAATAAAAATGCAAATTAAAAACTCAAAAAATGCGTTTTTGTGCTATCGAAAAAAACGCAAAAATAATTTAAGAAAGTTTAAGTAAAATGCATAAGTATTTAGAGCCAAATGTAAGGTTGAAAATTATATATTTTGTTTGTCCCTAAGTCAGTCACTTTATTTTTGTGTAACGGGCAATTGATGCATTGTTGTTGGGGCGGCAAAATAATCGCTGGCAAAGTCCTTGAATGCTTACCATTTGCTTTGCATTACTCAAAACATTATTCATTAATTTTTGGTTTTCCCGGGAAACATATTAAAAGACAGATTTACATGATTTGAAGTAAACTTAAGATTCAATTAACACAAGAGCACATTGAAATAATTGTAATAATTGAAATAATTAAAATAATTGAAATACTGTATTTGTTTCCGTAAAACAAAAAAAAAAGTATTATTTTGTAAAAAGCCTTTTCACAAACTAATACTACGAATTTTCATTTCTAGCTGAAATTCTCGAAATTCTTCTAGAAAAAGCTATTTCAGTAATATAAGATGACTTTTTGTAAATAGTAATTTTTAAGTTATTGTATGATTGTAATTTTATTTTTTCCAACAATAATTTATTAAAATTTTAATTTTAATAACAAACTATAATACAACTTTATCTGATAAATGTATCACTTGTATTTTTTTTTTCCAACTAAATAGGTTTTACTGTATATTGTATTTTCTTAACTATAATCACTGATTTGGATGTAATATAAAGGGTCCGCCATCTAACTTTTTTTTCAACTAGTGCTTATTTCGTGAATGGTAACACTTAGCTCATGTCTGATTTGACAGATAATTAGTTTTATCCCTCCGCTGAACGAATATGGTCCGTATATTCGTTATCTTGTGAAAAAAGTGAAAGAAACTGGCATCCTCATCGATAAACCAAAGCGTGAAAAGCCAAAAACAGTGCGTACACCCGAGAATATTGCTGCTGTGGCAGAAAGTGTGCGTGAAGCGCCATCAACATCAACGTTGTGGTGTAATGGTTTGCGCGTTGGACTTTTACACAGAAGGTCCCGGATTCGATCCCCGGTGCCGGCAACATCAAATTAATATGTATGAGTTTTTTTCTATCCCTCATACGTATCGCAATGTCCACCTTCGGTGTTCCCATAGCAATTAACCCCACCGAAGTAAAATAATGAATCAGGGCTATGAACCAAAAAGCTTCAATAAGTTCGCCAACTCTCCATCAGGTGGCGAGCAACAACTGTTCTAAGACTTATCATCTCGCACAATTACAGTGTTGCCATGTCTGAAGCCCTTCATCTTTCCCCCATCTTTCATCTCTATACTATCCCTTTCCAAAGAAAGCAACACACTAAATATAGGAAGTATTTCCTGAGTGTTGCCTCTCTTTAAAAAAAAAAAAAAAAAAATCACCGTCGTTCTCAACAATTCAACATTTCGGAGACATCATTGAGACGAATTTTTCATAAAGACCTTGGTATAACGCCATACAAAGTCCAATTGGTTCAGGACTTCAAAAAAAAAGTTATTTGGCGGACCCTTTATAGAAATATTACGGTGTCCCTTTAAAATAGATCTGTCATTTCACCCCCCAGTTTTATTACAAATGGTTCCAAATGGAAAAAATCGATTTTTTTTTAGTAAAACGTTAACCCATGCCGCAAGACTGTCCAAAATGGCACATTAATTCGTTTAATATACTAAAAATTATCACATATGGAATTCAGACTTCATTGGATATTAACCCACTTTAGAAAGGAATCCAAAAGTACCGACGAATTTAATACAAATGCAAAAACTAATTTTTTTAATAATTAATTTTAAGAATTTTTTAAAATGCCTAATTTGCAGATGTCGATTGTTATTTTTATAATATAATAGTTGTTATTAAAGAAAAAAAAATTGAAAAATGTTAATTCGAATTTGTATTTGGAGCGATTCCCTTCCAGGACATTTTATGAAAATAGCTTATTTTGTAAAAAATGTAATAAAGTTGTAATGCTTAAATTTATTAAGACTTCGGACAAAAAGGACCCATGAAACTTAATTTTAATTATGACTACGAGATTGGAAAGCTTTTAAATTGATATAAAAAATTGATAAAAATAATTATTTTATGTAATTTTTACACTACCCGTTATTTCATAATGAAATAACACCCAAATGGAAAAGTTAAATAACTTAAAAAAAATTTTTTCATTCGGTTCTCGGTGTGGATTTTATGAATATTTCGTTATGGTATCTAAATTAAAAAGCGCAAAATGTATTCAAAAATTTCAACCACAGTGAAAATGCATTTTTAGAAATAATAGGTTATTTTGGTTTACCGACAATTGCAGATTTTCCGAAGCTTTTTTGATTTTTAAAGTAGCTAGTTTAGAAACTGTAGATCATCAAATTTCACTAGTTTTAAAGTTTTTTTAAAAGTTAAAAATGTGTATAAAATCTGGAGTTTTTAAACTTTTAACATTTTAACATTTTACTGCTTGAAACTCCAGATCTTAATGAAAGTTGTACATTATGATAGTAAATAAAAAATAAGTGAACACCTATTACGGCGTTTTGCGATATTTTTCGAAATTCCGGATCACCCAATAACCAAAAATATAGCGAATATACAAAAATGAAAATATGTGTGTTGAAAAGCTTATAATTTTAACTTGATATCTAATTATTTCTTTTAATAACTTTTTAATTTTTACTGCCTATACATTATAATTATTTAAAAATAATAAATGTTGCTTTTATGGAATCATCGTTTTTTTAAAACTTTTTAAATTTTCTCGCCACAAAAAAGGTATATCTAAAAATGTACCATTGCTTTGGACATATAAGCAAGGTTTTTTATTTTTACCAACAGGAATTTATCGGAAGACGCTCTAGCAGATTAATGCATAAAACATATTTCTAGCTGCCATTTAAGGGGTTAATTTGTAAGTCCAAAATAGCATTTTAGCTGATTTTTTAAAAATGAACCCACCACGGGACTGAGAATCGCAAAAAGTGGGAGGAGTCTATTCAAGATTATGGTACCAATCTCTTCTTTAGAAGACGCTCTAGCAGATTAATGCATAAGACATATATCTAGCTGCCATTTAAGGGGTTAATTTTTAAGTCCAAAAATAGCATTTTTATTACAATATAATAATAGTAATAGTATTTATGATTAAAATAATTTACTCTTTTAAGGTTTTTTTTTGTTGATAATTTTAAAGTAATGATGTTTTTGAGAGAAAGAGAAAATTATGTATCTCTTTTTTTGAGAGAAAGAGAAAATTATGTATCTCGGTAGGATATTTTAAGGTTATCGATATTTCAGAATTATTTCGTTAGGGCATTTTATGGTTAACGGTATTTTAACCCTTAAATGCATGAGGTCAGCACCCGTTAGGGAGACCAAGCTACCCTTATGTAAAGTCGCTCGCTGAACTCGAATCATTTCCCTGGGAAATGAACGGTTTTCCCGGAATTGAGGAAAAACAACGATTTTTGATGTTTACCATATATGGTACACTATGCATCTATACATATAACTAATACAATATATCAAATTTGATCCAAATTCATTATAATTAGCTAAAACTAAGTCCAATTTACTTATATATAAATAAACTTTTTTTTCACTTTTAAAATTCACTTTTGAAATTCATTTTTAAAATTTTGTGCAAAAAGTGCAAACTCCCACTTTGGCAGCTTACTGACAATTAAAATCACTTGTAAGTGAGCTAAAGCGGTATTTTTATGATGAGTACTATTGTTTTGTAAAATTTAAAAGTAACGGTATCACTATTTAGTTTAATTAGCGGGATTGTCGTGCATGTACCATATATGGTACATTATGCATATAAGGGTTAAGATATTTCGATAGGGTTTTTTTAGAGTTATCGATATTTTCAGTAATTTCGTTAGTGTAATTATAAGGTTAAAAATAGTTTCTCGAAACGGTATTGAATTGCTATCGTTATTTTAGTGTTAGTGTTTGCCAGCCATGCCAAAAATTTAATTTAAATCAAATAAAATCTTAGCAAAAGGTAAGTTAATTGTGGTTGGGTCTTTATTTTTCATAAATTTTACCAGTAGCTTTCCATGATTTTTTCTGTTTTGCAAAAAGCTACAAAGTTATATAAACATAAAATGACAAAGATTTTTTAAAGTATTTTGGCCCATACATATGAGTTAATATATGATTTTGTATACGCAAATGTCTTTCCATGTTACGGATAACTACCTAGTATATCATAAAAACTTATTTTTACATAATTTCGAGTAGGGACACAGAAGATTTTCATATCTTACATTAAAACTTGAAGCAGATTTACTCAATTTACTCTCAATTTACTTGTAGAAACTGTAGGAAATCTAAAAAAAAATGTTATAAAATTTTTTACAAACTACATCTTGAAAACATGTTCCACTTGAACCGATCTCAAGGAAACTGAAAATGGAAGATATAAGTAACTAGTTTAAAGAGTACGTGTTCTACTTTGAAAAGCAAACATTGGTGTAAAAATTCAAAAAATAATCATTAGTGTAGAAACCGACGGCACATCCATAGAAAACCAGGAATAAGTTTCATCAATTTTCGTCAAATGAAACAATTTCATCGATATTTATGAAATATTTCATAACAACAAGAATTATAATGACCATATCATGGTCTCTATCAACTTGTTTCTACATATACATAAATAGTTAAACATTTCATAAATATGATGAACTTGATTTTGTTTTTATTGAAATGTTTCACAAATACTATGAAACTTTGCATTGGACGAAAATCTATGAAACATGTCAGAAATATGATGAAGCTTTGCCTTTGAGTTTAGAACTAAAAAGTAAGATGTTCAATAAGCCATTCTTTGAAACTTTCATAGAGCTTTTTAATCTAAAAACTCAGTAACTCTAAGGAGTTAGTGACTTAAATTTCTCCCTAATAAATCTTTAAGTTTCTAAATTATGTTCCATAAAAAATCGCATAAAAAAAATCCCAAACAAACCATTTATACGCCAAGATAGTCAAATTTACTTAAAAACAAACAGTTTCAGTTGTTTTTATTGATAAAGTACCAAAGAAATACATTCTAGTATTTCAGTAAACAACTACCAAAACAGTAATTTTGCAGTAAACAGTTAATTTTCGTCAGTTGCTTAAGAGTGCTAAAAATCCTCATTTAGTTCATACTTGGTTTTATTTGGCTTCATAGTTTGCAAATTAAAATTAGAAAATTTCATTGTTTCTCCGCTGCATTAAAATGTCATACCTGGAGTACAGTTTGGAATTTTTATTTTGCATTATAAGTAAAAATACAATTTTTTTTTGCAATTGAAAGAAACATTTTTAAACTATTTTTTAAATATTAAAAATAGTAGTTTTAATGGTAATTACCTGCCTGTGTCGACTTATTAACTGAAATTTTAAATGTCATTTTCAGTAGATTCTGCTGTAAAACTTTTTAGAGTTAGTTATTTTACAAGTTTGTTATAATTTTTATTAAAAATAAAAATTATGTTTTTTTGACCTTTAATTGTGCAATGAAAATGAAAATTATTCAAGTTCGAGGCCATATACTCTATATTTCTTCATTAGGATATTGTCCTAACAAATAATCTATAGAGTTTTTGTTTTCAAATTTATTATTTGACCCTTTCAGGAATGTGTTGATAGATCTATTTCGGGAATTTTCTAGGTTCCCATCATCAGAACACGTTTTGAAAGCGGTTACAATCCCATGCCAAACCTCAAGCATTCATATGAACTAGTTTACTCACTACATGAGAACTAATATACATATGAGTTTGAAATTAAAGATTATAACCATTGATCAAAAATAAATTGAAAACTTGTTTGATGTGCAAGATCCACCTCTGGTGGATATTCAATACACGTTTTTTTTTTTTTTTGTTTCTCTCTCCCTTTTTATATTTTGTTAAGTTAGTTAACAAAACAGGGAAAGTAAACTAGGCGGTACTTTGCCTTTTTTCACAAGTTTGTTATAATTTTTATTAAAAATAAAAATTATGTTTTTTCGACCTTTAATTGTGCAATGAAAATGAAAATTATTCAAGTTCGAGGCCATATACTCTATATTTCTTCATTAGGATATTGTCCTAACAAATAATCTATAGAGTTTTTGTTTTCAAATTTATTATTTGACCCTTTCAGGAATGTGTTGATAGATCTATTTCGGGAATTTTCTAGGTTCCCATCATCAGAACACGTTTTGAAAGCGGTTACAATCCCATGCCAAACCTCAAGCATTCATATGAACTAGTTTACTCACTACATGAGAACTAATATACATATGAGTTTGAAATTAAAGATTATAACCATTGATCAAAAATAAATTGAAAACTTGTTTGATGTGCAAGATCCACCTCTGGTGGATATTCAATACACGTTTTTTTTTTTTTTGTTTCTCTCTCCCTTTTTATATTTTGTTAAGTTAGTTAACAAAACAGGGAAAGTAAACTAGGCGGTACTTTGCCTTTTTTCACAAGTTTGTTATAATTTTTATTAAAAATAAAAATTATGTTTTTTCGACCTTTAATTGTGCAATGAAAATGAAAATTATTCAAGTTCGAGGCCATATACTCTATATTTCTTCATTAGGATATTGTCCTAACAAATAATCTATAGAGTTTTTGTTTTCAAATTTATTATTTGACCCTTTCAGGAATGTGTTGATAGATCTATTTCGGGAATTTTCTAGGTTCCCATCATCAGAACACGTTTTGAAAGCGGTTACAATCCCATGCCAAACCTCAAGCATTCATATGAACTAGTTTACTCACTACATGAGAACTAATATACATATGAGTTTGAAATTAAAGATTATAACCATTGATCAAAAATAAATTGAAAACTTGTTTGATGTGCAAGATCCACCTCTGGTGGATATTCAATACACGTTTTTTTCAAACAAGTTTTCAATTTATTTTTGATCAATGGTTATAATCTTTAATTTCAAACTCATATGTATATTAGTTCTCATGTAGTGAGTAAACTAGTTCATATGAATGTTTGAGGTTTGGCATGGGATTGTAACCGCTTTCAAAACGTGTTCTGATGATGGGAACCTAGAACATTCCCGAAATAGATCTATCAACACATTCCTGAAAGGGTCAAATAATAAATTTGAAAACAAAAACTCTATAGATTATTTGTTAGGACAATATCCTAATGAAGAAATATAGAGTATATGGCCTCGAACTTGAATAATTTTCATTTTCGTTAGTTATTTTATTTTAAAATATACCACAATATATAATAGTACGATACAACATACATATGTGCCAACGTATTATGGTGTAATATGTTCCAGTGTGCTAACAGAGAGAAAAATCCAACAGAAAACCTTGGTAAAATAAAAACAAAAATTTATTTTCTCTATTTTTCCAATAGGCTTTTTTCCTATAAATGTTACGCAATCCCATAAATTAAATTTGACATTAAGCATGTTAAAGACCAGTTCACATAACCGCACAAGTGTGTTTATACATGTCTAAAATGTGTCGTATAAAGCAAATGTATAATGTATGTGAACACAATTCGTTACATACATGTCAATATATCGACACGAATTTAAAATTTTTTTTTTTTTTTTTTTATTTTATTAATTAATAATCATATAATTACAAATTATATACTATTACACTAACCGAGCACTAGCTACTATGGCCTTCGGCGCGTTGTAGCGAAAACAGACCAGTGCCTCTGGTGGGAATCGAACACACGGCCCCCGCACTGATAAGCCAGCACGCTACCAACTAGCCTACCGGGGCGCACGAAGAATTTAAAATTATCAACACACATTTTTTGACAAGCTTTATTTTTTTAAATATTTCATAAAGTTAACACATGTCTTAATACAAGTGTTGAGTTATACACAAATAAAAGTACACAAAGATTAAAACCAACAAATGGTGGAAAAAATAAATAATTAGAATCAAAAATAAAGGCATTTTTTGTGTGTGTCGATAACAGTCTGAACAATCAAACGATTTTTCTTTTATACTTTTTTTACAGACATTTCGTTTTTTTAACTTCGATAAGTTGTCAGTTTGTATTCAAATGTATTAAAAGTGCTGACAATCGTTTTTTTTTTCGTTTCCATGTGTGAGGAACAAAACAAGGCTAATACAACATATACAACACTTAGGACGAAATTTTGGGATGTCAGTTAAACTCGGTTTAGATAAACCGGCAACGAATTTTGTCTGCCATTTCAAAGTTTATTCGTTAATCTAAGTTTAAAGATAATCAACATCCAGAAACTCGGCTTTAGTACACCTTATGAATACCTTTAATAGGCTTGATTTTTTCCTATACATGTTTCGAAATCCCATACAAAATTTGACATTAGTTAAGTTTTAATGCTTTTAATTTTTTCATCTTCGATAAGTTGCCATTTAAATATATTAAACCTCTAATCGGCAAGCCTGGCTCCAGGCGGGTTATTTTTAATTAGCCAAAATTATGTTTTTATAATAAGAATTTAAGCTATTTCGATAGAAAACTAAATTTACAAAATATTTTGTGAAGTAATTTTTTGTGTGCATGGCACGGTTTGGAAGCGAGAAAGCTTTAAAGTTAAAATTTTGAGAAATTTAAAAAAATAAATATTTTGAAACACAATTTTCAAAAATATTGAAAACATATTTATGTTGATTAGAAACCATTGATTCTTAACACAAAGTAAGATTAAAGAATAAAATTAAAAAAAAATTAAATTTTGGTCCAAGGACATGCAGGATTCAGAGAACGAATCCGACCGGCTCACAGTCGCGGCTAAGCCGCCGCCGACTATTTTTAAGGCACTCAAGCCGTCGCCGAGTTGTGCGGCTAATTTCGGCTAAGCCGACTAAATTAGTTAATTGCGAATTTACATTATAAAAAAGTTTCAGTAGATTTCAGTTTGAAATTCGATTCGAAATCATAATCGTTTACATTAGCAAATTTCACAGCTGATTGGATTTCGATTGTTCAACAAAACTTTTTTTGCAAACAAACTATAAAAAATAAACAATGCCGGAACACAAAATATATGTACATTATAGGAATGAACAGTTTATAGTAAAATAGTCAATGTTTTTTACTGATTTTCTTGGTCAGAAACAAACAAAATTGAAGCATTCAGCTCGTAATACTTCTTTCAAAGAAAAAATGCCTTTTAATTTGTTATTTTTCAGTTTCCCAAATTTATAAAAATGTATATTTTCATTATATTTTATCTCATAAATAGCTGATTTATTTTCTACAAAAAACCCCAATTTTCTGCACATAGGAGGAAAGCGCAGGGCTGTATTTTCAATTTCTGCACAAATAGTTAGATTTCGCTAAAATCTCAACTAAATTGGGATTTCATTTTGTATGGGAAATCTGTATGAAATACCAAATTATTATTACATTTCGTTCGAAATCTATTCAAATTCCATTTTAAGTCGATTTGGACCCTAATGCAAATTCGCTATAAGCTCGTCGTATGAATATTGGTGAGACCTATAGACCATTTCTGGCAAAATTGAGTTAGGAATTGATTATATATTATTAATGTGTCTTCTTTCTAAATCTGTAATCCGTTTTTATATACCTCGTATCAATTAGGAGATATCCATCCCCATATGTGCAGCGTATCCCTATTTTTACAAATTTCTTAACATTGGAATGGTGTATTGACCACTTTTTGGCCAATGAGTCAAACTTTCTATAGAAAAATAAAAACATTATTCGTTAATCTTGGTTTGACACATTTGAAATAAGCAACGCTTATAAAACAAAAAACAATAAAAAAGTTTAAGCATTGGTTTGCAATATAACAACCTAGTTTTATAATGGTTAAAAGAAAAAAAAACTTTTGACCTACTTGAAAGAAAAACAATAAAATTGTGATAAAAACGGCTTATATTCCATATAATAAAAAAATCCGTTTTTAAAAAATTGTTAATAACTCTGGATACTCAGAGCAAAAAGGCGTAAAAATTAACAATATTGTTTATAATAAATGCAGCTATAGATATAGCAAACAAAAAAGAAAACCTATCTTGTAGAAATTTAATAATTTTGTTGTAAACTTTCTTTATCGTTTTTCTCGCAATAATGTTTTTTGTCGGTGCGGCTCTCCAATAATCAATAGACGAGCTGACTAATTTAGTATATTCAGTTAAATTTTCTTTTTAAATTAACTAAAGAGCACATTTAAGTAAACAGGAAACTACACAGTGGCGATTCCGCAGAATGAAACTTGGATATATTAGACGTTTTTTAGGTCAAAAGGTATTTCAAAGACGCATCCACTGGTATATAAAACATGTCCTAACATTTGTTATTCAAAAAATTCGACATACATATGTATAGGAAGTTGTCGTTGGATTGAGTAAAAATTAAAATATAATAGTGCCTATTTAATTTTATCGAGTTGGTTGGTGTCTGGGCTTTTTTCAATTTTCGTCTACGTTCGTTTCTTATATTTGTGTTCTCAACAAAATATCCAAATTTTATTAAAATTTTCGGATTTGCAAAATTTTAGTTTTGTTGCAAGTTAAATTGACATAAAAAAAACTAGCTCTACGAGCTGGAACTTATTTAAAAAATAATCCGAGTTCAAACTTAATTGTGATATTTCCATTTCCAATTTATGGTTAATTACTAAACTTTGGTTAATTTCAGATAAGTTAGTAGATCTAAACACACTACATCTGAGGCTTAATCATCGATGGATTTTTGGTTAAGATCGTAATTAAAATAGTGAAATCAGGGATACGTTATTTATTTGTAAATTAAAAAATAATACAAAATATTCAGAATTCAAGAACGATAGTTATTCATCACGTACCACATATATTCCAAAAACTCGTCAATAGATCAAATAATTTTATAGATAATTAACATCACTTTACTCGATTGATTTAATAGTCCCAAGTTTCCTAAATGGCTTTGCGGACGATTTTAAAATATGTCACAATTTCATTTATTCTACACTATTATAAGTCAAGACAATGTAATGAGTTACGACAAAGAGATAATATTGTACAAAACTCTGATTTCTTTTCGTTATTTTATTGTTATAATGGTCGAACACCTCCAACATTTTATAAACTAAAAAATTTGAGGACATTTTAACAAATGCCGCTCGTTGTTGTCGTTTCTAATAAAGACTTTCGGCATTTGAGGAACGTGGTTTCTTGAGTTTTTCCATGTTTTTAATGACAATGTCGTGCAGGGACGAGTAACGATTTCGCACTTCGCATACTACCAACCACAGGCTTAAATACTCCTTCTCGTCCAATTCGACAACAGCACGTCTGTAGTCGTCAATATGAGGATATTTGGCAACTTTTGAAACGACTTTAGCACGTGATAGAAAATACCGGGAAATTTGATCAAAAAACGCAGCAGCCTCAGATTCGACCGTCTGTATTTCCGCCAATGTATCCTCTTGAATGGATACACCAAAATTGTTGCCATCTTCAATTTTTGGAATCATGAACGATATCCACATTTTTAAGAGATTTGCTGAAAATAAAACCAATTAGAACCAGCAAATACAAAAAATTACCGTTCTTAAATCAAACTTACAGTCCTCTACCAGTTTGCGTATAATGGGTTTGACAATTTTAATCATTTCGCAAAGGGGAGAATTGCATGGAACACTGCCGCTAGGCAAGTACATTACTTTGGTGCCAGACACCAACGGTGCTTCAGTACGCGCTCTTTTGGCAGAAGGTTGGTCGCCCTCACCTTCAGATGCTGCGCTACTATCGGCATTGGCACCATTTTTATTCACCACAATCGGATCGGGTATTGGAATGTTTAAATCTTGATGGACTTCAGTAAAATTGCGCTCACTAAACATGTGTGTATCCAGCAGCTCATTGAGCTCAACAATTTTTTCGGGGAATCCTTGAATTATGAGCTGTTCGGCCTTTTTTATTAACGAATCTTTATATTCCTGCACCTACAATTGTTGAAAATACATTTGAATCATACAAGACAAAAAAAATAATAATTATTCAACCACCACATACTTTGGCAATGGTATCACTCGGCATTTTAGCGTTTCTTTTCTCTTGGCTGTTCGTATTGAGGAATAAGATTTTCGTTGTTAGCTGTGTTCCACCAATGTGTGCTGTTACTACAATATTGGCTGTTTGTTGAAGACTCTTCACTTAAAACAAACTTTAGTTAAATAAAGTTATTACTTTTGGCTAACAAAATAAAAGTTATTGTTGCAATTATTTTTGTTTAATTTTAAGAGAAAATAATTATAAAATTCTTGCTTTTTCCGTTTTGTTAACAGCGTGCTTCAGACAATTTTGACAGCTGCGCTAGATATGTCAAAAAGTAGAAAATGCCAAAAGTACAAAAATATTGTGTTGCCACTGTTATTCTTCGCAACTGTGCTGCCAAGTCTTTTTTGCCCATCCCAACATTTTCAGATAATGTCACAAACTGCCATAGGCTTGTTTTTTTTTCCTATACATGTTACATAGTGTCCACATTAGATCTTAACCTTAATATAATATATGCGAGAACGCCACCAGAATAACGAATTAAATTATCCACGTTCATATTAATGTTTAGGGTGGAGAACACGCATTCATATTTATATCATGTCTTCTCATAATTTTCTGTCTGTTTCTTCTTGTATTTTTTTAGTTTTAGGCATTTAACTTTTATTTATTTTTTTTACAATCTTGTATGTATGTGTGTGTGTGTCATAATATTGTTCTATAGAGATTTATGATAACTCTATTTAGATATCAGATATAATACTAACATTAACAGTAATGTGTGGTCCACACGTAATATAATTCTCTCTGCGATTGAATTTGAAGTCTGCTGACAGAAAAATATTAAAGTTAATATCTAGTGTGGACACTATGTTACGAAATCCAATATAAAATTTGACATTGGGCATGTTTGAGCATTTTTTAAATTTTCCAACATCGCAGTGTTGCCAGAAGTGGGGGAAAATCCCAACATGTAGGTTTTTTTGCCTTCAAAATTACGGCGTAGGGGAAAAGGGACAGATATTTCAAATTAGTCAAAATGTAGGTACTTTTTCCAAATAATGCAAATCTTTTCAAAAACAGCTATTGCTACATTTTCTTATAAAATGATTATATTTTGAGAGATATTTCCGTAGAAAAAATTAGTTTCTTATAATTTGTCATTTTAATAGATGGTTGTTTTTTAACTAACAATCTCTTTGGAAGTTATTTAGAAAGTTATCCTTTGGAAGTTTTTGTGCAGCATTGTATGAACAGCTTCCCACCTATGAAAAACCAATGTTAAATTTCACCGACGAAAAGCAATACAATTTTTGATGGGTTATATAAAAAAACACAAACACATTTCTATTTTCAATTATTTCTCGAACAAATTTTCGATAGTAGCATTTGGATATTAATTTTTGAAAATAATTAGAATTGTCGTCGAAAGTATGAAAATTTCAAAGCATATTTAGTTTATAAAAATGTAAAAAATTTCATAGCGATTTTTGTAGGGGATAAAACTCGATAATGTAAGGAGAAAAGGTATTTTTATTGCTTGGTGTAGGTATTTTTTTAAAAAACTCACTGGCAACACTGCAACATCGATAGGTTGTTATTTTGTATACAAATATGTATGTATAATAAAAGTGCTGCCAATTAAAGCAACATTCACACAATACGTGTTTTGCTAAGACATGTATTTTAGCTTTATTTTATTCCAACAGTTCTTTATTCTTTTCCACTCGCTTTGGCAAACGCGTGTTTTGCAACATAGTCTGAATGCCGTAAATCTGAGGAACAAAACAAGGCTATTATCATCAGCAGCGTAGATAAACCGGTCTGGGTATGGGGGGCTTAGGAATTATTTATCACTTTTATATATCGCAATTTTCCTACAAAAGTGCATCTTTCATAATATCATTAGTGTCCGACAAAAAGAGAAATATACCTACTAGACTTATAAGCAAATAATCAAATTTAATGCGATATAATTTAAATAAACGTATACTTTTATGTATTGCAATTAATTTGGAGTGGTAAGTAATCCTGAAAAGAGAATAACATGTTCATTAATTTGGGATAGACATGATGCAGTACCAGACTTAGAAGTAGCAGAACCAATTGAAAATTTTATTTAAAAATATATTAAAATGTTTATTACGGAGCCTTTAAGTAACAAAAATATAAATATATTTGAGTATTGGAATTCAAGTCCATTTACAAATTTAAAAGCTGCCGCTATAAAATATTTATCAGCCCCACCAACTAGTGTAGCTAGCGAACAGCCTTTTAGCGCTGCCGGACAGCTGTATTCTGATAGACGAAGACGAGGTGTGAATGCGGAAAATTGCTTTTCTGTCATTACAATATCAAACTTTTTAATTTTAAATATAAAACTTTAAATTTTTTTTCTATATCAACTTAAAAATCGATCAACTATTTTTCTTTGACTATATAATATAGTGAAAATATTTTATTCTTTTTTTTTTACTTAAAATAGTACAACTATTTTAAAAATATGATTTTTTAAAAAAATATACCTATGAATTTTTATTTTTGTTTATGTATGTTTAATAACTTTTTGGTTTAAATTTATTGATCTAAAAAAATAATTTATATATTTTTTATTAAAACAGAAAGTTTGGCTTCGGCCGAACATTGATATCATGGCCGAAGTCGAACACTAAATATCATTCTGTGAAATTAAACCATATTCGAGTTTAGCATCCTTAAATTAGTTAAACATTATGTATCACACTTTTAGTTTTCCAGAAAACTATTTTTTTCATTGCCAAAATCTAAAACTTACAAACCTGTAAAAATACCAGAAAAAGCTACTAATACTACGTTGCAGAAAAAACTGCTAAAATTAAACCAGGTTTTTGATAAATATTAAAAATATAAAGACAGCAAATATAAATCTTTTAAATTTACAAAGTTTAGTTAAATTCGATTTAAATTTTAGTTAATTGAAAATAGCATTTTAATCTGCAAAAATTTTATCTGCATATTTACAGACAAAAACAGCAAACAAAAACTGTAATATTTACAAAATGTTTGTTATATTTACCTTGAATTTAGTTGAATGCGAATAACAGCATATTTGATAAAAAAAATTGTAGACAGCTGATTTCAGAAGGGCACATTTTTATTTGCATAAAAAAAAATTGAAAAGTTCACATTTTTTTGTGATTATTTTTATCTACTAATATTTAGCAATTTTTTTCGCTGATTTTAGCACATTAATTTGTAACTTTAAATTAACTCAAATTTAGCTCAAATATGACAAAAGTTTTCAAACATAACAAAAATTCGAAACAATTTTAAAAACGGGCCTTCCTAATTAGTATCTCATTCTTTAGAAAACTTCGGAAATAAAACTTTTATAAATTTGAAAGAAAATGGTCTAGCTATGGCGATGATTATTATGATGTTGCTCACAATGATTGTGAATCAACTTTTTTAAGAATTCCTTAAAATTGAGCAATTTTTCCGTTTCCTAAAATTTTGATAACAGTAATTATTTTGGGTTCCTGGATTTTTCCAAAAATTATTTTATTTAAAAGTATACTTATTTCATACTTACTTTATGTGATGGTGCATTGTTTTTTTTTTTTTTTTTTCAACACAAGTATTAGATAAATTGAAATCTTTATTATAAATCCCTATATTTTATTTTGATAAATAATACTGTGGGAATTTCGGAAAAACATTACAATTTGTGATTAATTTTCTCCAAATTTTTCTGAGGGACTTGGTTCAATCGGCCTCGGACAAGCTTATGTAACAATAATCAATTTTACATTAAATTTAAAAAGTCGACTCTTTAAAATACTTAACAACAGTTGAAACCTATTGAATACTACACTGCCGCTCACTTGAATAGGTTCACAATTTTCTTCATATTCAAACGATTTTTTTCAAAAAAATAGTAAAGTAATTGGGTATGTTACATTTTAAAATTTTAAAGTATTGCATTATATGTAAATAAAACAGCAAAAATTACAACAATAACAAATAACAAATTTAATATTTTTTTTTTTTTTTTTAAACTACGTTTTGGAACGTATTTTTTTGGCTCATTTGAATAGGTTCAACGTAATTAATTAAAAAAATAACAAAAACAGATACTTTTAATGAAATTTTTTTATTCTTAAATTTTTTTTTAATAATGTTTTAATAAAGATTTAATAATGTGTATATCCCCCTTTATTCGATATAACTTCAAAAATACGATTTGGGAGGGAGTTATAAAGGTTCTCTATTAGTGGCAAGGAAATTTCGGCCCATGATTTTTTAATTCCTTCAATTAAGGCTTCTTTCGTATCATATTGTTTGCCCGACTCATGAACTATGCGAGAAAGCAATCCCCAAACATTTTCTATAATATTCAGGTCAGGAGAGTATGGTGGCCACTCCAAAATAACGACGTTTTGGCATCGAATCCATTCTTTTACAAGCCTTGCGGTATGGATCGGGGCATTATCTTGTTGAAATATCCAAGGAATGGGTCCAAAGACTGTAGAAAAATATGGAAACGCCTTTTCAAGAACGGATTTGTAATTAATCGCGTTCATTCTAGATGAAAGAAATTAAAGGTCACATGTCCCGTAGTATGAAATTGCCCTCCACACCATCACACTACCCTCACAGCTGTGCAGAGGACTCAGATAACGTTCATCTTTTCGTTAATCATGGAAATAATAATTATAACCATCTGGACCTTCCAAATTAAACTTTTTTTCATCCGAAAAAACAATAGTTGTCATTCCTTTTTATAAGACATGTGTTCACGGGCAAACTGAAGTCGTTTTGCTTTACGAGTGGCATTCAGAGGTGGCTTCTTTTTAATTTTTAATCTTTTTAAATGCTTGGCACTTCGAATAATACGTTTTACGGTAGCTAGACTTGGTGTAACACCCGTTTTTTGCTTAATTTTTGCAGCAGAATTGAAGGAATTGAAGCCAGCTCTTATGATAGCTCTTCTATCCGCTTTTGTTGTGACTCTATGCGTGCGTCCTTTCATGTTTTTTCCGTAATCAGACTGCTTTCTTATAAAATTGCTCACAACATTTTGACTTCGACCAATTTTTTTTGCAATATTCCTTTGACTTAGGCCACATTCAATGAATGCCTTAATTTTACCTTTTTCTTATTCAGTTAACGGCCTTTTGCGTCCAATTTTTTTTTTTTTATTTTATTATTTTAATATTGCAAATATCCACAAACACTAAAATAGTAATAAAATTTATCTATTGTTTAAGCTAAACTGATTTTATTCTTAATGAACCTAATCAAGTGAGCTAAAATTTACATGCGTTTTTACTGCATTTTTACTTAAAAGCAAAAAATAATAAAAGCTCTCTATTTTACCGTTAGTTTTAATTTTCGAAATTATTACTATACAAAAGATCTCTCAATTTTAGTTCAAATAAATTGTTCTCTTAACGTATATTTTAAGAGAAATTTGAGTAAACATGCAAAAGTTGGTGAACTTAATCAAGTGAGCGGCAGTGTATATTGAGAACATTAAACAAAATAACTTTAAATATTTTACACCTGCTCGGCCGTTTCATGCAAAATCATAGAATGTAAATCCATAGCTGAACGTGTTTTTCGTGGTGGCTTCGGCATTAGAAATTGATTTGGACTTGGACCCACAAAAACAGAATTCTGTCGCGGTCTATAGTGTGCTGAATAGCCTAAAACAAAACAAAAAATATATAATATATTAAATGACGGCACACTTTTCAGATTTTTATTCAAAATCCGTGGTTTAAATCGCTCTATTTCAAAAACTGGTATTTTACAATTCTTAAAGAAACATCTGTTAATTATAAATTATTCCTCTATGCTGTTGCCAAATCCCTATATGGAACTCTTATGGAATCCAAATTTATGAATAGAAATATAAAATATATAAATAATTAAATAATTAAAACATCGATAATTCAGGAACTCGCATTAGTACCATATATTGCAACGTTATTGAAGAATTATTTATAATTAACATATTTTTTTTTTCAATTTTTTAAACCAGGTTTTTGAAAAACAGCGGTTCGAACACAGAAAAAATTATGGGCCAAAAATATCTAATTAATCGATTGTTTGAATATCAATGGCAATTTAAACAATTTTTTTAACTGATTCAATTAAAAAATTTATTGAATTTTCTAATATATCCATACAGTTGTTGAGATATTCGTGTACGCACGAAAACTTATTTTAGTTTCGTGTTTTATCTGTGGTAATAAAAGTGCACATGTGGATTTAAATAAACCTTATCGAAAAAGGACAATTAAACAATTTTTTTTGGTAAATAATTGAATTTTCAATAAGTATAAGTGTCATTACTCTATCATTTTAAAGTTGTGAGTGATTTCTTTAAGAAAGCAATTCAATTACAAGAAAAAGTTCAAGACAAGACAAGCAAAACAAAAATTTAGTCTTTACTTTTATTTGTATATTAAAAAGCTTTAATTTTATTATAAATAAAATGTCAATTTAATTTACAAACCTGCATTTCTTTTTTTATTTAATGGGTTGCATATAACAAAAATAAAAAACCATTGTTTTCAATTAAAACTACCTTTGTTTTCTTCTCAAGTTTCAATTAAAATTTTAATCAATTTAACTAAACTTTTTAATTGAGGTTGTATAGAAAAACAATAACTCTTTTAATTGATATTATTATTATTTTAATTGAAAGAGTTTTAATAAACTGTCTGCTAATTTTTTTAGTTAATACTATCATTTCAGTGGTAGGTGCAAAATCAATTAAAATATTAATTGATTCAATAACATTTTTAATTGAAACCCGTTTTTAGTTTTTTCTGTGAACCGCTTTTTAAAAAAAATGCATTTTGCAGTCAAAAAGTGTATTATTTTTCTATATCAGTAAAACCACGATGACAGAAGCTTTAAAATGTGGTATCAATGGATCACGTAGCTTTAACCGTTATAAACGGTTTAATTATTTGATAATACTCAATGTCATAAGTGAGTACTATACGCTGAAAAAAACGACCTTCTGGAAATATTGCTGCAAAAATTGCTGCACTCAGTAAAAAAATTTGATCATATTGATGATATTGTTTCATAAATCGTTTGTCATCAATTATTCATCATTTATGAAGTTTTAATATACATATATGATAAAGAGTTTCATAAAAATTAATGAAAAATGTTCATAGATCTTTATCACTTCATAAAGCACATTATAAAGTTCTAGAATACTAACTTTTGATTTTTATTGAAATTTTTTTTTTTTTTTTGAAATTTAGAAAATATGTTGTTTTTGAAAACTACATGTATTTACTTGTCAAATTCCATACATATTTTTAATAAAAACCCAGAAGTTTTCAAAAAGCACCAGCTTTTGGATGCAGTATAAATGAAGTATTAGACTTTTTAAAACTCAAAAACTACCAGAAATTATTTGAAAGTCTTAAACATCAATTAAATATTATCTGATGTGTTCTTGATTTTAGATATGCCTTTTTTAATATAATATGAAACGTTTCGTAATATTTCTGAAACTAGCTGTTTATAAAATATTTAATAACATTTATGAATAATTTTATAAAAAGTTATGAAACTTTAACATATTTATGAAACATTTCATAAATATGAAGAAGTCCTTTTATGCCCTTTTATGAAGAAGCTTCATCATATTTATGAAGTGTTATATTTCACGAAAAAATCAATGAAGTTTTTCATGATATTTATGAAGGTTTTCATAAATATGATGAAGCTTTTTAACTGAGTGTGGTAATATATTTTTGTTTGGAAAACATTTATATATATATATGTGCATTAGAGTGACCCTTAAGGTGTTCTACAAGTTTAAATGTTAGAAATGTTGAGACGCTACCCTCTAATTTTTTTGTATTTGTCTTGAAAATAACTCATGTGAAATTTTACGCCCCTACGACCTCGCTTTCCCTACCCGATAGGGCCTTAAAGATGAAAACATGCGTTTATATGGGAAAAAGGAATATTTTTTTTTTTTTTAATTTATTTTCATTGGGATAAACATTAATTGCATTTATAGTAATTAAATGTGCTAAAGTCCCAAAACTTATTTAACAAATTGTGAAAAACAATCTGATGTAGGCGTGTCCCTATCCGGATTTCATTCCTGCCCAAGGAAATCTTCAGGGGACTTTTTTTAGTTTTTACTGTTTTTTTTGCAATATTGCAATACTTTTTACTCTAGATGATAAATTAATCGAGATTAAGATAAAATTATGTATTCAAAAAGGTATAAAAATCCAAAATCGGTTAAGAATTACCCCAGTAATAAATAATGCCCCAGACCACTAGTGTGCCAAATAACACTTCAGCAAGAAATTCGAGCTCAAATTTTAAACGTTTTTAAAATTGATTACTAAAACATAATTTTTTTATTTAATACACTCATAATTGTGAGCCATAAAAGAAGTTTTTTGTTTTGGATGGTGTTAACCTGTCCTACGGTGATATCAAAAACGACCAAAATTTTTGGGGTGTTTTTCAAATCTCCAATTTCAAATTTTAAAAAAATTTCTTCAACAAAATCGAAAAAATTTAGATTTTTATTGCTTAAACTTGTGTTAAAACATCTAAGAGATTAAAAATAAAAAAAATTAAAAATATCCCCCAGTACACTTGGGTAGGGCAACGATTTAAATTTTACGGATTTCGAGGAAATTGTGTTTTTTAGTAATAAAAAGGCTTATTTGTTGCCATAAAATATTTTAAATCAAAAATTAGCTACTTTTGTAACTTTTACGCATATTTCGCTCTTTAAGGCCCTGTCGCTTAGGGAAAGCGTGGTCGTAGAAGCGCAAAATTACACATGTGTTATATTTGTCATCTTACGGTTAATTTACTACAGAATATATTTTTATGGATTTATCGAATGGTTTTAGACAGGTTTGTAAAAAAAGCATTGAAATACTTTTTGTTCAATTCAATTCAATTCGTTTATTTATGATATTATGTACAGGAATGTATAAATGTGATTTTTTTTTAATAATATAGAGAGTTTAGATATGCAATGATCTTTTCTACTCAATTATAATACTTTTTTTGATTAAATTAATTAGAAATAATTAACAGTTGAGATCTAGAGAAAAATTGTATAAAAAAAACTCTTTAAGAATAAAAAAAAAAAAAAAAAAAAAAAAAAAAAATTCACAGATAAAATAAACTTAAAAATAAACTAGTCTAAAGATGATACCATGATATTACTGATATGCTGATATTGTGATAATTGACATCTTTGGTCGAAATTTAGTTTAAGCCGTTGTATCTTCACGTCCACCATTTCGATGCTGTTTATATTATGCAATCTTTCAGTAGAGAAATGCCATGGAAGGTTATACATCATTTTTAATAACTTATTTTGAGCGATTTGTAAGTTTTTTATATGGCATTTTGCTATGGTTGCCCAAACTGGAGCCCCATAAAACATTATTGAATGAAATATGACCTTTAGCATAATTATTTTGTTTTCACGACTAAGTTTGGATTTTTTATTAATAAAAGGAAAAAGTATTCTCTTGGCTATATTTATTTTATCGATGACATAAGCAACATGTTCTTTAAAGTTAAGTTTTGAATCTAAGATAACACCTAAATATTTAACTTTAGGCTCCCAAGAAATATTGCTTGTTTCAAAACGTAAAGAATGTTGAGGAACATAACAGTCTTTTCTCTTTCTTGTAAAATATATAGCTTGAGTTTTAGAGCTATTTATGACGATTTTCCATTTAGTGAAATAATTTCGAACAATTGTTAATGATAATTGCAGATTATTAATTATATCTTCCGCTAAGACGCCCGAACATAATAAGGCTGTATCATCAGCAAATATAGACGTTGTACAGTGTTGAAAAACTGGAAAATCCGATGTGTATATATTGTAGAGAATGGGTGATAAGCAGGAGCCCTGTGGGCAACCAGCTGTAACACCCACTTTATTGGAGAAACTTTTGCCAATATGAACTCTGTACTCACGATTTTTTAAAAAACTTTTTATAATTTTAATGAGAGGGGTGGGGAAGTTGAGATTGGTCATTTTAAAAACAAGGGCATCATGCCAAACAGAATCAAATGCTGCTTTTACATCTAATAACACCATACCCGTTGATTTTCCGTTAACAAAATTTGATTTGACTATGTTTTTAATTCTAAGTAAAGCATGTGATGTGTTGAGGCCGTTTCTAAATCCAAACTGTTGGTTTGGCAATATATTATTATCATCAATAAATGAGCATAATTTATTTTTAATAACTTTTTCTAGCAACTTGCTAACGGATGGTAGAAGGCTAATTGGCCGGTAAGACTGTGGAGAGTTGCTAGGCTTATTAGGTTTGGCGATGGGTATAACCATAGCTTCTTTCCAACAGTTTGGAAAATAAGCATTTTTTAAACACGAGTTAAGTATTGAGGACAGCAATTTTATACCATTATTAGGGAGATTTTTAATGCACAGATTATTAATTTTATCAATACCTGGTGCTTTTTTATTTTTTAGTTTTTTAATTATATTTTTTAAGTCAGGTTCAGCTATTTCAAGATCAGAGTAATCATTATAGGTATCAGTTTCTAGATGCTGGATACAGTTGTTAACATCATGTATTGTTTCAAAGTCGCTTAGATTTACTGAGTATGAATTATTCATTTTGAATGTTTCAGCTAGTATGTTGCATTTTTCTATACATGAAGCATACTGAGTACCGTTGCTTATTAACGTTGGTATTTGTTTTGATTTCTTCTTTATAACTTTTGTGATGTTCCAAAAGGGGGAAGAACCTTTTTCTAGAGTTGCCAGATGATTATTCCAAGATGAATTCCTAAATTTAATGATTTCGTCTTGTATTAGTTGATTAAGATGTTTCATTTCAGTTTTATCAGCTAGGTTTCTATAACGAATCCAATTTCTTCTGAAATAATTTCTGGACGTAATCAGGTTTTGAATTTGTATTGGAAACGACTTATGGTGAAATGTTATTTCTTTTTTTGGTACACTAACATCTATGGCGTTTTTAATAGCGTTGTTTAAAGATATTATCATTTCGTCAATAATATGTGTTTCTGATGTCACATTATAGTTTAGATTTCTAAGAGAATCATTTATATTTTTTGTGTATCTTTTCCAGTTAGTTTTTGAATAAACCAGTTTGTAGTTTTCCTGGTTATTGAATCTGAAGTTCAGAGAAGTTTTAACGGGAAGATGGTCCGAGCTTAAGTTATTTAATACTACTGCTGCCGATAATATTTGCGGTGTGTTTGTTAAAAAATAATCAAGAGTGGATGGCTGACTTCTTGATGACGATGGTATGTGTGTTGGGTCAGCTGGATATTTTATAAAAATATTTCGTGTTGTTATTTTTCTAAATAAGATGTTACCCCAGCAATTTGATCTGTTGCAACCCCATTCTTGATGCCTACAGTTAAGATCACCACCTAATATATACATGTTGCTGTTGTTTGTAAGCTTGTTTATGTCTGAAGCAAACTTAGTTTTTCTTGAATTGTCTCTTCCGGCAGCTCCACCGGGAAAGTAGCAAGAAAATATATTAACGAAGCCATTATTTGTAACCAGTTTAATCCCAACGTTTTCAATGAGCTGAGTATTTATTACCGGCAAAACTTGATGATTGAGATTTCTTCTTATAACAACAGCGACACCACCCCCTCTATATTTTTGAAGTTAACCATGTCTCAGTTAGTAAACAGACATGAATATTATTAGTAATTAAGAAATTGAAGAACTCTTCCTTTTATTTCGAATACCCCTGGCATTCCATGATATTATATTTAGCGATTCACTCATATAAAAATTTACATGCTAAACTAGTGATCACTTGAAATTGATCAGCTTTTGATTGACAGTTTTTTAATTTGTCTATAAGCTCCAAAGTTAGATTTTGGATTTCTTCTAATGAGAAGAGATTATTATTTTTTGGGCTATAATTGGAGTTTTGTTGGTTCCAGTTTAAAGTGGGTTGCGCCAATTCCTGGCGAAGTGAGTTCGGAAAGCATTGATTATAGTTAGCTTGATGCTGCATTGGTCTGCGAGAGTTACATTTTTGAGTAGAAAAACGTTTTTTAATTTGAATGTAATTTTGACGGCTAGGACACTGGGGTGAATTAGATTTATGTGGCCCATTACAGTTGGCACATTTAATTGTTTCATATGTACAATCTTCTGTCTTATGTTGCCCTGCACACTTGGAGCAGAAGGTTTTGACTTTACATTGAGATGATCCATGGCCAAACATTTGGCAATTATAACATTGAGTGATTTTATTTTTACGGGATCTTACATAATCCCAGCTTACTCTAATATATTCAATATTTGAAAAACTTTTTCTAAGTTCCTTAACAGTAGTCGATTGACGTTTAAAGTGAACAACGTAAATAATTTGTTCTTTATTAAACTGACCTGATCTTTGGACTAGTTTAACATCCTGACACTGAAGGCCTAGTTCCGTCAGTTTGGCTTTTAGGGCTTTAGGGTCAATTTTATCTAAACCAAATAATAGGGCCTTATAAGGGCGCTGATTTTTACTAGTGTAAGTAAAATATTCATATTTTTCATCTAAAATTGGGATGATTTTATCATAATCTTCTTGAGTGTTAAAGAATAATTTTAATCCTATTGATATTTTTTTCAATGCATAACCAGTAATGTTATTGGTTTCACATAACTCTTTTATTTCTTCTAATTTGCATTTTAAAAGAGTAATAGGAGGAATGACACTCTTAACGTTTTTTTGAAGAACAGTCTCTTCGTCATTTTCAATTTCCAATGTTTGCAAAGGTTGATAGTAATTTGTTTTATTAACGGCACTACCGTTATTATTTTTTGCCTTCTTCATCACGTTATTTTGTGAGTTGATAGAAGTCTCATTTTTACCAATTGTTCTCTTAATCTTGGAAGATTTTTTTAATGCTTTTTGTTGTTATTTTTTAATATATTTATATTTATACGTTTGTTTATAACACAACTGATTGATTTTAATAGTTTACTTAACATGCGACAGAACGATGTGCATAGATCAAGATCACAACATGAACTGATACTTTTTGTTCAAATATATATAAAAACGCACAGTATCTCCTTGGATCTGAATGCGGCACGGTACGGGTTAATGTTGTTCAATATGTCCAAAATTTTTGGCACTTAATCTAAAAGTATTCTGTTATTATCTTTTACATCACGTTTCTTAAAATTCAAAAGTAGTAAGAAAATCTTTAACGTTTTTTGAGAATTGAAATAAATAAGTCTGGGGTCACTTGGGGTCGCAGGTCCACATGGGTTAATAATGTTCGAAATATTTTTATTTTTAACTTTGAGTAATGCTTAGAAAATAAAACTATAAAAGTTTCCCATATAAACGCATGTTTTCATCTTTAAGGCCCTATCGGGTAGGGAAGGCGTAAAACTTCACATGAGTTATTTTCAAGACAAATACATACAAATTAGAGGGTAGCGTCTCAACATTTGTAACATTTAACTTTAAGGGACACACTAATGTGCATACATATTTCGGGGACAATTTTGGCCGTGTCCCCGAAATATGCGGTGTATAGAATAAATTGTCCTCATCTTATACGCTAGATGTATGAAAAGGCGCGAAAACTTTGGGAACAGTCCCCAAAGTTTTCGCGCCTTTATTCTTTAAAGACTATAGTATTAAATTCTTTCTGAGGTGAACATCATGCGATTAGCTCGAAAATTAAACTTACTTTTGTTTAGCGTGTATGAAAAATCTACATATTAATGCATTCAAATTTTAAATTTATGGTGATATTCTTTACGCGTTAATATTTCATGTATTAATATAGGATTTTTACCGTTGTTTTTAAAGGGGATTTATACAAAAAAAAACAGTTATTTTTTTATAGCAGCACTTAAAAATTTACTGTTATTTTTGTTTTTCAATTTAAAAAACAATTTGAATTGTTAAATAATAAATTTTAATAAGGAAACTACAAATGTAGTCAAAAAGTCGTTGACTGTATTTGTCATAAAAATGACTAACCATGTACTCAATTTTAACTATTGATAAAACAACTACAATGGTAGTAAAAACGACTATCGAAGCGATTAAAAACAACTATCCTTTAATGAATGCATAAACCTTAAAAATGAGCAACAAAACGATTAAAGCAATGAACATACAACGACTACATAAGTTTTTAACAGTTATTTTTTCGGTATTTTCAAAATATTTTTAATAAAAAAAATATTTTTTTCTCTTTTAAATACAATAAAAATTTTGTTTTCCTACATCCTATTTAAAAGCAAAGCCAAAATTCAAACGGCATTCCAGCTATAACGTTTTCATACAATGATGTTCTAATTATTATTTGCAAACTATGAACATATCAATAACAACAAATATAAACTAAATGAGAATTTTTAAAAACGTAACATAATCTTCTATTTTTAAATAACTAACAAAAATAAACTGTTTACTGCAAAATTACTGTCCTGGTAGTTGTTTAATGAAATACTAAAATAACTATTCAAAACAACTGTTACTGGAGTACAGTATTTTTGGTTGGGTTTTTTTTTGAAATGACTGTCTAAAGTAGTCGTTTTTGTTTTCTCATAGAAAAATTACTACAATAGCAGTTAAAACAACTACTACTGTTTACTACCCGAATAACCTACATGTAGTTACTGTAAGAATATTCTGAGCGTACAATTATGTGTATGTAACATCGTAATAAGACATCATTAGTTAAGAGATTTTTTTAAACTAAAATTAAACCTTATTAAACCGTTATTATTATCTGGTTTTATTACATTTTAGGATTATCGTATTAAAATGATGGTATTAATAATCCTTTCTAAGGTGAAATCATGCGATTAGCTTAAAAATTCAACTTACTTTTGTGTAGGGTTACCTCACAAAAATGTGGCAACTCTATAAAAAAAAAATCTGGCAACCCTACACTAATTTTAGTGTCTTTTTCGGACTCAACGAGTGAATTTCACAATAAACCGACTTATTAATTTTATCACCAACAATTTATACCAAACTAGGTCCAAATAATAAAAGTTTAACAGAAAATGTATGAATATCTTAAA
Organism: Delia radicum; assembly: GCA_021234595.1. Classification (NCBI taxonomy): domain Eukaryota; kingdom Metazoa; phylum Arthropoda; class Insecta; order Diptera; family Anthomyiidae; genus Delia; species Delia radicum. The sequence goes on from CM037852.1 coordinate 246,850,193, forward strand.
AAAAGTTCATCCTTTTACACATCTCTTCTAAATGTGTGGACATTGATCATTTTTGATATCACGTAAATATATTTATAAATAGTTTGTCTAAATATCAGACAAATTGTAAAACATTTAAGTGCAGCTTCAATACATTTTATGTACAAACGTCATGTCCATACTAACTTGGCAAACCACTGTATTTAAGATGACATATAAGAAAGTGCATCCTTTATTCATGTACCAAATATCATTTATTTAAATTAATAAACAAATAAATTATAGAATTATGACCGTATTTTACCACTGTGCACTGTGTAGTTTCATTATAAGTAAAAAATCGACTTACCTTTGGCGTTTATCGTTTGAGTGTAGGAGGAAAATTGACATATTGGCATATTCAAATTTTTAACAAACCCCATTGACATTCTAGAAACTGATGAACGCTGAAAATTAAAGAAATACATTAAAGGCAAATCATCATAATTAAGTGTAAACTATCCAAAATTCGATAATGATTTTTATGAAAAATAACAACGAATTTTTATCGTAAATAAGTTTCGGAACCGCACTACATGGCTTTTAAATTAAAGAAAAAACTTTTATGTTTAAAATTCAAAAATAAAAATGTAAATAACAAAAAAAACTTTAAAATTTTTTAATAGAATCGATTACATAAGTAATCAGCGATAGATTCTTATTAATTATAATGCACGTACTTGTTGTAAGTGATAGGTAATTTCAGGCGATAATGAATTTATCAAACAAATGGAGTCCAAAAAATTGTAAAATTTTTCAATTAAATTTTTTGTTAATAATTTAAATTATAAATAAAATTTAAAAAATTTTATGCAATTTTATAAAATTTGTTTTAAGAATCATTTTGTCGGAACTCTTCACGGAACTCCTGGAATATTCCTATGGACCCAAATTTGGGAACCGTTGCTGTAGATGTTATTGGAAGTTAAAGCACTAATTCGAGGAGATTATAATCTTTTACAAGCTGATGCTGTTGGCTGATGCACTTTTTGATCAGATTTTGTTAATAAAAAACTCAATGCTTTTAAAAAATGGCTGTCACTTGAACAAATGTACACCAAAGGCGCAATGATAAAATGTTAGCATTAATAAATTATTTAGAAACTCGCGATAGCAAAAATTTTATATGTTTTTATGCCTTAAATAATATGAAGTCTGTGACAAAAATTAACAGCATGTGGTAGAATTTTGCAAATTTGATTAAGGGATTTTATTACATTCACAACATAAGTCAAGTTTCACAATAAATTAATATGGCTGATAATGGTTAAAGCCCATACTTTAAAACCATATTAAAATGTATTAGTAGTTTTTTTAGGTATATGAATAATTAAAAAAATTTTAAAGAAAAAACTTAGTTTTATCTAAAAGTTTAATTCGCGAATAGTTCAAAAAGTGGAGCTAATATTAAAATTTGGTGTTCACATTCGTGATCTATGGATGTATGTATATACGTTCTTAAATCATCACAATTGATAAGTCGCATCACAGATGCATTTTTAGTGTTTAACTGTGTTATTTATATGTCTCCTTAGCTCAGTCGGCACAGCTGTCAATTTGGCTGTCAGGGTTCAATTCCGGCATGACTAAACAAATTATAAATTGACTTTTATTTATTTTTATTTTGGAAAATCTATTTTGGACCACTTATTTCATGGTTTTGCCAACAAAAAGCGTTTTTTTTTTTTTGGCAAAACCACCCAGTCCGAAAAAGACAAACGGTATAAAAAAGTTTTTCCAAAATAAAATTACATAAAAGTTCATTTATAATTTTTTGGCCCTGCCGGGATTCGATTTTAAAAAATAAATGCTGTACCAGTCGTTAGATTTTTGAGCCGTTGGCACGTTCTGACGATAGCACTGTTTAAAATAATTGAACTCATAACTTAATTAAAAAAAAAAATAAAATTAGCTTTTTTTTAAGTTTTGCTCATGTTTACGTGCATTAGAGTTCTTCACGAAAATTTGATTTTGGGATATCACCACTTTTTTTTTACGGTTTTTGCATCCATAAAAAAATGGAGTAATTATTTTTTTTAATTTCAACTCAACGCCACCTAGCGCATGTGGAGCGCTAGGTGGCTAAAACGCTAATTTATGTTCCATTTTACTACAGAGAAAAAAGGGATGTACACTCAGGAAATTAAGAATGTAGAAATGACTAACAGTTGCAGTTAAAATGACTACAATTGTAGTCAAAAAGTCGTTGACTGTATTTGTCATAAAAATGACTAACCATGTACTAAATTTTAACTATTGATAAAACAACTACAATGGTGGTAAAAACGACAATCGAAGCGGTCAAAAAGAACTAACCTTAAATGAATGCATAAACCATAAAAACGAGCAATAAAATAATAAAAACAATTAATATATAACTACTACATAGTTTGTAAAAACTACGTTTTAAGTAGTTATTTTTTGGTATTTTAAATAAAAATACCAAATTTCTTTTCCTTTTAATTACAATATAAATTTGTATTCCCCACATGCTATTTAAAATGCAAAGTCAATATTCCAAGTGGTATTCCAGTTATGACGGTTTTATGCATTGGAGATACAATGAAATTTTCTAATTATTATTTGCAAACTATGAACATAAATAACAATAATAACAAATATAAACTAAATGGGAATTTATAAAAACGCGACATAATCTTCTATTTTTAAATATCTAACAAAAATAAACTATTTACTGTAAAATTACTGTCCTGGTAGTTAAGTGGTGACAAATTTACTAAAAAACAAAACTGTCCCAATCCCGGTCAATCGAGGGCATATCACTTAACAGAGATATGCTAGATTGGTAAGATTTTTTTGGAAACTAAAGATGGGCAAGTAAGCAGAATTTTGCCTAATTAACGTGATTCACGCGTGAGTGAAACCTACATTTACTCACGTGAACGTGAATGAGTGTGCGTGAGTCTACATTTGCGAAACATTTAAAAAAATGCAAAAATTTAAAAAATAACCAAAATTAAAAAAAAAAAATCTACAGTGATGTAAAAAAAATTGCCAAAACTAAAAAAATTACCCAATATAAAAAAAAAATCACCAAAATTTAAAAAAAATCGTAACAATTTGAAAAAATTCCATAAATTTTAAATAATTGCCGAAATTTAAAATAATTGCCAAAATTAAACATGGATGGTAACCGATTCGAATGCGGGTATCGGTAAGGTTAACGCTATTTTCTTTTATTTCGGTAACGGTATTTTGGGGGTAACGATATTTCAGTTATTTCGGCAACGGTTTTATAGCGTTAATGGTATTTTATTTATTTTGGTAACGGTATGTTAGCGGTAATGGTATGTTAGTTATTTCGGTAACCGTATTTTAAGGGTAACGTTATTTTAGTTATTCAGGTAATGATCATGCACACCGATGTTTATAGCCCCATTGCGCCCGAGTTTTAATAACTGGCTAGTTTATGATCAAGCTTTGGGAAAATATATCTATTTACAGCAATTTTTTTATCAGATCTTGTTAGATTATTTCGGTAAAGGTATTTTAAAGATAACGCTTATTCAATTATATCGGTAACGGTATTATAGCGATAACGGTATTATAGTTATTTCGGTAACGGTATTTTAAGGAAATTGATATTTTAATTATATCTGTAATGGTATTGGTATTTGGTAATGGTAACGGTATTTTAGGGATAACGGTATTCAGTTGAAAGGGGGTTGAATCGATAACGGTATTTTAGCGGTATTGCCTACCATCCCTAAAATTAAAAATTAAATTTAGAAAAAAATCCCCAAAAGTTTTGTTGATTTTTTAAAAAAGGTTGGTGATTTTTTTTAATTTTGCCATTGTTTTAATTTTTGCAGTATTTGGCGACCTTCTACAGTTTTTTTTTTTTAAATTGGGCGGTTTTTTCAATTTTGAGATTTTTTTTAAATTTTTGGCGATTTTTACAAATATTAGCGATTTTTAATTTTTTTCGATTTTTTACAATTTTGGCGACATATCATGCGTGTCACCCGGGACAGGTCCCTTTATCTGTAGGAACACAATAAAAGAGTATTTATTACCAACTGAGAATAATGGTACAACAATTTTCGATATATCGCTAACAGCTAAAAAGTTATTTAGGTCAATTTTGTAAAAAATACACTGCTAGTCGCATTTTTTAACAAGCTGGGCACCCTACTGGTAAAGCTAAGTACGAGTACGCTGAATTCAATGGTTATAGGTTATATTTTTCTGACGAACTTTAATATACATATTTTTTGTTTTATGTAAAACAAATTTCATCGTCAATATTAATCGAAATTCACAGTTTATTCAATGTAAAAAGTGGTGTAAAAAGTTCGGCTTTGATTTCGGCCGAACAGTGACAATTTGGCAGAAGTTCGACTACGGCTTCTGCCAAATAATTTGAGTTCGGTTGACCGTTCTTTATGTCGTTCTTTAAAACTCTCAAATACTTTAAAAATGGTACCACTTGCAGGCTCTTGGAGCTTTTTAATCAAAAAAAACTCTATAACTGAAAGGATATAGTATCTTAAATTTCACCTAAATAAAATCTTAAGTTTTATTGAAGAATTGTAGTAAGCCAAATAGTTATGCATAAAAATGCCTATTTATTTTAATGAAAGCAGAGTCTAAGCATTTTTCGATATTCGGAATCGTTCGGCTTTTATACGACTTTTACCAAAGAGATTTTTAATACATTTTAAAAGATATTTTAAAAATTTTATTTTTCATAAATGTATTTAAAAAAATGTAGAAGTAACCAAATTTTATTTTTTTTTAATTAAAGGAAAATTTCAAAAACCAAATTTAGTTAAAACAATTGGGATGATCTCCGAGGGACCAACAAAAGTAATTCGTTAAGGTTCGTAATTACTGAAATAAAATTAATTTTTATTATTTTTTTATTATCCTCAAAATATTAAAAAATTTTAGAAACTTTTTTTAAATATTGGGAAATTCCTTTATGTATTTCATTTCATAAATGGAGAGTTTTTGATTTGTAAAACAATTTCGGTGTGTTCGGAATAAAATATATTCAAAGAAATATTTGAAAAATTTTCAGGAATTTTGTATTAAAAATGGAAAATTATAAAAATAAGTTTGTTTGTGGGACTGTCAAAAACAGTTCATCTTAACCGAGGCAATTTTATATAAAAAATATGAATACAATTGAAGGGCTTATTGTAAAAATGTAATAAGATACATTTTATTTTTAGTTTGTTTTGAATTTTTAAGATGAAAAAGTAGTAAAAAGTGAGACCGTTGCAGGACGTTCATACTCTAGGTATTTGCAAAATACATTTTTACAATTTTAAACCAAATTTCAAACAAAAAAAAAAAAATAGTACTGGCAAGCCACTGCTATTTTTGTAAAATCCACCGTGATAAAAATTACCAAAGCTACAACTAATATTGTGCTAAGAAAACACTACTTCGTTTGCAAAGCATGAGTTTTGTCAGACCACCCTCAAAATACGTTCCCAACTTTGTTTTTACCAAACTAACAACCAATTAGAAGTAATTTTTAAATTTTATTTCACACATTTATAAGACCAAGACCGAAGAGTATTGCAGCTTTATAAATGTGTTTTATTATACATATTTCACAAAATTAATTTAAGCTATTTTAAAAGCACCACATTTTTTGGATTACCCCCGTTATGGCAACGGTGGTAAGTTCGCTCAAACCAACGGTTGGCCACTGTTATCAATCGGGTATCAGGACAATACGGCCACGTTCTGTCAACGCATAACCGACCGTAGCCGACGTTTTGCCAACACTGTGCCGATTGTATTTTTCTGCATGGGTATATTGAAAAGCATTTTTTTATCTTTTCAAAAATTTACTTAGAATATAAATCTCTTCAAATTTTTGGTTTTTATGAATTGAAAGGTAAATATTTGTCTTACGTTCTAAAAATCTTTGCGTTATTTTCAATAGTTATTTTTACATAAAAACTCAAACTTCGGCGTATTATTTCTAAATAAAGTGCATTTCATATTTTTGTTTTGTTTTTAACGTTTTTAAATAATTTCACTCTGCTAGGTCACGCGGTGGGTAAACCTAATTCGGGAACGCTTATTCTAGTGGTTCATTAATTTAAGCCGTAGTTTATGTTGTTACCTGATGTGGGATGGGATCTATTTCGGACAAAGGGCAGGAAACTCGATGTTGTTGTTGAAATTTTGGTTGATACGGCTCCAACATTCTTATTTTACCCCAACGGTTAAAGAACAAAACAACGGCACCAACCCATAATAATAAAACCAAACCAACAATTAAAACTTCTTCGGTACGAACTATAATTTTTGGACCTAAAAATAAATAATTACAAAAATAAGTTTTATGTGTATTATCTATATTTAGCATAAAAGAAAAACATAACTGTCTAACTCAACATGGCCCAGTCCAAAACCCTTGGTCTAGGAAGTTGAAATTTGTTTGGAAATTCCTACTGGAAGGGGAAACAATGTGAAAACTCCCCTTGGCGAGAATTCAAATTTGGTACGTGGGTTTCAAATCCCGCGAAGACATTTGCTTAGACGGAATTTTTTGGAAACTGTTACGTTTGGGGGAATTTAGTGTAAAAGTCTTACATTTTGGAACTTTCACCAGGAACTGGGAAATGGGGGTTCAAAAGGAGAAAAGTGCCCCAACCAAAGCCACTATGTAGGGAACTTAAAATTTTGTTCCGCTAAAACTTGATTTTTGAAAAGTCCTAACGGTGGGCGGAAAAGTTTGTAGCTTCAAATGTCTGTTCCTTGGAATGTGGCCCAACTCACTGATAAGGTATTTTATGAATTATCTAGGAACTTGGTAAAATTGATGGTTATAATATTTCAATATATGTAGTCACTGGGATATAGTCTAATTCACTGATATATAATATGGAACTTTCGCCATGCACAACTTAAAATTGGGGCTTAAAAGGGAAAAGTCTCCCACTAACACATTTACAACCAGTAAATCGACCAGTGACTTTCTCGATTTTTGTAGGTTAGAGGGTAACTGATATTATTTAATATCCAAGAAAATTAGTTACTTTACACCAAAGATCTGTGTGAATGTTGTGCAAAGCATTCTCTTGTGTATACTGATACCAGCTTTCACGATTTTAAATACTAAACGAAGCAAAAAATAGGCTATTTTGCTTAAAAAATACAAACTTTTTTTAGTGGTAACTACAATTTTTTCGATGTTTTCAAAATGTATGTCAGATGCTTTATTATTGGAGCAAAAAAAAATGTTGTTGCTGAAAAAAAAATTGTTTTGCGAACTTTGATTATTTTTGGTGTGGGTCTATTTCTGATTTTACCTATTTTTGTCTGCATTCGCGAAAAATACGTAAAGTAGTTTTCACGAGAAAAAAATATTTTTCTAAAGCTCGGAAAAAATATTACAAGCCAAAGAATAATGTATTCTTTCGATTTACAACTTGTATTATAATTATAATTCACAGCAAAAATAATTTAAACTTCAAATCGTAGCACAATTCCTGGCCAAACCTGAAGAGCTAAAAATAGACCTGTACAAATTTGATTGATTTTTACCAATTTTAGAGCAGTTAGAAATGGGCTAACGGGAACATAGAAAATTCCCGAAATAGATCTATCAACACATTCCTGAAAGGGTCAAATGATTAATTTGAAAACAAAAATCTCTATAGATTATTTGTTAGGACAATATCCTAATAAAGAAATATAGAGTATGGCCTCGAACTTAAATAATTTTCATTTTCATTATAATTTGCAACTCAAAAAAGTTTTACAGTAGAATCTACTGAAAATAAAAGACGACAAAGGTAATTGCCGTTAAAACAACTGAAATTGTAGTTGTTTTTAACTGAACAAATAACAAATGTAGTTTAAACTAACTAAAACTAACTAACAATGTCGTAAAAAAACTGACAATTTTTTACTACAAAAATGTTGAAACAATTGTAAAAAGTGGCAAAAACTACTGTTTTTTACAAGTTATTTTTCGGTACTTCAAACGGTACTCCAGTTATAATGTTTTATGCATTGGAGATCATTGTATCTCTAATTTCCTAATTATTATTTGCAAACTAAGAATATATCAATACTAACAAATATAAACTAAATGAGAATTTTTAAAAACTTTAAAAAATCTGGGATTTTTGAATAACTCATAAAAATTAACTGTTTACTGCAAACTTACTGTTTTGGTAGTTGTTTATTAAAATATACAGAAAAAAGTATCAATTTAAAATATCTAATTAAAGATTTGATTTGAATTAAATTTTTTTTTATTTTTTTTTTTTATTTTATTAATTAATAATCATATAATTACAAATTATATACTATTACCCTAACCGAGCACTAGCTACTATGGCCTTCGGCGCGTTGTAGCGAAAAGAGACCAGTGCCTTCGGTGGGAATCGAACCCACGACCCCCGCACTGATAAGCCAGCACGCTACCAACTAGCCTACCGGGGCGCACTTGAATTAAATTTGTTTCTAAACAAATATTTAATTTAGTCAATTAATGTTTTAATTGACTTTTAAATATATAAATCAGGCACCGTAAAACGCTTTATATTTTGTTTTTAATAAAAATATATATATAAACGAAATTTAAAATGTGTTTATAAAAAGGAAAAATTTCAAATAATATCCCTCAAGTTCAAAATTTAAAAATATCTTTAGGCAAAAATAGCAAAATTAAATGTTATTTGAAAAATAAAGAGTTGTTTCTTTTTCATCTTTTGTTTTAAATAAAAAACTATTAATACAGGTATTATAGTGGAATGTTGGTTTGATTGAAATAAATATCATACCATTTGAGTGCATTTTTTTCTTGTTAAAATTTTATTTAAAACTTTAACAGTTATATTAGTTTTTTGATTATTTTTATGTTATTTTCAATTTATAACGAGCTTTCAACCTCCGTATATTTACCATTTACCATTTAACATTTTTGCAAATAAAATGCATACAAAAATTTCAACACTATTTTTTATTAATTTATTTGTTTGAAGAATGTAAATAGTGGATTAAGTTTTAATATAAATTAAATTACCAATAGTATCTTTCCCATTCCGCCATTATTTTGAAATCTTTTTAGTGTAAGGGAATGTATCCTAATGTGGCCTTACATGTCGTATTTGGGCTATATAAAAAACAAAGTGGAATATTCCAAATCCGAATACTTATAGGCCAACCGCTTGGGTATTTTTCATCTATAGATCGTTTTCTTGTGACAACTAATATAAAAAAGTTATATAACAATTTTCCAAACAACTCAAAAGGTTCACATTAGGAAACATGTACACTATTATAATTAAAACTTTCTACAAAGGTACAACGAATGGTTCATATATGTCTCATTTTTAGTTTTTGTTGTATTAGCTGCACTTTTAACCGATTTTCCCCAGTGTGACGTGTATCGACAAAGGATAGATGTAGCTTTTATATTATACCAACCACTTGGACCAATATGGTCTCAGAGTAGAATTGGGTAACCCCAAAATATGAATATTTTTTCATATTTTTTCGTACATACTTTATCGAACGCTATTGGACATAGGGGAAACATTTAGATAATTGGAATTCATTCTTTGCATTTACACTGGGACATATATATGCCATTGGTCGTCAAAGGTAAAAAAGAGTAGGGGTTCCTTATTTTTTGTTCGTATTGAAATTTAAGCAAATCTTTGTTCGATTTAATTTATGAAGTGATGTTTATAGATTTTTATATCCAGATTCCAAGTTGTGTATCTAAATTTGTTTTATCCTTTCACAATTTTAAAATATCGTATAAGCACTACAGTCAGAAATCGATGTATGACTCAAGCTACTTTTAAAAATGTTTGGTGTTTTGCGTTGTATGACGTAAACAGGATAAGATAAATAAACTCGGCACATCATTAGCCATTACTTGGGTAAGGTATTTGTTCACTAATTTTGACCGGTGATGACCAATGGGATATGTATGACCCATGCATTTTTTCATAGAAGGAGTTGCAAAAAAATATTTTTAGCGACAATTTTCTTTAGAAACGTTGGGTTGATAAACTCGAGTCCACAAAAAAATTGCTAATTTTCCACATATTTAGGTTCTGCCGTCAAAAGGTTAACTTAAACTTATTATTTTTATTTCAGCAAAAAATTAAAAATATGCATTAAAAACATGAAAAATATGCACTTAAAAGAACACTATTTGCAGAAATCAAAGCTTAAAAACATAAATAGGAACACAATTTTACGCTTTTCTTCGGTTAAGCAAGATTTTAAAATGTAAAAATGATTTTGCATAAATGAAAATGAAAAAATGCATCCAAATTTTTTTTTGACAAATTAAGAAAAAGATTTAAAATAAATGGAAAATATGCACAAATTTTCTTTAAAACGGGCATTAAAAAAGCACAAAATATGTATTAGAAGTCAAAATATACAAAAACATACAACAGGCTTTTAAGCTATTTTATTTTACCGAATAGTAACCGAATATTCATGACATATCTTGTCTATATATATTTTAGAGCATCGAGATTTGCATGAAATTCATTTCCCTAAATATTTTCAATCAGAATCACAGTTCTTGCAGAATCACAGTAAATACTTCAGCAGTTTATGAACATTTTATATGAACTGGGCGGTTTCATAAATAACAATCCTTGTCTACCCTTGTACACTACAGTGTACACATTTTTAAAAAAATATAAAAAAATTTATATTGAAATAAAACTTTATATGTTTGTTTAAATATGTACTTTTGGATATTGGTAATTGGTAAAAAATCATTATATGCGAAAAATGTTCATCCGGGAAATATAGTAGCGATTTTTGTTAACAAACTCCTATTTTTGAATCACCCTTTATCCCAGAAAAAAGGGGCGTTTGGTGTTTCTCCTATACTAGCAAAGATAGAATCTCGAAATGTTGCACATAGATTATTTTAATGACCACATAGATTATTTTGCACATATATTATTTTAATGGTTATTCGATGGTTTTTGCGGTAAAAATGGGCTGAGAAATCCCAAAAATTGGATTTTCGAATGAATTTTTTGGTGGGTAGTGGGGAGGCCCCTCCCCTATGTAAAGCATTATATTTCTAATTTAAGGACCCCTAAAAAAATCTGAAGTCAAAATAGAAATACATCCACAAATAAAAAGTCGGTAGTGAAAGGGTTAATTGAATCTGCATTGTTACATTTTTTTGGCTACTACATATGTATACATAAAATACAAAAACCTTCATCTTCTGTATCGGAAAATGAGAGTTTATTTGTTTCTGGAAACCAATACATCCCAATAGACATTTCTGTTGTTGTGATAAATGTCGAAGAATTGACTAAAAAAGACAAGAACAAATAAAGTAATGCGTAAAACATATAAAAAATGCTAAAATTTTGAAAATAAATAATAAGAAAATATAACAAAGGTCCACTTTTAAAAATTTTTTTCTTATTTTTTTTTTTTTCATAAAATCAATTTGTTTTATTAAAATTGTAAATAAATTTCTTACGACCGTATTCATAAAAAACTTTAATTCAGATTTCAAATACATTTTAAGCCTTAAAACTCAGTTCATAAACGAATATTAGCTAAAAATACATATTTTAAACCTTGTGTAAAAGTTAATATTCATTAATGAATACAGTTTTAAGGCTAAAATTTTATGTTTTAACTAAAATGTATTGGAAATCATGTTTAATATTTTTATGAATACGGGGGGGGGGGGGGGGGGGGGGGTTGCCGTTTAAAAAAGTCCGATTGGGAAATTTGTTTTAAACTTTTTTGTTATTTGGAGTCTATGTTACGCTTCATATTGCAAGGACGCAATAACACCAAGAAAACCGTGTACATTCACGTCGAAACTTTTTTTAAAATTGTGATAACGGAAATTAATCTCGATGATAGTTGACAGTTTTGACATATTCATGAAATAAAGCAAAAAAACGAAAGTCCAACCCTGTGGATTATAACGCAACGAATTTATCAACAATCGTGGATTTTCGTAATTCATCTACTGTTAAGAAATTTTATTTCAAAATTTTTGGTTAACAAAGTTTCAAAATTTAACATTGATTTGGACATATATACATGTATACCATAATTTTGTTTATGAATAACAAATTCCTAACATACTTTTCTAAGAAACCACTAACACACAAAATCTCTAACTAATACCAACAAAATATCATTCCCCAGCAAAAATAAATAGAAGTAGTTCAAAAAAAAAAACAACATTTTCATCACATACAAAGTAGCGACTACTGCCAACTTTTCTGATCTAATGCTGGTCTCTTAAATCAGTTCCAAAACCTAACATATAACGTCATGATATACAACGTTAATTGACGAGAAATTTCAATTATTTTTATATAAATATATATTTGAAGAAAACTCAATATTTATAATTATTTTTTTAATGTCGTCCAGCTCCTTGCTAATTTTTTTGTGTACTCAAACATGCTTTTAGCGAGTGGACAAAGTCCATTACCCATCGGTAAAGGCTAACAACTTTAAAAAAGAGTTTAAAACTGGCATGTTCAATTAAGTAACACAGTAATTTTTAAACATTGTTGTTTGTTATGTTCCTTGAAGACTTTATACGCCATTAAAAGTAGAAATTAACGAATAGCCCCGGGTAATTTCAAATTACACAATTTCTACGTGCTTTTAATTTCAAATTGTGATGCTTTTAGTAGAAATAAGCAACAAATTTCTTGTTAATTATTTTGAAATATTTTTAAAGTGATGGAGCAGTTTTAAAGGGTTCATAATTCATAGCATTTAAAGTACTTCTTTAGATCCATATTTTCACTTATTAAAAATATGTGACTTACCATCACATTCTTAACACTAATTAAGAACAACAAATTAAGTTCTATGAAAAAGAACACCAAAAATGCAATCTTTCATAACCTTATACATAGTACTTTTAATAAAGTGAAGTTTGAGGAATTTGCATTACCTACATCCTATGACAACCCCATGTTAAAATCATGCGTGTTTCACCTCAATTTGCACTACATCTGAATCAGTATATGTGATGTTTTTAAACATCTTTTTCCGCTCTTTTTTTGCTGGGTAGTGATATAAATTTCGAGTGAAGATTTAGTTTTGATAAACATGAACCAGAATGATCAAATCGAACATCAGGCATGCTGTACAAGATTTGGATTATGGTAAGTATGTAACATTTTGGTGATTAGAAATTATTAACAATTTTTTCTCTTAATTAATATTATTTCTGACTTTAGTATAGTTTTTAAAATTTCAAAATTACCCGTTTCTTAATTATCTTAATTCTAAATCATCATGTTTTGTAAATAAATTGTTAATATTAATATGACTTGCTAATTATTTTCTTATTATACGAAACATTTAGCGTAACCCGATAGAGAATTATATTAGGGAGTTTATTTGAGATAGAAGAGGATATTTCCAGCTTTTCCTCTTCTCACTTGAACTTTACTCAGCCATTTCCTTTTCCTTTTCTGCTGTCTTTTGATTTTTATATTTAGAATTTTGTTTGTTTAGTAGATGATGCTCAGGTTAACTTAAGAGCTACCTAATTTTTAAATTTGTTTTGTTTTGATCTCGGAATATATTCTAGGAGAAATAACAGCCCCAATTTACACTGAGTACAGCTCGTTTAGAGGTATCACCCTCTTTTAGAATATAGGATATTGTCATAACAAATACTCTATAGAGTTTTTGTTTTCAAATTTACTTTCAGGAATGTGTTGATAGATCTATTTTTGAAATTTTCCGCTAAATGAGAAGTAGGAAAACTAGGTTATATGAATGTTTGATGTTTGCATAGGATTGTCACTTCTTTCAAAACGTGTTCTGATGATGGGAACCTAGAACAATTTTTTTATTTGTTGATTATTATTTTGACGAAATATCGTCAAATGTATTAACAGAAATTAGTTATTTTAACAAATTTATTTGATCAAATTGAATAATCATTTTGTTGTTTTAACAATGCGCTTTATTCAATTTAACAGTGCGCTTTATTTAATCTATTCGCATTTTGTCGATTTATTGTTAATTTTTAATTTTAGACTTCCTTATCTTTTATAAATTAAATTTTTTAATAATATACGTCTTTAAAGAGTACATTAAAAAAATAAGAGATTGAGTAAAATATAAAAAAAAAATAAAATTACAAATTATAATGCAGTATGTAAACAAACCCCACTTTTTAAAAACATATGATACATTACATTTACAAAACACATTAATTTATTTAATATTTAAATTAATTAATTATTACATTTTTTAATATTTTTATAAATAGTTTTCTTCTCTATTGCACATAGAGAAATAAAGTTCCAACCGAATTGAAAAGTGTATATTAATGGTAACATCTTATAAGTTCAGTTAGTACAACGATATTTGCATTCGATTTCTGAATATTTTTCGTGTTGCAACTAAAATTTAGTTAAATTTACAGAACTTTGTCGTAAAAACGAATGTTAAGTTGTGCTAACCATCTAAAATTCGTAATAACCGAATTTGAGTGTTAGTAACCGAATTTCAGTTGGAAAACAGATAATTTTTTCTCTGATGATCACTTAGATAAAAAAAATAAAGTAAAGACAGTAATAAAAGTTTTCAATTTACATGAAACAGTATGAAATTACATAAATTTATTTATAAATAATTAATAAACAAACACTTAACTATCCACTATAATTCACTAAGTTTAATTAATAATTCACAATTCTTTTGTAAAATCCCATTTAACATAATAATGACGCCACAAGACTAAAAGCACGCCAAATTATTTTCTACAGCTACAAAAAATCACATCAATTTGAATAACATAATTGTTGTTTTAACAATTAAATTTGTCGAAAGTTAACTGGTTTTTTTTTTTTTATTTTAAAAATAAGATCAACAATACATACCCTGCAGGAAGCTTGGGGTAAAGTGTCTCCAAGTCTCCACTTTTGTCTACTATTTTGTTGACATTGTCAATTAAGCGTCTACACTCTTTACTTTATTAACTCACTAGTAAATTTTTGGTTCCAATGTCTACATATGGTCCCATTAGAACTAATTAGTCACTAGTGAATCTATGGTTCTTATGTGTACATGTGGTCCCATAAGAACTACCTAGTCACTAGTGAATCTATGTTTCTAATGTCTACATATGGTGCCATAAGAACAAACTAGTCACTAGTGAATCTTTGGTTCCAATGTCTACATATGGTCCCATAAGAACTACCTAGTCACTACCTAGTCAATAGTTCTAATGTCACTAGTGATTTTCAATGACACGTATATGTTAAATGTCTATAGCAAATTACATTGCCTGGGGAATACTTGGTTAGTAGTACTGGTGACACAGTCAATAGTGAATCAATACTTTTTCACTAATGACATTTCCTGCAGGGTACATACAAAATTCTCAAACCAAGAAAACAATCAACTGGAATAAGTTGTGTTTAAATATTAGTCTACATGCCGGATTCCCAATTCGTTCCCAGTAATGGTAACATTAGCAGTTGGACTATCAGCCCTGTCAAAAACTTGAAGATTTAAAGCTGTTAACTAAACTTGTGAGAAAAGACGAAAATAACTCATGTTGTACCCGATTTTCTGTAGATGGTTGATATTGATATACCTGATAAAACCTTGAGTTTCTTGTGGATGGTGGATTAGAATGAGGATGAAGATGACCTAGTCGCTTAGGTTGAAAGTGCGACACTCCATCTAGCGCTGATCCCTACAAGATTTTTTTCACCTTTATTAACAATTAGTAAATAATATTCGTAAAAGTAACAAATAATTATGATCTCAAACCTGACAATTCAAAATTAAATGCAGTTTTTTTTAATGCTCTTATGAAATCAGCGCAATCTACAATTTTTTAGCAAAAATTTCTGTTGACTTTTAACAAAATAAACAGTTATTTGCAAAAATTTTGTTAATATTACAGTTAGTGTTTGTTATTTGGAGTTAACAAATATTTAGTAAATGATTTTGCTAATTTTACAGATTAAAATGCTATTTATAATTAACTAAAATTCACATCGAATATTTTAAAATTTTGTAAAGTTAACAGATTTATTTTTGCTGTTCTTATTTTATTAATATTTTGCAACAAAATCTGCTAAATTTAGCAGTTATTTCTGCAAGGTAATTTAAAATAATTTTTAGCAGCTTTTTCTGCTATTTTTACAGGTTTATTTCAATGAGTGTAGAGTTCCAAAAAACGCCTTTATAGAATCTGTTATATTTGATTTAAATTGATTTGATAAAAAAAACTTTTAAAAAATTGCTAGAGGCCCATATAAAGGTGTTTTTTAAAACTTCTCAGAAACACATGACTTATTTCGCAGGCGCAGCATCAATATCATATATAAGGCAATCCACAGCAAATGTCCAGTGAAAAAACATAAATGGTTTAAATACCAAAACTTCCGTTAAGTGTGGTGCTATATGATACAAATAAGAATTCGCATTTTGTTGCTGATTATATCAAATTAATATTTTACTTCGAACTAACTAAAATTTAGTTCCAACATAAATAATAATTGGAGATTCAACAGATTTATTTTTGCTATTCTTATCTTACTAATATTTTTAATTAATCTTTTTTCTATTAGTAGAAAAACACTAAATATATCCTCACCTAAAATGCAAAAAGGACGTAACTAAGATATTTACAGGAGAAGCAAAAAACGTCCACAGATATTTGAACGCTATAGATAATAAAAGTGATATTGTCAAAAAAATTTTGTGGAGAAATGTAGTTCGATCTAGTGCTTCATAACCACCACCCTACCTCAATATTTTACAGGGCAACCAAAAAAATGAGCGAAAACAAAACATATAAGATTCGAACTTTATTTATGAAACCACTATTTTTTTTTTATCGTAGAAGTCCAAAATTCTGCGTAAGTATCTAGTTTGATACTTTTTTGTTGATTTTTTTTTTCATTTTTTATAAAAAAATTTTGTACTTTATATAAAAAAAAAGTTATATTTTTATAAAAAAATAAACAAAATTGAAACACAAATTTTGCAAATTTGAATCTGGCAACGCTACATACATATATCAGAGAAGACAAAATGCCTTTGAAATGAGATATTAATTTTTTAAAGTGCGCCTCGGTAGGCTAGTTGGTAGCGTGCTGGCTTATCTGTGCGGGGGTTGTGGGTTCGATTCCCACCAGAAGGCCATAGTAGCTAGTGCTCGGTTAGGGTAATAGTATATAATTTGTAATTATATGATTATTAATTAATAAAAAAAAAAAAAAAAAATTGTTTTAAATCGGATTACGACCATTTGAACAGTATGCGTTTTCAGATCGACCCAAGAACATATTTATATAAAAAAGTTTATTTAAAAAAAAGTAAATATTTATTTTTTTTTTCATTACTATCTGAATTTTTAATAAATAAATAAATAAATAAATATCTTCTGAAGTTTACTGACATTTAAGGTTTTACAGCTTTTGACAACGGCTACCTCATCCACTTTCTACCTCCTCCACTTTTCTTCAAAAAAAACGTATTCTTAGTTGTGTGATATAGGGCTATACTTACCGATAGTTTAATTTTGATACAATATAGGTACTTATTACAGTAGCATAACAGTTAGTGTGGAATACCTCATATATGTAAGTATGTATGTCTATTTACCTTGTGTATCTATGTTTGTGGCATTTACTGTTGCTGTGCTGGACACATATTCCCGACTGTTTAGGTAATCTGTATTTGCCGGGGAGACAGATAAAGTCTCTTCGATTTCGACTATAAAATTTGTACCTTTCCAACCGGAGCCCCATTCTAAGAAATGTATAAAATATATTTAAAATTGTTTTAGCCAGATTTGATATTATAATATATACCTTCAGAAACTTCTGGCACTGATTTTACTGCAGCTAAAATTTGCTCCAGCTTGATAACTAGAAATAGGAATAAAAAAAACTTAATCAATATCCCAGTGTAGAAAAAATGGTCAAGGTAACTAGTTACACAGAGAAAAAAATCATAGTTAAATCCATTATTTTATCATATTTAAATTAACATATTATTTTTCGACCAACGTTTTTTAAATTGAGTATGAATCTTATAAAGTAAATATGATTCTAGTTAAAAACAACTTTTTTGTATTCAAATTAATATTTCAACAATAAAGATGTTATTTCAACAATATATATATTAAGTAGAAACATATTTAAACTAAATATAAATAGAAAAAAGCTTTGTTTGATTTCAATGCTGTTTATATTTAAATTAAAGTTGTTTCTGATTGATTTTATTATTTTTTCTCTATGCATATTAAATTAATATCTAATTTAATATGCAGAGAGACAATTATTAATATTTAAATTAATATCTCATTTTTTACGAACATTTTTAAATTAATTATGAATCTTATTAGAGTAAATATGATTCTAGTTAAAATAAACTTTTTTGTATTTCAATTAATATTTCAACATAATATATGTCATTTCCGGATTTTGAAAATAAGCTGAAACGTATTTAAACTAATTTGAATTCGTAGCTGTTTCTATTTAATTTAATGTCGATTCTGCTTGATTTTATATTTTTTTCCCCTACAACCAGCCAATTTACGTCGCAGCAAGCTACTTCTGCTTTGCACTTTTTTATAAAACTACCATGTATCCCAAATATAATTTATAACACCTTTATTTATTTCATCGATTTACCTTCTTCCTTTCATAAATCTGTTAAAAAAATCCTATTTAAGCCAAAAAACTGTCCAAATAAAATTTTCTCCATTTTCATTTAATCGAAGTAATATCAGAAAAAAGAATTTTTTCTAAAGAACATATTGTTTCTCCAATATGAATTTTTTATATGTTTTAGAGGACATAATGATCAATCTGCAAACAATTCGATATTTACTGTTTATTGTGAATTATATTTTGGAAATGACATTTCGTATCATTAATACTGGGAAACAGTATATATGGGTGATAGAGGTGGATTGCGTGTGAATTAAGCTTTAAGAAAAAACACAGATATTTGCGATATTTGTTTTTTTATCTTTTTTCAAACGCGTATAAATCAAAGCTTCACATAGAGAAAGCAAAATAAGACTTGAAATGAGATATTAATTTTTAAAATCGGACTACGCGTTCAATACGAACATCCATTTGAAGAGTATATATTTTTAGAAATTTAAAAAAAAAAATACCAACTTTAAGCAGTGTTAAAGCGCGAAAGACAACGACTTTTACCAAATAAAATCTACTGTTTTGCCATACGAATTAGGAGATTTCATATACCAAGTTCTAGGCAAATCGGAAGGAGTCGAGCTGTTGACTATCAACGTTGCTTTTGGAACGAACCCAGAAAACAGACTCGGTAGTAGCAACCGTATTTGTAGCCAATCGAATGGTTCGGTTGAAACTATTGAATTTGTTGACAGTGATCACCGAATTTCAAATTCGCAATCGAAATTCTATTGTCGTGACAGAATTTCTGTTGTTAGAGACTGTTATCACAAAAGAAAAATTCGGTCGCAACAACCGAACTATTCGATTGGCAACTAATACAGTTGTTACTACCGAGTCTGTTTTCTGGTTGTACAATTATCCTCTATCGATAAAAACTTTAGAAAAAATTGGTTACAAAACGTGGCTAATATAGCAAAAACTAAAAATGGGACATATATCAACAATTGGTCGTCAAAGGGTTAAAGTTAATTATTGAATTAACATTAATATACACTCAGAAAAGTTTTACAGTTACTATATGACAGTAATTTGTGTAGTAATGCGTTTGTAGTTATTTTAACTGCAATTGCAGTTGTTTTACTTAGAAAAATAATTTTGAATGTTTTTAACGGTTGATTTTTTGAACAACCTACCAAAATGAATGCATTTCGGTAACAGTCATTTTATGCAGTTCTTTCGAAATTTTGACAAAGTGTGTACACACAGAGAAATAAAGTGCCAACCGAATTTAAAAGTGTATTTTAATTGTAACAACTCAAAAATTCAGTGAGTACAACGATATTTACATTTGATTTCATACTATTTTGGGCGTTCCAACCAAAATTCAGTTGAATTAACCGAACTTTGTTGTGAAAACAAATGTTAGGCTGTACCAACCGACTTAAAATCACCGTATTTGTGTCAAAGTAATCGAATTTCAGTTGGCAAACAGCTAAATTTTTCTCTGTGTGTATGTGTATCAAAGATATAAAAGTTACAAAAACGAAAACCATGTTTATAATTGTTTCCTCTTTTATCTTTAGCGTAAAAGAAAACGTCAAAGAAGATATTTTTTTTTTTTTTTTTTTTTAAATAAAATAAAATAAAAACACCGTAAATGTTATTAAATAAATAAAATATTAAGGTACGATTTGGAATAGAAAATAAATGTATTTAATTGAATATTATTAAAAATTGTATTTTCTTGTATCTCTTTAATATTTATATATTAATTTATTGTGGCGAAAAGAAGTCAAAGAAGTCAAGAAGTTACAGACATGTTGCAGAAACGATTTCGAAAAATACAGTGAAACGTGAATATTTAAAGTGATATTTTGTGTAAATATAGTTTTACAATAGTAAATGTTTTACATAAAAAAATCAGTTTAAGAACTTTTATAAAAAATTTTTTGTTTTATTAATTTTTTTTAAATGCTGGCAGATAAGTTTTAGACAGACAAAAATAACTACTTATGGCAGTTGATTTAACAGCAATTATAGTGTACTCCTTTTTAACTGCAAATGCAGTTATTTTAACTGTCATTTGCAGTTGATTCTACCGACATAATTGTTAATTTTTCTATACCTGTTTCGAAAGCCATACAAAATACATTGGGCATGTTAAGTGTTAACACTTTTAATTTGTTCAGCGTCGATAAGTTGTCAGTTTGTATACAAGTATATTAAAAGTGCTGCAGATCGTTTTTTCATTTCCACGTTAAGTGTCAGGAACAAAACAAGTCTATTATCAATTATCGTGAACTGAATGAATCGGTTGCCAAACCTAGTTATAAGCCACAAAAAAGAGGAATAATTTTTGGTAAATTTAATCAGTTAAGTGCACAATAATACTAAACGACAATGGCCAAAACCGACTTAACCGACATATAAAGCATCCCTGCCGCAAATGAAAACCTTCATGGTTATTAAATAATTATTCTCAATTCCTGAGACACCGCTAATATGACATTTGAAAACAAATATTTAGTAAATTTATACAACACGCATATTACTTCCATATATATTTTAGCCATATGTTCACAGTCAAAGCCAAACTGCAATTAACAAAAATAACGCTGAACGAACGCAATGGGAGGCACAACTTGTTAATGTTTAAACATCTGGGATTATCCTAGATGCCGTTTACAAGTACTCGGGTAACAAGTCAAATACATTGGCTTGACAGTTCAATACAAATAATTGCATTTTAATGCAGATCCCAAGTGAACCTGTTGCAGTTACTGTTCATTTCCATACTGTTTTCTACTAAGAAAAAGCCACGATTCCTTCTTTAATTTTTCTGACATGCAATTGATTATAAACAGGCGAGACAATAGACCTTTTTAGCTGGATAAAGGGCCTAAATTAACTCTAACTAACTAAACTAAATGCGTAACACCATATGTAACGTCTTAACTATGGCATTTCCTAATGCTCTTCCACTAGCATAAACCGGAAATTCCTTATGGACTTTCCGTTTTATAAAGTTTTCACACATGTGTGTTAAAATTTCCGTAATAAATCAATACAAGTGCATAAAAACCAGAGCAGACAAACAAAGGAAGAGAGTGAGAGTGTTGCCACAAGAAATTCGGAAATTACACTACTCAACAATTTTCAACTTTTTGCAGAACCTGTCTTTGAACTACAGGTTTATTTAATATACTTAGAGGGTGTAAATGATTTTTTTTTTCAAATTTAAACGCAAATTGTAAAAGTTCGTTAAAAGCTAGAAAAAAAATTAAAATATTTTTAGATTCCTTAAAAAAAATATAAACAAATCCTTTTTTTTTTGCACAGTTAATTCATATCAAATTTTTTTTTTGTCATAAATGGGATGTAATAACCTTTTAAATAATAAAATGTTTATAAATTTGAGAACAAAATTTATTTCATTAATTTTGTTCACTCAATCGTATGTGCAATAATGTAATTCGAACAGCCAAAAGTATATAAAAGAAATGATATTGATCCAAAACAGCCTTAACAGTTTTCTGCTTAAAATTTGTCTTAATTGTTTTAAGCTAAGAATCAGTTGAATGGCCTATGTGCATTATAGGAGAAATATCTTAAAAACTGCTAAACCCCAATTTTAAACCAAAGGTGGGGAATTTTTAAGGTGTTAATATTTATAACTATGAACAAATAAGAACAGCTTGTTAAAGTTAAATAGTCAAAATAGAACCAAAACCAAACAAGGGCTTTCATGGCGAAAATTAGTTTCGTCTCGCAAAGAGTGGAAAACTTTTTTCTATATTAAAAAACTTAAAATTTTCTTTAAATTGAGATATCAACTTTATTTATACTGCATTTACTTTTTGTATAACTAACATTTGAATTTGTAAACAATTTTTTGTTTATACCCTTTAGGTAAGCTGAACCCAAATCTGGCATTTATTTTTTCTCTTTTCAGTTTTCGTATATTTTGGTTAATTTTTCGGAATTGTACCTTAAAATCGTGTTTTTTTTCAAGAACATAAATCTACACAAAATTATCTTTAATTTAAGTGTAATCATGATTGTGTTTAATTCCGGAAATCTTACTGGTATTGCAAGGAAGTTGATAATTTTGCTTTTTTAGTTTTATCCTTATACAACATTTAGACTAAACAAAAAAGTAATTTTTGTCTATTTTTAGTTTTGTAGCAAAACACTACAAAAAATCATTTGGTTTTCCATACAAATTGAAAACCAGATTCCATTTGGTTTTTGCCAAAATCCATGTCGGAAATGTGGATAGATCCGGTTTCTTTTATAATTAACCTGTTACAACGAATATAGAAGAAAAGAAAATGTAAAAGGTAGTTTTTTTTTTTAATTTTTTTAAAAATAATTGTGTTTTAAATTAAAATTGTGTGTTGTTTTCATTTATAAATGTGTGAATGACGAGCTAGTTTTTGTCAAGTACAAATGTAGTATTATAAACTTTATTTCATATTTTGACTTTTGAGGAGATACTAAAAATAAGATGAAAATACATACTATTTAATTTGACTAGTCTCTAAATCATACTTGGGACTAGTTAATTGAATGGGCTAATTAATTAATTGACGATTTAATTGGCATTGTTTGATGTCAATGGCAATTACATTTTGTGGCATAACAATTGCTTAAAAACAATGCCAATTGAATTTTGTTTTAATTGACATTGACCAATTCGATTGCCTGTACCAGACAATTACAACTGATTGTTACAAATCCTATATTTGCGTACTTATTTAATAAATAACTCTCTGCAACAAATTCCAATTTTTTTCTCGCACATGGAAAAAGCAATATAGACGCGAAAGTTTAGCCCACGTATAGCTTAAATGCGTTTTTAGTTTTTTGCCATCACGCCATAATTCCTTTAAAAAGGACTTTAAAGTTTAAATGGTTCCATAAATATTTATTCAAAAATGTTATACAAGTTTTTTGGTAAGGGGTCTCAAAAGTTGCCAATTGATGATAGTAATCAACGTGCAAATTTCTTTCTAATCTGTAGTCAACATCAGCTGGATAAACTTAGAAAACCATGAAAAATATTTACTTTGTGGTAAACTACACTGAGAAAATGATCTGCATGATATCAATGAATTTATGCATTAGATCTATGAAATGTCACTATAACTTGTCTAATGAAACTTTTCATTAAATTAATGCCGTTTTTCATGAAATTTTATGAAAAACTTCTGTTCATTTACAGTTTCTTTAAAACTATGAAGCTTTTTTTTATAAAGTTTAAGAACGAGTCCGTTAGACTTGAACGAGTTAAATTGCCGTCACTAGTAAGCAGAAGAAAAATGCTAAATGTAACTTTTTTAGTTAATTTGCTTAATGGTACTGTTTGTTCTGAATTCCTGCTTAGTAATGTTAATTTCAACGTTCCTCAACGATCAACTCGCAATTTTACACCATTATATCTTGAGGTCTTTCACACAAACTATGCTAATTCTGATCCTTTTCGTAGAATATGCAAAGATTTTAATGAAATGTATAACTTTATAGACTTTTCTTTGAATGTTATTGTCATTAAACGTAATATTATCTTGTTTTTGAATTCATAATCTAATTATACTATTGTAATTTAATTATAGTCAGTAAGGATTTAAATCCATTGACTTAAAATAAATAAATAAATAAAAAATATCTCATTCACTTAGCGTAGAAAACTTCATTGGTTTGGTAAAAAATTTCATTAAAACTCGCCCGAGAAATTCTCGCTGTATACGTATGATACATGCTAAATTGGAATATGGTTAATTTTCTTTTTAGTAGAACATGGTTTTCGTTAAAATTTGCATTTTTCCCAATATTTAGGAGTTTGCTATTATTTAAAAGCTCTTTGAAAGATCTAAAAAGTTTAACTATATTTGTGTTCAACAGCCCAAATTATATTTTTAGGGTCAAACTACATGCTTTAATAAAAGTTCTCTCAGAAGATGTTGACAGATTAAAAAAAAAAAAACAATTATCAACTCAAGCTTAACTCATTAATGGCACGTCATAGATTCGCTGGACAGTTTTTAGCCAAACTTTCCAGATATATAGAACCATGCTTCGTTAAGAAAATAAAGTTGAAACTTTGACAGCATACACATCCTAGATGGTTGAAGATATTTTAAATATTTAAATTTTGTATAAATTTGTGAATTCTTATTCAAAAATATATGAAAAATTATATACAATCGATGAACTAATTTCTAGCAAAGAAATACATTTTCATGTTTTTTCATCAAAATTATGAAAGATTAAGCTTTTTTAAATTGTTAAATAATTTTTGAAAAAATTTTCATCAAATATGGTCAAAGGTTGTTTCAAATAATTATTTGACAACTCTGGATAAAAGTTTTCCACAATTTTTTTATTCACGATAAATCAGTTAATTAACTTTTTATAGTAATGGATTGAAAAAGGAACACTGTGTCAAAAATAAGTTCAAAAATCTTTTAAAAAGTCCACTTATGCAATACCGCTAAGATTTTTAAATGACAATATGAGCTTTCTGAAAACAATCTGAAAAGCAGTCCAACAGCTGATCTACGGACAAAATTTTCATTTATACACTCTTTTTTTTAATAATTTTTCAGTTTCTTTAAAAATTGTAACAATTTTGAAACCTATGTCATATATGGGCACTTTTTCTTTAAAGAAACATGTACATAGTAAAAATTGAAATATTAAGAAAAATGCCAATTTTAAAAGTTAATGAAAACGAAAATTTTTCTGGGGACTCAACCACCACCAAGAATATTAGAGGATTGAATTCTTTAAAGAACATTTTTAAAATTTTTGATCGTAAATGCTTTTAAATATTTTCTAAAGCAGAGTTTCTCATTATTCATTTAATACCAATATATGAATTATAAAATGAGCACAAGAATTTAAATACTATTTTGAAAAACTGAAACTTTATAGTCCTTTTAAGAGGAATTATGACGTGATGGCAATATATAGACATGGATGATTATGTACGTAAATATTACCTCAATTTTCGTTAATGCACACAGATGAACATTTATGATTCCTCATATGAACATATAAGAATGGTTTATGAACACATATAAATCATGTATGGAAGCATCTCGACATGTATGAAGCATGTGTGTTCGATTTTTAAAGGGTAGGGTAATTTTTTGTCGTTTGCCATTAAATGATTCTTATAAAATTATTTTGTAAAAGTTACTTTTTTCGGACCCCTACGATAAAAAGCCTGCTTTCCAAATTTTTTAGACTTTTCGTTAAAAGATCAACGAAAAGTACATAATTTTCAGGAAAATTTTTTTAAAACGTACTAGTATATTTTTAAAATGTCTGTAAAAATTAAATTTCGGAATATTTTTTTTTTTGAAAAAATTAAAATGTTCATACTATTTCACTACGATAACATTTTAACTGTAAATTTCTTCATTATTGATTTTTGTTAAAAATATTAAACAAAAAAGCTTAAATCAACTCTTATTTTAATCGATTTTTAGAATTGTCACTGTTGTTCTTTTTTTGCTTTTTAAACTTTAAATTTTTTTCAAAGAGTTTCAAAGAACGGATTGTAATACCAAGAATATTTGAATACGAGGATTAGCCATTGTCAAATTTGGTTTCGCTAAACAAAAATTCAAGATTAGAAGTTGATGTTGCCACTTGTTCGGTTGTGGTGGTTGAGGTGGTTGCTGGTTGAGGTGAGCGAATATATTGTTGGATGAGGTAAGAATATGAGAATTTTAGCAATTGATTGATTGTGATTGGTTGATAGACTCTCAACTCAATTATTCTTGATTGATTGTATATTTTTAATTATTGGCACTGCAGTTGCGTTCTTGCTTCGGTGAGGATAGTACATTTATGATTTTATGCGGATGCGCGTATTTTTTTTTTTGTTCTGATAATGAAAAAGAAAATACGTATTTTATTAATAGTAATATGTATTTATATGAATGAAAATTATTTTCACAATATTTTTATATTACATTTAATAAAATATATTTTATTTCAAATTATATTAAAATTGTTTTTTTTTGTTAATTATAAAAATTGTTTCTTCTTTTTTTTGTTAATTATAAAAATTTATTTTTGAATAAATGTATTGCTTTTTGTAATTTATTTTTAAAGAAAAAAAACCAATTAATGAAATAAAAAAAATTTTTTAATAATAAATTATTGTTTTTTAATTGTTTAATAAAAAAAAGCAATTTATCAAATAAATATAACATTTTGTTATATAAAAAAAAAATGTAACAAATTAATAATAAAAAAAAAATTAGGAACATTATAAAAATTTATTTTTAAATATTATGATTTTATATGATTTATATGATTTTTTATATAATTATACAAATTGTTTCTTCTTTTTTTTTCAGATAATAAAAATTTCTTTTTATTTTTTGTTAATTATAATAATTTTTAATAGTAAATTTTTTAATAATTTTAATTTTTTAATAGTAAATTATTCTTTTTGAATTCTTTAATAAAAAATTTATTAAATAAAAAAATAATACCTATCATTTTGTTAAACAAAAATAAATTTAACAAATAAATAATAAAAAAAAAATTATAAAAAATTTTGGATTTGTGGATTTGAACTTGCGTGAAACAGTTTTCAAGACCGAAGTCTTCACACTGCGCCAAACAGCCACAACATCATGAAAGCATTATATGTTATTATAACTTTTATTCTTAACGAATTTCTATAATTTTCGTTGCTGTGGACAACGAAGAAAAAAATCTTCACATGCAATGAAAGACACAAAAATATACCCAATCATGGATGGCAGGCGTAATCGCTGAAAGAATATTCCTGTAAATAGATATATTTTCCCAAAGTTTTATCATTACCTCTCGGGCATAATAGGGCTAAAAAAGGCGGCGTGCATTAACATTACCTGAATAACTGAAATAACGTTACCATTAAAATACCGTTGCCGAAATAAGTGAAAAATCATTATCCCAAAAAAACCGATACCGAAATATCTTAAATACCGTTATAGAAATAAGTAACATACCGTTGACGCTAAAAACCCGTTACCGAAATAACTGAAATAGCCATCTTAACTCTTTACTGAAATAAAGGAAAATAGCGTTACGGGTGCCCAAACCCGCACCGAAACGGTTACCATCCATGGTCATAATCAATACGTACAAAACGTATTCGAATATTTTTGCTGACACTAAAGAACTAGTTGTAGAAGTAGTTGTGGAACTAATA
Organism: Delia radicum; assembly: GCA_021234595.1. NCBI lineage: Eukaryota > Metazoa > Arthropoda > Insecta > Diptera > Anthomyiidae > Delia > Delia radicum. The sequence continues at coordinate 246,878,057 of CM037852.1, forward strand.
CAAGTTTTGCTTGGTTTTGTTAAACAAATTTTTTTAATTTTATTATATATTTCAAAATGAATTACGCTGATTAAGCCCTATAAGTGTTCTCTTAAATTTAGAGAAAAGAATTAAGTGTTCTCTTAAAATAAGAGAAAAGAATTTAGTGGTTTTTTAATGAGTATTTTATAAATAAATAACTAAAATTTTGTGTTAATTGTGAACATCGTAGGCAGATAATACATTGAAAAATCCAAAATAACTTTAAAACTTAGTTGAAATTACTTAACAATTAAAAAAAAAAAAATAATAATTATAATAATAAAAATATTTTTTCGGTTTATTTCGTTCTATTAAAAGTAAAAGTTTGGTATCAAATGAACAATTTTTGGAAGACACATTCACTGGTTTAAAAATCATGCCCGAAGGTTTTCAAGTATATTTGTTATTCAAAAAAAAAAAAAATAGTTTTGAGTAACCTTAAACCGTGTGTTTTATTAAGGAATTTTAGTTGTATTAAGCTAAAAATAATGTATAGCAATGCCTATTTAATTTAATATAGGGGGTTTCTGAGCTTTTTCTAATATTCGAAACCGTTCGGTTTTTATGCGACTTTTCCTGAAGATTATTTTTCTCTTATATTTAAAATAAGACAAAAATTTCCCAAATGTATCAGAATTTTTGATTCGTGGAGGACTTTAAGCATGCGTACAAATAAATCTAGTTTGAGTATATTAAATACAGATTTTCATACAAAAATAAATGCATTTTTAACCCTACTTTTTAACGCTAAAACGCTTTTTCGATTTTTTATTTTTTTTGTAACCCGGGAATACTTTTAAAAATATGTGCACACTAGGTTTACAACTTTTTTTTTTTTTGCTAAATTTTCACCTAAATTACAATAGTAAAACTATAATGTATTAATAATAGAAATCGCATTTTAAGGTCATTTTAAAACAAAAAAGTGTATTTTCTTAAAATGCATTTTTTTCAAGTTTTTAACATTAACATTTTACTAGTTGACCAATAATACTGCACAACATATTTTAAATAACTTTTTACTTATTGTGTTCGTTATTTTGCGAATTTTTATGTATATATCGCGAAACAACGCTTTCATCTGTTTTATCAAAATCCGTGAAACACGTCAAATTTGAAAACGTTTGTGTCCTTTAAGTTGGATATGCACCGTTATTGCCTAATTACGTTAAAACTTTAGCTAAATATTAATTTTTAATTTAATTAAACAAAAAGAGGATTATGAGGAAATCTTTTTGAAAACCGCGAAAAAATAAAATTGCGTTACTTTACTTTTTTCTGTTGACTAATATAATATGGCTAGGGTAGCTAACATTTGATAATTCCCAGCAAAATCACACATTACAATACACCTTACTTCACTGATGGATTTCACAGGCGATGAGCCTAAAAGTAATGTGTGGACTAATGACCTAGTAAGGGCTAAAATAACTGGTTAATTATATGGTTACCGGGTTGGAAAAAATAAAAGGGTTTATAAATAGATTTTCAAAAAAAAAATTTATTAAAAAAAAAAATATCGTTGAACTTTATTTCTCAAATTAACGGTCCATTGTTTTGACTTAGCGTGCATATCGTCGTCATTTTAATGTGCGGGTTGGACCCTCAGAGTCAATAATAAACCGTCTGGTTTCAAATTTTCGACAACAATGGGCACTAAGGAACTTTTCTGGTGCCGGTGACGACGAACGGTGCACACGGATAAGAAGAAAATCATGATTTTATTCATAATTTAATTATGAGCTATGAAGCGCTGCGGTTGAACAGCAGCGACAATTACACCCACTTAAGTGTACTGTTTGGTGCGGTGCTACGTCGGAAATTATAATTGGCCTACATATTTTTGAAAATGGACACGGTGTCGCCGTTTCCATCACTGGTATCAGACAGTTAACACGAACTGTTTCGGGCAGTCTCACAAACGAAATATCATACAACTTTCCATTTTTAAAACGTACTCCCTAAAATTGTTCTAAAATTTCTGTGAATTTTAAATCGAACGCACACAAATATTTTCTCAAATGTATTCAGAAATATCTTTTTACGAAATCAAATGAAAGAATTTCTAAATTTTTGAAGTCTTATAAAAATTTCTAAATTTGTTGCTTAAACGAATTAGAAAAATTTTAAATTTATAAAATAATTGAATAAACTCTAGATCGATTCCCCATTGACGATTTTTAAAAGACATTTATTTTATATCCTTAACAAAAGTTGTCAAATATATAATTATCTTTAATTTGAGATACATTTAAATATTTTATAGCAGAAGTAAAAAAAAATTAAATTCCGCTGATTTCGACGATTTATTAAGAACGTAAAAGAAATGACTTATAAAAATCGGCCATTAGGAATCGATCTAAAATTAAGTCAATTATTTTTAAAATTAAATTTTTCGAATTCGTTAAAAACTGTGGGCAGTAGGCAAATATGCCCAAAAAAAGTTAAATTTTCCCCACTGTACATAGGGTGGTAGGGGGTCCTACCAGTGTGCACTGCGGTATAATAACACTCTGACAACTGTGCGTGTCATAATAAATGGGAGTGCGGACGGAAGGTTAAGGTAATTTTCAAATGTTTTTAATTCAGTAAAGCGAATGCTTTGCCAACGCTTGTAAATACAACCTTCTTAAGCATTGTGCCAACAATTTTCCGTTCGTATTTTTCCGTCGGGGTTATTAATATTTGTAATTAGCGCTAGTTAATGGAAATTCCTTCCAACATCCTTAGTCCAATAATTTCTAGAAATTCCGTTATTAGTTTTCAACCGCTTTGTTTGAACCGGAAACACACATATGTTTTGATAATGTTCAAACGTTTCTTGTTATTCAATTAAAGATTTCCATATTTCTGCGCACATATGCTCAAACAGAAAATGCTTATTTGACGCATTTGTAATATTTACTAAAATTAAATTATTTTCAGGTATATTCTTCGTTTTCTTTTGACATAACTTGTGTATTTCACATACTTACATACATATTTATCAAGGTTGGCAACCGATAATTTTTTATATCGCTATGCGTTCCAAAACTCGTTCAAATTAATAACCGATACCAATACAGAATCTCTTGATTTCTAAAACACGCGTACCCAGCACTGTTGCCAGGTTTGACGATTTATCGTCATTTTGACGATTTTTAGTACCTAAATTACTAAATGACGATTAGACGATTTTTGCTTCTAAAATGACGATTTTTTGACAAACGTTTAATATGTCAGCAAAACATGTTTATTTGCTATTATTAAAAAATCACCGGATCTATTTTTGGATTTTTATTATTTCGCTAAAATTAAAAACAATTTTTTATTGAAAGTTTAGCGAAAAAGTTATTTTGTGAATTCATGTTAGGTTTATTTTAATTTATTTTCTGCACTTAATAACGGTAAAAACCACTGCAAATGCAGCTAAAGACAAATAAAATTTCACCTGAAAAAAGAACGACTTACATTTTAGTAAATTCAACTAACATAGTCATTTGTTTTTTACTGTTCAAAAAATTAAGTACACTTGTATTATTAATGACTGGTTCAGTCAGTACAGTAAAATATAAACAAACATTAATATGTTTTGCATTTATAGTAATTTTTTAAACAAAAAAAAAAAAAAATACTGTACAAAATGAATGTAAAATCACAATACTGTAATTTAATGTGGTTTGTTTTTTAAATGAACTACAATTGTAGTCGAAAATGAAATTTCTTCTACAAATGACTGTTTTTTTCACTTAAAAATAAAGATACTGTATTACAACTGAAACAACGACAAATATTTACAGCAGAAGTTTCCTGAGTATGTGCTTACTTATTTCATGGTTGGCAAACTTTACCTTTTTATTACAATGACAGTTGCCTGCAACGGCCACACCAATGCCATTATGAACGTTTTAAAGCTACGATTCCAATAGTGGCATGTGTCTTTACAGGGTTTTAGTCAAAATTCTACCCATTAAATTTTGTTACATCAACAAAATAACGTTATAAATCGTCGTTTCGGTATTTTAGCGTTATTTTCACTTTAACTAGTTCAAGATATTTCAAAATCAAACAGGTTAAATAGAAAACTAAACCCGTTTACATAAGAAGAAACATATCTTTAATAGAATCGCTTTTTTTAAATTTCCATTCCGCTATTAGTGTTACTGTGATAGCCAATCGTTATTATGAAAAGTTATTGAATGCCAACTTTGCTTTTTTTAACATTTATATTTTTATAAAGTTTAATTAGTGTAAGATTGAGTTAAAAATAAAATATTTTTTTAAATTAAAAAAAAAAAAAACATCCAAGTTTTTGCGAAACAAACATCGAGTTCGAATATTCTGATTTATAAATCCAAAAATAAATCCGGTGCTTAAAAAACAGGCCTAATAATAATATAAATAAGTGTTCCAAAGTGAAACTTCAGATATTCACAATTTATATTTGAAAATGGAAATTGGAAAAACATGCAGTAATAAACAATATTTAAATAAAAATAAATAATAATATAAATAATAAATAAAATAATAAATAATTTTTAGCAAAATTAAAAACTAACCCAAAATGAAAAATATGAAATAATCAAAATTTCACAATTTATTGTATTAAACTGTATCACATGTAATGCAATTTGAAACTTTAACTCGTTAATGGAAGTCCAAATTTAAGAATTAAAGAAAATAACATTGTTAAAGAATTTCTAAACTATGTAAAAGAATTTAAGATTTAAAAATTGTGCTACTGAAGTGGTGTTTACAGAATTCTGTAGAAGGAATTAACAATTAAAGTGGTAAAGTGCTATCGTTATAAAATATCATGATTTTCGAAGTTTAAATTACAGAAAAGTGTAAAAAATCGTATTATATTACACCGATAGAACATGAGCATTTGAAGTGTGAATTACATTATTATTATTTTTTTTTTATTATAACTTTATTTGTTTTTTTGAAAATAAAATGACGATATTGACGATTTTTATTCGAAAATTTGACGATTTTATGCTCAACATACCTGGCAACACTGGTACCCAGGAGAATATTTTTGTTCTAAAAAAATTGTATTTGAGATATTTTTTTTACTTTAACTTCTCTTCGTTTTAAATTTTCTACTTATTTTAAGAAACGTTGCTTTAGACTCTGTCAATAATTAATCGCTCTGATTCTGTGATCGTATAGAAAATCCTTCAGATTCCAAGGACTTGTTCTATAGAAAAACCGTCAGATTTGTTTCTGTAGAAAAAACTACTAAAAATTAGTTAAAAATTAAATTGCAGAAAAAACTGCTAAGTTTGGCATATTTTTTTTGATAAATATTAATAAAAAAAAGAACTCCAAAAATAAATCTGTTAACTTGACAAAATTTTAGTTATATTCGATGTGAATTTTAGTTAATTGAAAATATCAGTTTACTCAGTAAAATTAAAAAAAGCTTTTACTAAATATTCGTAGCAAACAAAAACTGTAATATTAACAAAATTTTTGATATACTATATACCTCAAATTTCGTAGAATGCAAACAACAGTTTATTTTACTAAAATCAACAGAAATTATTGCTAAAAAATTGTAGATTGCTGATTGCTGTAGATTGAAAACTTTAATAATTTCACATTTTTTAATTATTTTTTTGTCTACTAATATCTAGTAAATGTTTTTGCTAATTTTAGCAGACTATTTTCTTATTTTCAATTAACTTTAGCTCAAATATAACTAAATGTTTGTAAATTCAACAGATTTATTTTTTATATTACTAATATTTAGTAAAAAGATCTGCTAATTTTAGCAGTTTTTTCTGCATTTTTAACTAATTTTTAGTAGCTATTTTTACAGGTTTATTTCTACTTTTTTTCTACAACAAAAAATATTTTTTTTATAGAAACTTTTCTTCACGAAGTGAACGAAAAAATTCTTAAAATTAATGAAAGTCTGCATAAGTTATATGAAACTAGTTATTTAATGAAACTTTTTATAGAGTGAATGAAACTTTTAATATATACAAGGTGGCGCAAAAGTAATCCTCCTATCAGAAAATGCTATAAATTTTGCGATTGGCCCCTAATGTCAGTTCTGTTTTGACATTTGTGTAGTAAACACATGCGAAATACACGTTAATAAACAATGTTACGCTACACTGCTCCAGAACGCGGAATATTGGTGACTATTTATTTGACCAATAATCGGTCGGTGACTTTGGCACAATTTCCATTCCCATTTCCATCTTAGCGGGTACGTAAATAAGCAAAATTTACGCTTCTGGGGCACTGAAAATCCGCGTGTAACCCACGAAGAGCCATTACACCCGCTCAAAGTCACTGTATGGTGTGCTGTTTTCGCTGGAGGAGTCTTGCAGCTCTTAAAGACAATATCCGTCAAGAATGTGAGGACCTATCGCCGGAAGCTTTGGCCAAAGTGATGGAAAATGCCATAAAAAGGGCTCAAATGACAATCAACTGTGGCGGCGGCCATTTACATGACATCATATTCTCGACTTGATGTAAAAAAAATTAAAATACCAAATAAAAATAACCCACAAGAAGAATCAAAGTTTTTCATTTTTTTTTTTAATTACAGCCAAAAAACATCGGAAGGTTATTTTTGCGCCACCTTGTATAATGATATTTTTTATAAAATTTCATGAAAATTGCATTAGTTTAATGAAAAATTTTAATGGACGAGTTCCAGTGCAACTTCATTGCTTTAATGGAACAATTTATTAATATCATGCCGAAAATTCTGTCAGTGTATAAAACAACCCTAAAATTCCGATGGTTTTTGTGTCGAAATCCCTATGTGGAGCCTTTACGGAATCCTAAATTATGAATAAAAATGTGAAAAAATTTAACTAAAAAAATTTATAATTAACACATATTTTTTTAAAACTTATGGAAACCCAGTATTTTCAAATACAGCGGTTTGAACCATGGATTTTGAAAAAAATGCATTATTTTTGTTTACCAGTAAAATCACGATTTAATTACCTTTAAAATGAGATTTAAGTATCCCTTAAAAAAGATACGGACAATTATGTGTAACTACTTTTGCAAAACTTTTATTTTTATCAATAAATTATATTTTTTATGTAAATCTTAATTTCTACTATATTTAGTATATTTTTTTAGACTTTTTTTCCATAATTATGAATTTCGTAAGAGCTCCACATATTAATATGGAAACGGCATAGTGGAATAAATTATAATTAACATATATTTTTTTTTGAAAATTTAAAACAAAAAACAGTTTTTTGAAATACAGCGTTTTAAACTGCGGATTTTGAAAACAATTCATTTTATTTCGTTTAATAGTCACTTTAAACTGAGGTACCAATGAGTCACGTAGATTAAACGCTTAATTTAACGGTTTGCTAAATTTTAACTGGACATTCAGTAAGCGGGCCTAAGACCTGTTAACTTATCGCAAATTATGGAAATATCTGTGGTTAAAGTTAAACTCTGGGTATTTATATAAAAGTTACTCGACCCTAATATTAATAAAATATATGTTCAAAATTATTTTACGTTGGGTAGTATATTGTATTTTTGTGGTTAATTTTCGGGAAAAATGGTAACAAAGAATGTACACATTTTCAATGTAAATTAACACATTTTGTGTGTAGTTAACTTACGAATAAATAGTGCAATTTGTTTTCATTATGGCAGGAGTTTAGATTCCTACTATAAGTTGTGTAAATTGAAACAAAAATTAATTCGAGTGTATTTGTAGCTTCCAACATTCAAATTGTGTGGTATTGACGTCAAATCTATTTAATTCTTAAATAAAAACAATTGTTACAATTCATCAATAATTTTATGTTTAGCACGACAGCTGTTGCACTTCAACAAAGCATGCGCAAAGACAAAAGCACCATTTGTCACGCAGCAGCCGTTTTTCAAAATCATAAATTATTTATGACGTTGTTGAAAATACAGTTAAAGGCGTTTATTTAGAGCGCCTAAGCGCTAGATACACGGATGGTCTAAGGTGGTTAATTGAAAAGAAAATGCTCATCAAGAAGTGAGCATTTGGTTTAAAACTACATTAGACTACGCAGTAAGAAACATACAATCGGTAAAATGCTGGCAAAAATCTGGAGTAGGGTCGCAGTACGACAGCTGTTATGTTGAGGTCACTGGTGAGATTCGGGAGAGCTATGATTAAGGAAAATTGTCTACGAAAATATTATTGGATGTTGTATGTTCTAGTCTTTTTTAAGTTAATAAATTGTATAACAAACCAGAGCTTTGAAGAAATCATTCCCTAGTTCCCATATTTTTAAATGAATATAAATTTTAGGAATGAATTCCCTGGCCAACTTTAAGGAATTGAATAAATTCCCTTTTTTCATTCGATTTGTCTTGAAGGAGTTCATTCCCATTTTGTAACGAAAAAACTTGAAACATTTTAAAATTGGTTATTGAACAAAATAAAAATAATTGAACAAATGCATAAATAATAATAATAATAATTCTTTTTAAAACCTACACCCGATTTTTGATACAAAATGTGTTTTTGTATTTAAAGATCATGTATTTTATTCTAAGAACCAACACACAAGTGAAAAGTTAGTTTTTTGGGCACTAAATGAAAAGCTTAAATTCAGGGAATTAAACAAAAAAGTTAAGTTGCTTAGGGTTTCATCAAATGACGTTATTACCGTTGTTGAGCAAACTAATACAACAAACATTTTCTCTTATGAAAAAGAGTGATGTTTTTAGCAATCAAAATAAAAATTTGTGAAAAATCAAATTTTTAACGGCTCTTATAAGTTTTTGGAGAGCGATAAACCAGTTTTCGATTCAAAGCCTTTCAACTGACTATCGTTATCCCTAAAATACCGTTACCGAAATTATTGAAATATCGTTATCAGTAAAATACCGTTACCAATATAACTTAAATGCCAAAATCCTTAAAACACCGTTACCGAAACAACTAAAATACCATTATCGCTAGAATACCGGCACCGAAATAATCGAAATAGTATTATTTTTAAGATTCCGTTACCGAAACAATTTGAAAATTTATCATAAACTTGGCAGTCATTGGAATTAGGGCGTAATGGGTCTTAAACATTTCGTTGTTCAATATTCTCGAGGTCAGTTTTTTATTATATTTTTTTCTTTATTTGTCACTTTTCGATATTTAGCTGTCCTCTGGACATCATCTTCTGGAAATCTAATCTATGTTTTCATTAAATGTATAATTTTAGATTTCCAGAAGATGCTGTCCAGAGGACAGCGAAATATCGAAAAGTGACAAATAAAGAATAAAATATAATAAAAAACTGACCACGAGCTTGAATATTTATTATATTTATGTTATTTATTAATATTTCAGTCGTCCCGAGGTGGGTTAATTTTTCAAAAATCAGCTAAAAATGCTATTTTTGACTTATAAATTAACCCCTTAAACGGCAGCTAGAAATATGTTTTATGCATTAATCTGCGTCTTCCGATAAATTCCGGGTGGTACAAAAATTAAATAAAATTATTTATATTGAGATATCGCAAAAAGTAGGATGAATCTATTCAAGATTATGGTACCAATTTCTTTTTTGGAAGACGCTCTAGCGATTAATGTTTTATGTTTTATTTATGTTTTTTATAATAAGTTGTTTGGCAAAACTATCAGTTATGAGATATCAACTTATGACCATCCACATATTGTTTTATTTTACAAATGTCACTTATAAAACAATCATATGATTACTTATATATAGGGCAAGGAATTTCATGCAACTAAAAATTGAAAATAGGCGCTTAAAATATGCATTAAAAATCCAAAATATGCGCTTAAAATAAATTTAAATATAGGGCAAGGAATTTCATGCAACTAAAAAAGGAAAATAGGCGCTTAAAATATGCATCAAAAATCCAAAATATGCGCTTAAAATAAGCATTTAAATCGAAATATGCACAAAAGACCGAATAATATGTACTAAAAATTCAAAAATTTAAAAATCGGTTTATTACTCGAACTTGCCGTTTTAAAAATTAAATCCAATATAAAGCTCTAACAAATGAAAACTAGGATGCTATGTTCAGGATTACAAATGTTTTCTTTGATTTATTTTTAATTGAAACTGAATTTAAATTTTTACAAAATATGCAGAAAATATGCAATTAAATTGAAAATATGCAATAAAAAATGCCAAAATATGCAACAACAAAACTATGCCATTCAACTTATGACCCTAGATATACATTTGTTTTAAATAACATTTATATGTGAATCATCAAATGTTGGATCTGCGTTATCTATTAGATGAGATATAGGTGTTCAAAATTTAATATCTAGGTTAAAAAATAAAATAAATGGGAATATAATCGCGATTTTTTAGAGTTCTCGGGAACTAAATGTATATACAGCATCCTATAGTGCTACTACGATTCGATGATGTTTAGCAAACAAATTTATCGCTCCGCAAAAAATAGCTTTTAAAAATTGAGTTTTCTCAAATTTCAATTTAGAGCACCAACAACGTCACGACCTTTCACAGGTAAAAATAATGTAAGGTAAAAATAATGTATAAGAAAAATTGTTGTTCTTTTATTTTACACAATAAAGGATATCAGACTTTTTAACGAAAAGTCCTTATTTAAAGAGTTGTAGACCACACAAGATATTACCTATTTTTGTCCGTTTTTGGTCAAAAGTCAAAATGAACTGCCTGGCAGAATAGCAACTTCAGCTTTTTTGGGTACTCTAATATATAACCATACACAGAAAAAAAAACACAGTTAAATCTATTATTATTTCATATTGAAATAAATATCGCTTTCGACTTTTACACACAGAGAGCCATTTGCCAACTAAAACTAGGTAACTACGACTGAAATCGGTTGGAAAAACTAAGTACTGGTTTTCACAACAAAATTCAGTTAATACAGCTATTCAAATCCCATTTGAATATGGTTGTACAATCCAAATTTATTGGTTCTAGCTACCAAAATATACTTTTCAATTCGGTTGGCACTTTCTTTTTCTGTGTGTATCAATTATTTTTGCGATTTATGTATCTAAATGTTATGTGGTGCTAATTTTAGAAATATCGGAAAGCCTTAACTCGTTGCGCTGAGCGACCAACGTTTTCGATTAAGGGTGCCTAACGAAACCGATTTTAAAAATCCCGCGAATTCAATTTACCTAAATTTTTGAATTTTATTCTTTTCGGAATTTGAGTGATTCGAGTGAATCACGAGCAGTTGTGAATGAAATTTTATATTACTTACTTGAACGTGAGTGAGTGTGAGTAGAAAAAAAATTCAAAATTCACTCACATGTCCATCGCTACTATTACCGATATAATAATAAATTAAATAATAATCTTCAAAAAATAAGTTATAATTCTATTACAAACTTTTAAAAATTTGAAAAGATGAATAAACATTTTTTAAGTTTTTTCTGAATAACATTATTTTAAATTAGAAATGATTTTATCTAAAATTTTTTTTTTTTTTCTAAAAAATTGGAAATCCGGGGATTTCTTCAAAAAATTTAGGATTTTTTTTTTATTTTCGCAGTAGAAGAGGAAACAAAACGTCGTTTTATTTAAACAAACCACTATTAAACAATAAAAAATGCATGTGAGATGCGAATTATAAATTGTGATAGATTTTAGGACGTATGTAGATCACGAATGTGAACACCAAATTTTAATATTAGCTCCACTTTCTGAAATAACCGAGAATTTAACTATTAGCAAAAATTTATTTTTTTCTTTAAAATTTCTTATTACAACTAAAGCTCGGTTACAACTACTAAAATCGGTTGGAACAACTGAATATTGGTTTTAAAAACCACATTTGGTTAATGTAACTGAATTACAGTTGCAACAACCAAAATATTCGGAAATCACATTTGAATATAGTTTTACTAACCGAATTAATTGGTTGTTTTAATTCGGTTGGCACTTTATTTTTATGTGTGTAGATAATTCATATACCTAAATAAACTACGAATAACTTTTAACATGCTTTTAAAGTATGGACTTTGAGAATTAAAAACCATATCAATTAATTGCGATTGGGTGAAGGATGTAGGATATCCTTGCAATTAAATTGAAAACTTCACTTATTTTTCTTTTTTGTGAATATTATAAAATCCCTTTATCGAATTTGCAAAATTTTAGCATATGATAATAATTTATATTCCGCTTAATTAATTTCAGTGAAAAAATCATCGTTTTCATAAAAATTTTTGAAATATTTTTAAAAATTAATTTTGTATGTATTTACTATGGGGAAAATAAAAAAAAATACATTTTTGAACATGCATGATTTAAAATTGTTATTTTTTAAAAAAACGTTCTTCAACGTTTGTTAATCATATTTCAGTGTTTTTATCTGAATTTTATTAATTAAGATTTGTCACAGACTCCATATTTTTAAAGCATAAAAATGTATAAAATTTTTGTAGTTTAAGCAATTTTTTTCTTAAACAAAAAGAGAAAGTACGCGAGTTTTTCCATACATTAAGTAACCTGTGATGTTCATTCGATATTTTATTATCGAAATCGTTAAAAATGAGAAATTTTAACTTTAAATAGATGCATGTAGAATATTATCGCACCTTTTTAAACGTGTACTATATTAAATTAAAGACGGTAGTTGATGCTATTTGAGTGTTGAAAAAAAGTTACGTTATTATTAAAAATTTTGTATTATTTTGTAAAAAGTTTATCAAAAAATTTTCAATTTCTAAAAAAAAAGAGTTTTGCAAATATTTCTTTAATTGTAGCTAACTTTAAAAATCTAAGGCCATAGTCGTCATCTGTCTTTTCGAAATGATAGGTCGCAATCCCATTGCATACAATTTTTCTGATTTTGTTGAACTGTGTAATTATTTTAATACTGATTAACCCGGGACACCCTAGAACATTTTTTTGCTGAATATATTTACCATATGCCATATGAGTAAAAAAAAACTGCAATCTGTTTTGTTATGCTGACCCCAGGTCATTCAGAATGCCCTGTTACCATATGGTAACTATGGTCGGGCTAGGGGACCGGTTTTTGTGCATATAGGAACATTTACTTTTTGCTATAAAATGTATAATATTATCAAATTAATATTTATTGATAAATTAAGGTTAATTATTTATGTTTAAAAATGCAAAACTAAATGAATTTTATATTTATGAATTTTAGATTTCTCTACGCTCTGTTTCTGTAAACATTTTTTTACTGATGTGGTAATTGTTTGTATTAAAATTTCTTTTTCCACTATACGAAATCAGTATAAATTCCGATTTGACCTGTTCCACTTATAAAAAAATTACCATCAACAGCCCGTAATAATAATATATCTATCCAAAGTTTGGTCGTAAAGCAGCCAGTCATTGGAATTCGGGCATAATGGGAATGAAAAATATCGGTGTTCATTGACATTACCTGAATAACTAAAATAACGTTACCCATAAAATACCGTTACCGAAATAACTGTAAACCCGTTATCCTTAAAATAACGTTACCGAAATAACTGAAATACAGTTACAGCTAAAATACCGTTATCGAAACAAGTAAAATACCGTTAACGCTAAAAATCCCGATACCAAAATAACTGAAATATCGTTACGCCTAAAATACCGTTACCAAATTAAAGGAAAATTGCCTTACCCTTACCGAAACCCTCACCGAATCGGTTACCATCCATGATTTTAGGCGATTGTGACATTGTGAAATTCCAGAAACTATAATTTTAAAAGACCCATTTTTATTTAAATGAAACAGCGAAAGAAAAAATTAAGTGTTTAGTGTTGTCTTATAAAATATACGCATTTTTTTATTTGAAATTATATAAAAAAATTCAAACGACTTCGTTATAAAATTAATATGGCTATATGTGAAGCCTTATAAAGTCTTAACTTGCAGATAATTAATTTGATATTGAACTTTACGAAAATATTTATGGAATTATATATAAAGTTATATAAAATTATAAGGAAAAAATGTTCAGTATGACTAAGTATCGGACCATATATAATCATATCGATCACTACATATATTTGGATTATCATAATACGGCTTTTGTACTTATATATAGAGTAAGATTTGGAGACATATAACAATATACAAATTATAAGATGTTTTTGCATATAATAACATAGGCCGTTATGCGATTCCATTGAAATTCAGATATGTCTTTATCATATTATCATTAACTATTTTTACCCGGGTAGTTCGTTACGTTATTAAAGCAATATAATAAAATATGTGGAATAAAATATATGGTTTTTATTAGAGAGGCAAACTCCAAACCACGCAAAACTTTGCGTAATGAACAAATTTTGAAATAAAAAGTGACAACTTTTTTAGAAAACGCTCAAAAAGTATACAAATGTGCCAGAACAGAAAATATTATAGACAAAAATTTTAAAAAATCGGCTGTCAAATTAAAATAAATTGCAACTGTTTTTTGATTTTCTATTCATTGATGAAAACTTGAAATTTTTCTAACAGTTTACAACAACAAAAATATCATGTACAGCTAAAATTTTGATAGAACCCCTAAATTATTGCACTTATGTATCCTAAACCAGTCAAATAGCCTGCCCGTTGTTACCATTTGGTAACACCAAAATTAGACGTTAGAAAAAGATACTTGTTGTTGTACTATACATATTTCAAAAAAAAAACAATTCAGGCATTTTGAAATATTAGTGTTGTATATTCAAATGAATAATATTTTGTTTCAATATTTTTAATAAATATACCCATTTTTAAAACATTTACTTTTTAGTCACCCTTTTTTGCATTTTCAAAAATTGACTAAGTTTAAGTTTATGTAGCTTTTATAATCAATGAGCTACTGTAATTATTTCAGGACAAAACAAATGCGCTGATGTAAGTGCTTACTATTATCTTATACTAAGAAGCAGCAAAAGAAACGAATAATTTTCGTATAAAAATAAACAATGAATTTTTTTGAGTATACCCATACAAGGATGTAAGCAGTTTACCCTAATCCCTTACAAGGATGCAGGTTGTAATGCAGAAAGTATCATATCGATGATTATAAACGATCTGTATCAGTTTTCCCAAGTGATTTCTGATTGTGTTTGGTGTTGTTGAGTATGTTCTAAAAAGTAATTGGTCATTTAACTGCTTCTGAAGAGGTAGCACGTGGTGCGGTAAAAAATAAATAAAATTATTATATTAATAGGTCTAAAATTTTAACAACAAAAAATAAATATCTGTAGAATTTTATGTAAAATAAATAAGATTATATTTTTATTATTACTTTTAGTCGTAATAATGTAGACATGAAATATGATTTTACTGAAAGCCATGAAATCACAGCTTTTTGTAAGCGCGAAAACCCGCTCTTATTTTTCCAAAAAGTAATGCTTCCAAGTGGGAATTCGACATATAAAAATCATGGAATATGTAAGCAGGTCTGTAAAAGATTCTTAATCCCTTACTGGGTTTAGTGGAAATAAACAAGTCTACTTTATAAAATCCGTGTTCATTTATAGCAGCATTTTCATAACAGTAAGCACAGGTACCGGTACCTCAAACGTACGTGCATGTTTTGTGTTACCATATGGTAACTACAGGGTGTTATGGGTTAAACGATAAATTGTAAATTAACCAACAACTATCTCGGAAAAACAGGAAACGTACATAGTAAAATTGTTCGGTTAAATATCATGAACATTAAATGAATAAAAAAATTATAATTTATTTGTGGTAATTTACTTTGAATAACAGAGAAAGTGAGTTAAATACGATATATTCCCAATTAACACTATAATGGCAGGAAGAATTTTGATGAACGTTGTAGCTGACCATAAAACGCATATATCATGAGGAATTTGTATTTCAATGTGCCATATTTAAATACTGCACTACGCTAGATGAAGTCATATAAAAATTCCATGTAAACCAATGCCAAAATACCGAAATAAATTATTATAAAAACAATCATTAACTGCTCTTAACAAATTGTAATTAAAAGAAAACAAGCAAATAAGTAATTAGCACCGAAACAACAAATCTAAGTGCTTGGATAATATATAATATTGAATAATGGACAAGGGACATACCAATTATTCATATCAATGAATATAATAAATAACCACGGACACAGACCGCACCAAAAAAAAAATATAAATTTAAAATGTGCCATGTTCTGTTTGAACAGCAATTAAAAGCAAATAAAATATTTTATGAAAACATTTTCAAGGAAACCAATAGAAAATACGCAACGGCAAACGGAAACAGAAATTGTATTGCCGATATCACAAAGAATGTACGCAAAGACTATGAATGCACTTTGCATAATCCCAAGTGCAGATATACATCCGAGTGTGTTGGGTTACTACTCACTGCATATTCGTAATTAAAAAACAGGAAATTGGAAATAATTAAAAAGATTTTCAAAAACAGCAAAGAAAAACAAAAAGAGTACCCTTAAAGTTTTTACTACCTAAGTCATGCTTGATAACTAGTTAGTTAGTGAGTAAGTAAGTTGTAAGAAAAGTCGAGTGAGTAAAAACATTCATTGTCTCAGCGGCTTTAAAATCCCTCAAGGTTTTTTGCAAATTGCTGCCATAAATTTTCTTATGTTTTTCCATTAAAAACGCAGCAAAGTAGAATTTTATTTAAAACAGGGGATTACAAGGATTTTATGGGTATTTTTCTTTTTCATATGTTAAAACTAATTTCGTAATTTACCTGTGTCATAGTGGGACAGTTTTAACCAGGTACGCTAATGTTAAAGCTGTGCTCGTAAATGTAAATTGTCACCAATCATATACCTGATTGGTGACAATTTACATTTACCTTTCTTAGAATTACGCGAAAAACTTCACGCAGGTCATAGAGGTATAAATACAAGAGCTGGGTACGGCGAAAGATTAGCTCAGTTAGCACTTTACATTCGACACATTAACTTCGTAAAATTTTGTGAGTTTCTTAAAAAAAAAAAAGATAAATCATAATGGGTTGCTGCTCAAGCACATTTGGCAGTGATAACGATAAATTTAATACCAATTTAAGTGGATACTATGCTGCAACATCGGACCAAAGGCGTGGATTTAAAAGGAGTTTCTCCAGTCGAATTAGTGCGGGATCTAGTTCTGGTGTCTCCAGTGCGTGTACTTCACCTTCCCGTAGCAGTATTTTTAACCGATGCAGTTTGGCCAGCCAGGAGCCCAATGGGCCCAAAGCTAAGGCACGTAATTTCTCATTGACTCGCCAGAATGTACCAACTTCTGTTGAAGTGCTTTCGATATGCGATGATTTCGGCGAAGGTGCCAAAATGCAGCTACACCAGGACAATAAATCATTCGGTTACTATTCAGAGTCCATGTCTACGGGAAGTACCGTGTCAACTCCCTCCCAATCTTGCCTAAGGCGAACACAAGACACCAGTTTACGTCCTGATTCATCACTCGTACCACTCACACCGACTCCAAGTGATTTAGAAATGGAAATGTATATGATGTCCCAGTCACAAGGATTAATGCCAAAAACTTCATCCCCTCTTTTCCATCGAAGAGACTTTACCTTCGACGCTGTGGCAGTTTCCTCGCCACCCTCACAATCCTATCATAAATGGGCAAACTACTTGCAAAACACCCCGGCCTACATGCTACACAATGTGACTGACATACCGGAAGCTATAGCAGGACATTTTAGTCCAGCAAATTTTCCAGCCTTTACCGACTTGGAAGATATGGAAAGTGCTGCCAAGCGGTTTAAAGTCGATGCCCACATAACGAACGAAAGTAAAGATGATGAGGTATTTTATGAGAAGAAAAAACCCAGACCATCAAATGTAGCACACACCATTACCACCGATTTATAAACGAAGGTCACAGCAAGGAAAGACAAATGTCATCAATAAACTTCCGCTTGGTTACGGAAGTAATGTTTGACAAAATGGCTGTAGTGGAAACTTTCTAGCAACAGGTGTGCTCGAGAAATAAATATATTACCCATCTCTCTAAACCTTCTATTTCCACCAGTAATCTACGAATTTATATCGACCAACATGACTGACTATTGAAATTTAAAAACTTTTGTAAATATTTTAATATGTAATTTACTATGCAAAAAGTTGCTTGGTTTCAATATAAACAAAACAATATGAACACTTTTTCGATCAGATCAGACCATATTACATCATACCAATCGCCTACAAATGCTTAGCATTCTTTAAGCCTGTAAAGAGAAAAATCTGTATTGAAATGTAATTCATAATTATCATGTTTAATTAAATTAAATTAAAAAATGTGTATAAACAAAATTAGTTTTTAACATTATCCATAAAAATTACAAATAAAATTTTAAATTTCATACAATTACAAGAAAATTAAAAATTGTGTAAAAAATCTTCATTTTTTATTTATGTTAAAATTTATATTTTAATGCAAGTAGAGACGTCAAACGTCAAAGTTTTTGTTTACATGTGGTAAACATATTATACGATATGCACTGTGCCTTGTGCTGCAGGTTAACAGTGAGGTTCATTGTTGTGGATCTGTAAACATTTTATGTAGATGTTTTTTATTCGGTTCAAGATCTTGTATAATTTTCTAAATGATTTTGTTGATTAAATAAGAGATATTTACAATTAACACCATAGGACACGAACAATGTTGATTAGGAAGACCAGAAAATGAATTCCATTCGGCTGGTGCTGGTCCATTATTACAAATATATGTACCATATATTTTGAAAGTGGTATGAGTCTACATGTTCTATAAATGAGATATAAAAGGTGTTTCATTTAAATGTGCTTAAAAATCTGGGTGCAAGTGTTTAAGAATTTTTACATGTATTTGTTATCACATATAGTTAAATATTTCAAATCACAAAGAACTTTAAATAGATGTTGCGAAATTAGCTGTTTTTTAACTGCAAGGCGACTCATACCACTTTCAAAATTTGTTGCAATGTTTTTAACCAAAAATACTTCTAGATATGTTTAAAGATAAGTGTTTCCACAACGACTCGACATTACTTAACAGATAAGACAATTTTATATGACAAAGTAAATAATTTTGTTTGTTAAATTTTCGCGAATTTCAACTTTTATCGCGGATATTGGTAATAAAATTTTTTTTTTTAGCATTGTTTTATTACTTTCCCATACAAAACTAATTCCAATATTATTGTTTATTTAAGTTTTTATCTATTAAAAATTCCTCCTCAATTATTTCAAATTATTTAATTTCTGTTTCGGAAATCGAAAATCAATTTTCCTTCTTACTTCAAAAACATTTTATAGTATTTCAATAAATAAATATCCAAGCTCGAGGTTAGCCAGATATTTGTTGAATTACAACAAAAAGGTAGAAGTAAAAAAGCACTTAATTATTTAAGTGCTTCACTTAAATATTTGAATTACTTTTAAAATAATTGAATAATTGAATAACAAATTGGTTAAAAATAGTCAACTCGATTTAAAACACATTCAATAGATTTTTTAAGTTTACTTTTTTGGAAATACATGGAACTTCGTACTGAAATCTTAGTATAACATCAGGATGTCCTTTTAAAATTGAAAAGGGATCCAAATTTCGTGCTTTTGTGTTCGATGGTTGTCCAGGACCAAATATTTTTTTACAGGTTCCCAATTTCATGCTTTTGTGTTCATTAGTTTAAAAGAGTAAATAATTTCGCAGCAGTTGAAACCTACAATTTTTAAGCGAATAGGTAAATTTCTTTAAGAGTTGTAAAGAGTATTTACCACCTTTTGTTCTTTTTTATACCGTTAACTTCTGAATATCCCTCTACTAGCTTAAAAGTCCGGGACGCCGTTGCCTGTGGCTTTCCTCTTTTAATAATTAAACATTAAAATTGTTTGCCTAATTTCAAGTTCCTACACTCAGGGAACTTCTGCTTTAAAAATATGTAGTTGTTTGGGTTGTAATACAGTTTCATTATTTTTAATGTAAATGTAAGTCATTTGTAGAACAAATAAAATTTTTAACTAACCTTGTAGTTCATTTAAAAAAACAACTCACATCAAATGACTGTTTTATGATTTTACATTCATTTTTTACAGTTGTTTTTTTGTTATTTAAAAAAATAAAAAAAAAATTTTTGGTTTATTTTTTACTACCATGTGGTTCATTTTTACTACAATTGTTAGTCATTTTTTGAACATTAAAAAACAAATGACAATGTTAGTTGAATTTAATGAAACGTAAGTCGTCCTTTTTTTAAATGAAATTTCATTTGTTTTTGACTACATTTGCTGTTGTCTTTACCAACATAATTTCCTAAGTGTAGCTCCAGTGGTTTGAACTTTGTGATTAATGGCCATTTATCCCTTTTGAGCCCTGTTTTACCATGTTTATGATATATTCCAAAAAGGAGTGAATGCAATAACCCCCACTGAAATAACCCCCACCGCCGAAATGAAATAAGCCCCACCAAATTTATAAAAAATTTAAAGTGGGGCTTATCTCATTTTTGGTGGGCAAAGTTTCATTTTAATACGTGGGTATTATTTCATTTTATTACCCACCATATTTGGTGAGGGTTAATTCATTTTCATTTGTGGGGATTAATTCATTATTATTATTATTATTTATTTAGTGCAAATAAATAATAATAATAGGCCTTCGATTAATTCATTTTGGTGGGGCCTTCGATTAATTCATTTTGGTGGGGTTTAATTCATTTTAATTCTAATATCAATTCTTGGTTTTTGAATTA
This sequence comes from Delia radicum, assembly GCA_021234595.1. Classification (NCBI taxonomy): domain Eukaryota; kingdom Metazoa; phylum Arthropoda; class Insecta; order Diptera; family Anthomyiidae; genus Delia; species Delia radicum. The sequence continues at coordinate 246,898,721 of CM037852.1, forward strand.
ATTCCTACTTTTACAGTACTAGTTTTATTTTGTAAAGGTGAATTAAATCCTACTTTAACAGTACTAGTTTTATTTTGTAAAGGTGATATTAGAAAGTACGAAAAAAGAATACGTTATTTCAATTAAAAAAACACATTTCTTCTTATTAAAAATCCATTCGTGCCCATATCACCAGGTTCCTTAGTTGGTAAAAAACTAATAATTTGCCCTTTTACAGAATGTTGACATAAAGGTGTATCCATATTTTAGAAGGACACGGTGGGGTCCAATAACACCAACTGAAATAAAACAAAAATGGAAATGAAGTCAAATTCACAGGTTGACTTTATTTCCAACAAAAATGGAAATAAAACCAAGTTGGCTATATTTCCTTTTAAAAAATATTGTGTTATCCAATTTAAATCAATATTCCATTTATTTAATCTCAACGTGAAAAAAAAATTTAAAAAAAAATGTTTATTGTTTTGTGTCGCGGGCAGAAAAATTTTATTGAGCGAAGCCACCTGCCGCGTCCTACTGGAGGAGAAAGCCCCTAAGAACACAGAAAAACTTTAGTTTGCGAAGCCATATCTCATTATAGTTTGTTTGGAAAACAAACCCAACATTTTGCTCTTTCCGTGCAAACATTTAAAATTGTGCAGTGAATGTTTGTCTAAAATAGAAGCAGAGAGTTTCGCAAACAATTGTTATAAGTTCAAATGCCCAATGTGTCGCCAAGAAGTTGATGAACATCTACAAATTTTCATTTAATTTTCTTTGTTTTGTATATTTTTTAAATATGTACATACATATGTATTATATCCAGTTATGTTGAAAATACTAATTAAAAGTGTTTGAGATACTTTATTATTATCAATTACATGAAGTTTTTGTAAAAGTTTTATTTTATAAAATAAAAATATAAATAATGTAAAGTGGGGCTTATCTCATTTTCGGTGGGCAAAGTTTCATTTTAATACGTGGGTATTATTTCATTTTAATGCCCACCAAATTTGGTGGGGGCTAATTCATTTTCATTGGTGGGAAATAATTCAATTTGGTGGGGATTAATTCATTTTGGTGGGCACAAATTCGGTGGGGCCTATTTCATTTTCGGCGGGCACAAATTCAGTGGGGTTTATTTCATTTCGACGGTGGGGGTTTTTTCATACACCCTCCAAAAAGTTTTTCTTTAGTGAATTACCTGAAGGGTTTTGGACATAAGGAGACTCTTTCCAGTATAAATTTCCAAAAATTCCAAAAAACTTAGTGGATGTTTATGCCAGGGGATGAATCTACATGCCAAATTTCAAGTTCCTAGCTACAGTTGGTCAGTTGGATTAATGGGACATTGTTTTCATTGAAACCCATTTTCATTGAGTTTTTATTGGCAATTCCAAAAAGTATATTTTAAGTGCATTAGCCATTAGCTATGTACAGACGGTTGTCAGATCTTACAATATTGTCAGAAAAATGTTCAGGAAATGTCTAACAACAGTGTGAACTTACAACTTTTGTCTTGCAACATTGTCAGAAAAAGCATTATCTGTACATTGTAAGACAATAATATTGTCAGACATCTGACATTCGTGTGAACACCCTACGTTGCCATTGTCAGATAATTGGAAGACATTGTAACCAATTTTTTATTGGCAGATGTGTTTAAATTAATGCATCTGACAATGGCAGTATTGACACATAAATGTTTCTATTGGCGACACTGTAAATAATGAAAAAAAAACTAAAGTTCATATTAATAATATTAAAATTCAAAAGTGAAACAAAATAGGAAATCAAATTAAATAAAAAAATGGATGGCGACATATCCATTAATGAAACCTGCGTCATAGATTGCAGCTATGAGCCAACTGATTTGATGTTTTGTACCCAGTCGCCAAGAGGCTCCCAGTCGCCAACAGGCTCTAAAGCAGAGATAGGCAGAGAAATTTTGTCGTTGTGTAAGCGAGCTGTTGCTTTTTATTCCTCAATACACTTAGAGAAACTTATAGTTAAAATAAGAAAACATACATAAATAAAACAAACAGGAAAACCGCACTTTACAGGGTGTTCCTAAAAAAAATATTTTCAACGAAAAAGTTGAAGTACGGCGAAGTTTGCGAAGATGCTGGTTGCGCTGAGTATAAACTTCCCAAAGATATTTTATGGCAAGAGGTCGCAGATGCCATCCAGATAAGTGTGAACGATTGCAAAGGAAAATGGGCAAATCTCCGCACCTCTTTCAAATGCAATTTGCAAAAATATTTTGTCTTCATCCTCGCTACTTTCTAATACATATGCCGCTAAAATCGCAATTGCTGTTTTTGTTCCATGACAATTAATATTATTACAATTTAATTAAACACACAATTGACAATTAATAATTTCTTTTAAATGCTTTGACAGTTGTGGCAATGTCTAACAAGAGATCTGGCAATTTTTGCTATACAAGAATCTGACAACCGTGTGAACTGACAATTTTCGTTGGCAGATAAATTTTTTGTTTGACAATTGTCTGACAATGAAATTGAAAGGTTTTCTTTCAATCGTCTGAACTGACAATTTACCTTTTGCTAAACATGTTTCATTGTCAGTACATTGCCAGCACATTGCGAGATCTTACAATATTGAAAGATCTGACAACCGTCTGTACATAGCTTTGCTCTACTTGATTTTTAGCAGAAGCGTTTAAGCAGAAAGATAAGAAGAATATTTTTAATTCTTTTTCTTACATCCCCGTTGTCCAAAAATCGTCTACGATGAAGGAGGAACCTACATGCCAAATTTCATGTGGCTAGCTTCAGTTGTTTAGGTTGGGTGATTAAGGAGTCACTTTTTTCTTTGTACCACACTTTTAGTAAGTTTTTGTTTGAGATTCCAAAAGTATATTTTCAGTTCATTAGCCCATACTCTACACCCAGAAACCATACTCGGTCGTGACTACCGTTGTAGTTGGGGCAATCGAAATTTTATTGTCGTGACAGAATGTCCATTGATTCAATCGAATGATTTTTATCACAATCGAAAGATTCGGTCGCGGCAACTGAATCATTTGATTGTGATGAAAATCTTTCGGATGAAGCAACAGTCATTCTGACACGACAATAAAAGATTGCTTCAACAGAAATTTCGTGATAACTACCAAAAAATTCGATAGCTGCTAACGGAATACGATTACTACGTCCGAAACGATTTTCTGGATGTATTTGAAATATCAGCTTTCTAGCCGAAGAGGTTTAAACAGAACGTTAAGCAAAACACTTTTTATCTTTTTTGTGCAACCTTTTAATTACTTCCAGAAATCGTGTTTCCAAAAATTTTGTCTACGCCGGAGGCGGAACCTTCACACCAAATTTGCGGCACTTATTAACCTTTACATTTTTACTATGTTTCTATATCAAATTTCAAAAAGTATCTCTTTAGTTAGTCTATACATCAGGGAATACATAATGTATAGCGGAGAAACCACACAAGGTTGTTAGCCTAGATAAAACGTATTTTTGCGTTAAAGTTCAAAATGTAATTTTTATTGGACAATACAATAAAGTATTATCTATTTTATTTTATAGATTTTCAGAAATGTTTTACTCAGAGATGCCTGCTTCGGAAATACCACAGAGTAAAAAACCGCTAAGTCCGGCAGCAGGCCAACTACGCAGAAAAACTTTAATATTCACAGAATGTTCTATTGAAAAATGGTCGTAATGCCCTATTTTTTACTGGGGATTTTTAGCATAATCATGTTATGCATAGTTCCCATTTTGGTTTGGGGGTTATGATAGAAACATTTTAATGCATAATCCCCGAATCGAAAATTGGGATAATGTCATGTCATTCCTGCCTAAAAATGTAGATATCCACTTTACTACATTGTGTTTTATTTTCATCAAAAGATTAACTGCTTATAAAAATCATCCAGGACCAAATATTTTTTACAAATTTTGTGCTCATTTGTCAAAAAGAGTATATAATTTTGCAGCTCTTCGAATATAAAAATTTCAATTTATTTAAAATTTATGAAGTAGTACTAACTTTTACACCTTTTTATACAGTAAACTTTTGAATATCCAAAATATTTTATAATTTAACTTTTATTAAATGTCTGAGATATCGTTACCCATAGTTTTTAATGTCGGAATAAATTAAAAAGAAAATGGATTCCTATTTTAATTAATTTGTTTAACCATTTCGAGAAGATGTTTTAAATTTTAAGCATGAAGCAATTGCACTTGTCATTAAGAGGACACTTTTTCCCTTTAAATCCCTATTTATGACAAGTTTTGAACAAGAACGCAGTGTGTAACGATATAATTACCTAATGGTTTTAGTTAAGGCGTTAAGGAGAGACTGTCCCATTTTGTCCATCTCTTGGTAAATGTTTACGCTTAAGGAAGAACCTACATGTCAAATCTCAAGTTCCTAGCTCCTACGATTTGAGCAGGGCCATTAACACTTTTCCTTTTTTAACCCCATTTTTACAACGTTTTAATTTGAAGTTCAAAGAAACACATATTTTTTTTTAAGGTCGGATTTGTAGCCAAATCTTATTTGACAGAAAATTAAAAGCCAAATTTTGCCCCTTATCGTAAGAAATTTCACCATATAAATTTCTCGTTAGATAATGTCTGCGTCGGACGAGAAACCTTCAAGCCAAATTTCAAGTTTCTTACTCCAGCGGTTTAAGTTTTGTTATTAATACCAATTTGTCTTATTTAAACCCCGTGTTTTTGGTGAGTTCCAAAAAATGTTTCTTCAATGAATTGACCGAAGTTTTTCTTCAATGAATTGACCGAAGTGCGGGGACTTCAATTGAAGTCCCCGCAAATTTTTCAAATTTTCGAGTTTTCGCCAGTTGGGTACAAACACTACCCCCTCTTATTTCGGAATTTGAGAGAGCTAATAAATAAGTTAAAACTACAAATTATTCAGTTTTTTATCATGTTTTCGCATCTAGTGGGACTTTTATTTTGAAGAGCTGCAATGTTCACCTGAAAGTTTTTCCACCAAGAAAGTTGTGTACAATTTTAGGATTTATTGCGACCCGTTGAAAAAAATGTTCAACAGAATTTACTTTCCACAAATCAGTCACGATTTGTTTAATATGTAAAACAGAGACAACATATTGTATGTACGTACTATTTTTACACATTGTATGGAGCAGTCAGTCCGTTTACGAAAAGTATTCGAGTAATGAAGCCTTAAAATTTCTTCAAGATGAAATTTTAGATCAATATTAGAATTATGTTTAATTATTCAAATTCTTACCGGACTATTTTCTTATGAGTGCAAAATTGCCATTTTGAAACCATAAAAATATCAAGACCCACATTTCTGACATGAATACCCTTATTAAACTCTGCTGAGTTTTTGTAATTCAGAAAATTATAATTGAAAATATCATTTCAAGATTTTGTTTAACTTATTTGCATATATTTGAAATCGTCTAAATTTTTAGCAAACCACAATTTATTTTGTAATTTAATTTGTAATAACATATCCAAAACGAAATTGATATTTCCATTCAAAATTTACAAATCTGCCCTTATTACTGATACACTCAGGGAAATTCAACTTTAAAAATATGTAGTTGTTTGGACTGTAATACAGTTTCTTTATTTTTAAAGTAAGTGTCAGTCATTTGTAGACCAAATCAAATTTTTTACTAGCCTTATAGTTCATTTATAAAACAAACCACATCAAACGTCTGTTTTAGGATTTTACATTCGTTTTTTGTTATTTAAAAAAGTAAAAAAAATAAATGTTTGTTTATTTTTTACTACCATATCGCTCATTTACTTCAAGAGTGACATAACTCAAAAAAGACGATTTTGCAGAAAACGAATTTAAAGTTTTCAATCCATATCTGCCTCGCTCGACCATTTCTCTATTTATTTGTTCACGGTTTTATAAATAGGGGCTTTTAATGTATTTTTCTCTAAGTGAGAGTTGTGTGCGAATTCGCTAATTATCGAGAGACCCATGAGTACCACACACTTTAAAGAAGAAAAAAATATATTATCCTCTATCTCGAAAAGTATACATGATATTAATGTGAAATTTTTACACAATATAAAGCATGATATAACTAATAAATCTGCATCATTAACTCAAACGCATTTTTTGGACTTATGATAGTCTTGAAGTAAATTGTTAGTAATTTTTTGAACAGTAAAAATGAAATGTTAGTCGTCCTTTCTCCAAGTGAAATTTCAATTGTTTTTTACTACAATTGCTATCGTCTTTACCCACATAATATTCTAGTGTAGTGATAGATTATTAAACTAACTATATATCGACAGCATTTTTTAAAGCAGAAAAAAAACATAGTACGACATTTTTGATTGCTTCAATCAAAGAATTAGTGTTGGAAATTGTTGTTACTTTTCAATACTCGATACTACTCACTATTTTTAATTTGGATACTTGATACTACTCAGTACTTTTAACCTTTTTTTAATTTAAAATTCACTTTAATCTTTTACAGAAATTTTATGAAAATTTTCTCTTTTATTGAAAATTCAAATTAAAAAAATTCAATCAAAGAATTAGTGTTGGAAATTGTGGTTACTTTTCAATACTCGATACTACTCACTATTTTTAATTTGGATACTTGATACTACTCAGTACTTTTAACCTTTTTTTAATTTAAAATTCACTTTAATCTTTTACAAAAATTTTATGAAAATTTTCTCTTTTATTGAAAATTCAAATTAAAAAAAAAAAATTAAACTTTTTTTTATAAATTATTCTGAATTTTTTGTATAGTTTTTTTTACTTTTTTGTTCTCACTTTTGACATTTGGTTTTTTTCTAGCAGAGTTGCATTTTAATGCGGAGTCGCATTTTTGTATTCTTTTTCTGTCCAAAATACAACTCTTAAAATATCGCGTAGTTACTTTTAAGTAACAAGTACCCATAAAAAAGGCAAATTCCCGTAGTTACTTTTAAGTAACGAGTAATAATAAAAAAGACAAATTCTTTTACCAGCACTACGAAGAATGCTAAATTTTTATAATGAAATACAGTTCGATGCAGAGCTTTATAATCACTAAAACTCACTTTAAATTTTTACAAAATAAAAAATACTTCCAATTCGCACTTTGACCCTAAAACCATAATTTTTATCTCAAAATAATTCATAATCATCAATCAAACTTGGTAGAAAAAATTTTTTTTTTTGCATTTTAGATTACAATGTAAAAATTCATTTGTATTATAATGGTTTTTATGGATACATACCACGATTTTTTTTAAATATTTCTGCTTCTGCTAGGTTTACTTGTTAAATTCAGAATCGCTTGGGAATTTCCACAAACAAGCCTCTATTGGATCATTAAAAATTATATTTATTTTGCTCTTCGCTTGAACTGAAATTAATATCCTCCCTAAGTTCATCTGTTTTTGATTGTTATTTGAATGCTTTGACTGACAAGGACAGTTTCCCGATGGGTTCTCCCCGATCTTAATGAAATTCAGATATGTGATGGAGCAGACAAATTTAAGGTACACTTATTTTTTTTACCAGCCCAAACTCATGTTCCGGGTGACATTCTAAGTGACATTAAAACTGACGCTTAGTTTAGGAATTTTAGTTGGTTTAAGCTAAAAATTATATATATTAATGCCAATTTAATTTTATCAAGAGGCTTCTGAGCTTTTTCCGATATTCGTAACTTTTCGTCTTGTATGCGACTTTTTTTTTAAATAAATGGCAACCCTAAATTACTACATATGCACTATGGGTATCAATATTTTTATTTTTTCAAATACTTCAAACTGCGTACAAGTAAATCTGAATTTCGTTAATTTCACTGATGTTCCCATAAAAAAAAGTAAACATTTTGATCACACCTTTTAACCCTTAAACCTGAGATAGGGCCGCTAAAAAAGTATGTGACCCTTAGTTTTTTCTCCTCTATCACACATCCGAATTTCATTCAGATCGGATAAAACCCATCGGTAGACTCTCCTTGTGAGCAAAACGATTGTTACAATAATAAAAAAAAAACTGTATAATCAAATAAAAAGTAAGACATTGTGTTAAGACAGCATTCAGCAGCATAAAAGAGGCCTGCCTATCCATTCGTTCATTCAAAATCCATTGTGTTACAAATCACATCGTCAGTCGCACCTCCTGCATAAATTTTAAATATGTTTTCTTTATAGGTATGTACCCTTAAAACAAGATACATTATATAGATATATTATAAAAACTTAATAACCATTATAAGGTATTACAAGTATTTACGTGAACTGTACAACAAACATAGTTGTTTAAACTCTTCAAAAAGAAAAAAAGATGAGACAAGCAAACATGTGATGAAATATTGAAATTAATCCCTTCTAAGGATTTCCTATTAATCAACTCTTAATCACATTTCAAGATTAGGCATACATAGGGGTTAGGGTGTCCCAACAAAGGTACATCAAATTGGTTGAAGTAAAATAATCCAGTGTAGAAACGGTAATGACGGTATATTATTTTTCGGACTACTAGTAATGACAGGTACAGTGAAATAACTCCCAAATGAAATAAGTCCCAATGGAAAAATGAAATAAGTCCCAAAAAATTTTCCATGTAAATTGGGACTTATTTCATTATGAAATAAGTCCCAATGCGTTGTTGGGAGTTATTTTATTATTATTTATAATTATTATTAATATTATGTATATGCTTACGGTGGAGTGCAATAATGCCTTACGAAATAAGGCCTTTAAGGCTTTATTTCACTTTCAATTGAGAAATAAGGCCTTTATTTGCAAAAAGGCTTTATTGCACTTTGAAAGTGAAATAAGGCCTTTATTTAAATTTAGCCAATGGTGCAATAAAGCCTTTATTTTGTATTTTTTGATTCTTTTGTTACACTGTTCAGTTTTTCTGCGTGGCGGCCTGCGGCCGATCTTAGGGGTTTTCTCCTCCATAGGACGCGGCAGGTGGCTTCGCTGAATACAGTTTTCCTGCGCCCGTCTCATTATCTTCCCTAGTGTGACGCGCGCAGGGAAACTTTATTCAGCGAAGCCACCTGCCGCGTCCCATGGAGGAGAAAACCCCTAAGAGCGGCCGCAGGCCGCCACGCAGAAAAACTTTATAAAGCAAAGATTTTCAATATTGTTGCAGTTAAATTTTTTGTTGAATTATTAATGTTCTATTAATTTTTGTTAATATGAAATTTTTTTATAATTGTTCAATAAAATATAAGAAGAATAAGAATAAGAAATTTAATTGCTTCATTTAAAAAAAAATTTAAGTGAAATAAGGCCTTTACGGCTTTGCTTTTTGCAAATAAAGGCCTTATTTCTCAATTGAAAGTGAAATAAAGCCTTAAAGGCCTTATTTCGTAAGGCATTATTGCACTCCACCTATGCTTACATATACTTATGAAATAAAAAGTGTTCACTAACAGAAAAACAAAACAAACAAAAATTGGGAGTTAATTCATTTTTGTTGGGACTTATTTCATTGGGAGTTAATTCATTTTTTTTTTGGGATTTATTTTTAAATTTTGAAATAACTCCCAAAAATTGGGACTTATTTCATTTTTCTCATTGGGAGATATTTCATTTTTTTACATTGGGTGTTATTTCATTTTTGATGGGACTTATTTCATTGGGAGTTATTTCATTGGGACTTATTTCATTTGGGAGTTATTTCACTGTACCGTAATGACACCCGCTTACTCTCTGCATTATTTTAATACAATTAACAATGTCAATCATATTTTGGATATAAATATGTATTACATCAATACAATATTACAATTAATTGTGTATAATTAAGTTTGTGTATAATTTTATACACAAAATTTACCACAATTTTTGTCTTTTGACTTGATTTATATCTGGTTCTTAAATTTCTACACCTTATACACAAAAGATCTAGGAACCAAAATGTTTTACTTTTAAATTTTAAAAACTTAAAACCAAAAGTTTATTTTTCGACTATGATGTTAGCAAGATTATTCAAGTTCAAGATCATTTATTTTTTGTTAAACAAAAAACCGTGCTATGTTTATTTATTAATTAAAAAATTTCTTCATACGCTAATTTAAAGCAGATCTTATCTACTGACAGGTCCTTACATGTTTCATTTTGCGTCACCGAAAATCTTCAGAGGACCAATGTAGAAGAGATAGAATATTTACATAAATTATAATTTTTGAAGGAAAAAGATCAACGCTTTACCCGTATTGTTTTATTTACCCGATGAGAAGTAAAAAACAAAATTGGAAGAATTGAACTAATTCAAATCAAAAATATTTTTAACTAACAATTTTAACTTATATTTACCTATAATTTTAACGTAATTGAACAATAACGATGCATATCCTACTTAAAGGACACAAACGTTTTCAAATTTGAGATGTTTCGCGGATTTTGATAAAACAGATTAAAGAGCTGTTTCGCGATATAGACAACAAAATTCGTAAAATAACGCACACAATAAGCAAAAAGTTATTTCAAATATGTTGTGCAGTATTATTGGTCAACTAGTAAAACGTTAATGTTAAAAACTTGAAAAAGAATGCATTTTAAGGAAATGCACTTTTTGTTTCAAAATTATCTGAAAAAGCGATTTCTATTAGTAATACATTATTGCCCATTACGTGCTGATAGGTAAAAATTTAGCAAAAAAAAAGTTGTAAACCTAATGCGCAAATATTTTTACAAGTTTTTCCCGGGTTACAAAAAAAAAATACATAACCAAAATAAAAAATCGAAAAAGTTCACCCACCAACAGCGATAAAGTTTTGAATTTGTATTTTTTTTTTAATTTTTAATAAAAATATCATATTTTCATTTTGTTTTATGTATAGAACCAAAAAGTATATCAAGAACGATCTACATTGAGAATATTCAAAAGGCTGTTGGAGTTTGAGAAAAGATTTTCTCGAATTAAGATTTTTTGGTTGGAAAGCCTAATTTGTAGGAAGTTTTGTTTGAAGTTTTGTTGGAAGTTTTGTAGGAAGTTGGTGTAGGAAGTTGGTGTAGGAGGTTGGAGAATTTGTTTGAAATGTCTAAAATTTAATATAAATAATACGAAATTAATGAAAGAGTATTGAATTTTATAAAAAAAAAAAACAATAGAAAACAGAAAAAGAAATTTTTAAATAATATTAATATTTTTGTTAAACAAATATTTTATTAATATATGTATGTATGTATGTATATCGCACTTGATCAACAAGAGGGTATTAACTCAAAATTTTTAAAATATCACTTTTTTCAAGAAATCAACTAACAACATCAATATCTATCTATTCTAAAAATTTCAACGTATTCCGATTACTCTTTCATCTCGAAAACCACTTTTGAGACCATTTTCATGATAATGTAGTGATTACCTTTATTTCAACAAAAAGGTATTATTTCGAGTTAATACAAAAGTTCACATAGAAATAAATTGTATATTTTCATAAAAAAGGTATTATTTTGATTTGAGCCTTTATTTATGTTAAAAATAATCAAACTGTTTTATTTATATTTGGTTGTATTTTGAGTTGATACTGTTTTGTTGATAAAATTTGTTTTATTCTATAAATTTAAATCGATAAAATTTCAAAAAAATGGTATTAACTCAAAAAATTGATTTTTTTTGCAATGAGTGGTAAAATTTAAAACAAAAACAATGTATATATATTTTCAAATGGAATTTGCTTATTATGATATGTTTGAATTTTTAAATTCTGTTAAAATGTGGCCATAAACAGTTTTTTGACTCTACTGAAAATTTTAAAATTTTGAATTAATACCCTCTTGTTGATCAAGTGCGATATGTATTGTATATACATTAGGGTGCGCCTTATATGTATGGGCCAAATTTTTTTTCAAAGTTTGGATTGTAACTCCCCCCATAAATGTTTTCTGTACCAAGAAGATACTTTGTGGAAAGTTATAGGCAGATTGCAAAAGGAGAAGGCGTATAGAAGAACTACAAATGCTCAGTTGAGGGTTGGCAAACGAAATATTCTGACAATTTTAATGTGGACTATAGTAAATTTATTTGTTCTGAGTGTAAAAACGTCCTTAAAATTATAATAAGACTGCGGTTTTTAAAGTTATGTCATTTTTTCATACACATGCTCAGCCATATATTGATTTTAACAGTTATTATCAAAACGAGTAAAGTTTTTCGTTTGTAAGGTAAGACAACGGATAAAAAATGCATATTAAATAAAATCTGGCAGCTCTAGAACTTTAATAATGGATAGTTGTGTAATCTCGCTACAATTTTTAAACAAAACGGTGAGTCCCCCAATTAAAGCGTTCTTTTATTAATGGCCTGTTTCTCGATTTCGAAAGAATGCTTTCTTTCGCTTTCTAAGCGAAAGAAAATTGATTTGGGTTTCTCTAACTAAATTTCTATGCGAACGATGACTTGAAGTACAAGTCGAATGAAAACGTAACAGTTTTCATACAAAATTTGGTTTCTCTATTTCGAACGACTTGTCAACAGTGCGAACGTAAATGTCAAAACCAGTCACTTGCTTTTTTGATTTCGAGTAACAAAATATTTTCAAAAAAATATATCATTCATTCCATTAGAAAACGCAAAAATTCTAAACACGAGTCCTCTGATTTTGTTTATTTTTTGTACATGAATACTCTATGGTCCCATTTGTACATTTCCTTTTTCAGATCTATAAATTTGTAAAAACTCGTGATTTTATGGACGTTTTTAGTTCTCATAAATATCACTTTAAAGTGCCATAACTTTTTAATTGTATATCGCATGTTATTAATTTAAACGATATTTGGAAGATGCACTTGTCTACTTTATAATTGGACTGAAATGTATAAAAATATTTCCATAGAATAAAAGAATAAACTTTGTTTAAAAAATCATTACAAATAGAAAACATGTTTGTCCCATAAAAATCAGTATTTGTATATTAAGGTAAGACTCCATATTTTAGTAAACTGTATTTTTTTTGAAAATCGTAGGGGGAGAAAGTTTTGAAAAATACATTAGAAAACTGCATTTGCATTTCGTATGCACTTTTTCTACAATAATTTTGTTTAATAACCTCCAGTTATAAAGTAGACAAGTGCATATTCCAAATATCGTTTAAATTAATAACATGCGATATACAATTAAAAAGTTATGGCACTTCAAAGTGAAACACTTTTAGCATTTTTATCAAATTTATGAAAATTAAAAACGTGCATAAAATCGCGAGTTTTTACAAATTTCGAGATCTGAAAAAGGCTATGTGCAAGTGGGACTATAGAGTATTCATGTACAAAATATAAAAAAAATCGGAGAACCTAAAAAAATCATCATTTTCAATGTTCTTTGCGGGAATGAATGATATAATAAAAAATTATATATATATAAAAAAAAAAAATGGATAACAAAAGGTAAGAATAAAATAACACGAATATTTGTAGTTTTTTAAGAACTTTAAATTTCAGCTTAATGAAATCCACAATAACTGAAAACGCTGGTGTACTTTTTGATTTTCTTCTTTTGATTTATTAATTTTTCTTTTGTTTTATTTATTTGTTCTATTTATTTATTTGTCATATACAGCTGATCACTGTTAAGTAATGTTGTATTTATCTTCAAACAATTTAGTAGTATTTTTGGTATTTTTAAAGGAAATTGTAATAGAAGTTTAAAATATCCGGTCTGGCACCACTATGATTTGTAAATACGTAAGACACAAAAATTGACACACGTAAGTATAGGCGAACGATAGCTTTCGAAATAGAGAAACCCAAATTGATTCGAATTCGAGTGACTAGCTTGCGTTCGCTTAGGTTTTCGTTCGAGATCGTGGAACAGGTCATAAATCAATTTTTTCACTTGAGAAATAGTACTGGTGTTAGTAAGTTGAAAAGTAAAATTGTTAAATAAACAAATAAAAAAATTAAAACAAATAAGTTTTTGAAATTAAAGAAACAATAATAAATAAAATGAACACAAGAGAAAAAGACCAAGTGTATCTTCTCGTCTATGATGCCAGTCAAATAATAGGTGCCAAGCTGCCTTATAATGCTCAAGTTTTGCGTGTATTGTTTTATAACATGAGGAAGGTAAAGCAACAACTTCGTGCAAGTGCTTCTCTTGTAGTAAAAGAAGTAGAAGTTTTATGGAACAAAGCACGAGAAACTTGGAAACTTTATCTTTAGAATGGAGAAGTTTACTATTTTTCAGCAAATTTTTTGCTAAAATTATGTTTTAAACTAAAATTTTAGTTATACTTAGTCAGCACTTAACTGTTTTGAACTAATGTTTTACTAATTTTTTTTACTAATGTTTTACTAATTGATTATGAGAAAAAAAAATTGTACTGATTAGCACATCAATAGTGTGAACGACAACCAGATTAAAAATTATACGCAGAATGAATTAGATGTCAAGGTGTAGTAGTGACAAGGAAAAATATACTAAAAAGTACAACTCTACACTCAAATAAAAAAGTTAGTAAAGTCAGCAAAATTTTTTGCTAAGTCAGCAAAGTTTTAGTCAGGAGGGTGCTTGCAAAAAAATTGCTAATGTCAGCAAAATCTTTTGCTTAAAATCAGCGAGCTGATTTTTAGCAACAAAATAAGTAGATTCAGCAAAAGTTTTGCTAACACTTAGTAGATTAGAAATTAAAGAACCCTTGCTAAAAATTAATAAAATTTTTGCTAAATATTAGTAGACTGAAAAAAATTGTAGAAAAGTAATACTTTAGTTAATTTATTTGATGAAAATCATAAAACATATTTTTGTGATTCTTTTTAAAAATGTTTTCAGTCCACTAATATTCAGCAAAAGTTGCTAAAAATCAGCTCGCTGACTTTCAGCAAATGACTCAGCAAATTTTTTTGCTAACTTTACTAACTTTTTTATTTGAGTGTACAGGAGAAACGAGAGAAGGATTTTGTTGATATATTTTACGATTTGTTTGACGTTGCTCATTCTAATGCATTGGATATGATCTCTATAGCGGAAGATACGAGTTTTTTAATAAACCAAAGAAAAAAGGGAAGACCTGGAGCAATAATAGGTAGTGGCTGCAAATTGCCAAAAAATGAAAAAGCCAAATCGATTCGAGAGAAGAATAAACAACGTTTTCAAGACAAACATACGGTCGTATTTTAGGGTAAATATTCAAGTTAAAGTGTGCTTTCTACTAATTTATATTTTAAAAATGATAACGGAATGAATAGGATAGGAATGATAGGGAACGAGTCGATCGTCTTCCTGTAATTATATCTTTTGATGAAACTGAGCAGTTACTCGGGATTCCGGCGATAAGTTCAGGTACGGGAAAACAGCAAACAGCGCCCGTTTTTGATTTACTTAAGCTCGATGAAAAAGTTGAAGCTATGTGCTTCGATACAACCGCAGCAAATACAGGAAGGATTCAAGGTGCGTGTGTGCTTTTGGAACAAACACTCAACAAAGATCTTCTGTATTAACAATGTCGTCATCACATATTTGAAATACTTTTGCGGAGCGTATTTGAAGCAAAAATGTCAACATGTTCTGGTCCCACTGTGAACATATTTCAAAGATTCATGGATGACTGTAGTAAGGTAGATAAAAGTAATTTTAAATCTGTTGTTCAAGACATATATGTGATAAATGTAATTGGGGATACAACGGAGATATATGAGTTTGTTTTAATTAGTTTCAGCAAAATGCAACCACGGGAAGATTACAAAGAACTCCTTCAATTGGCAATAGTTTTTCTATGAGGGACGCTTCCAAGTTTTTAGAAAGTTTTGCAGCCATTTGTGGTACATTTCGATAGAATTAGTAGCGCTTTCTCTCTTCGATAAACAAATTTCAAACGACTTAAAACGACTTATGGTAGCAGCTTTAAATCAGCCTGATGAAGATGACAACAAGAATATTACAATTCTTCCTAATCAAATAGATCAGTATATGAACAATTTCAACGGATTTTCTACAGAAAGATCCTGGAGAATGGTAAAATGATCAGCAGTATAAAATTGGCTTGGCTTTTGTAAGTAAATTGAGGGTTGTTGACGGTACTGCAGAAATGGCTGTAAAGCTTATGGAAGAATTTAATCAAGTTTTATCACATGATGAAGGTTAGGTTAGGTTAGGTTAGGTTAGGAAGGGTTATGTACCCAAGGGCACAACTCCACTCGGAGACCAATACGGTCCATTGTGAATCCCTTCAGAGAAAAAACGGTGAGAAAGAGTAGAAATAGACAGAAAACATAGCTTGAAAGATAAAAATAAAGAAAGGTAGAAAGTATATATTTACTCCCCAGAAACCGGATCCTAACGTCCCCTTACTAGAAACAGCCGTTCTATCTCCCTGACAAATCTCAGCAAATCAACTGGATTGCATCCAGCGACACACCCGAGTTCGTCGTGAAATCTATCTCCTAGCCATTTCTGTCTGAGACCCTGTAACCTAGGACAGTGGCACATTATATGCTCAACCGTCTCCAGTTACTCAACGTCCTCGCACAGCCTGCAAAAATCCGGTATGTCCCTGTCCCATCTGCTTGTGAAAGCCCTGACAGCACAATGACCGGTCAGGAACCCCGTAAGGGTCCTGAGACCTTCCCTGTCCAGTCCTAGAAGAACCTTGGTTGCCCCTGCGTCCAAAGCGGGCCATAACGCCCTAGACACCCTGCAGTCCATTCTGTTCCTCCATGATTGGTTAACGGTTTCGCGGAATCCCTTCCGTATAACCTCAAAGTAGTAACATAAAGGGGGCTTTACCCCCCCGTCTCTTACCGCCAAGTCCAGATTTGAACCCTCCCTCGCAAGTTCGTCCGCCAACTCATTGCCATCCACCTTGCAGTGTCCGGGTACCCAACACAGCCTCACCGTGAATGCCTCCATGAGCTCCCTCAGAGCACACCTACACCGTGCGACTAGGCGCGAGCGCACCGTGTAGTTTGTCAGTGCTTTGAGTGCCGCCTGACTGTCGACATAGATTGTCACCCTAGATCCCCCAACGATGTGTCCCAGTATCACTTCCGTCGCCCTCCAGATCGCCAGGATCTCCGCTTGGAAGACACTGCACTCATCTGGGAGTCTGTATGATCTTTTCACGTCAGTGTCAGCAATATAAACACCGGCACCCGTGCCCGTGTCCATTTTGGATCCGTCCGTGAATACTGCCCACCCCTCAAACAGCACATTGGATCCACGCCAGACCTCCCTAATCGGGAAGTCCACCGGAGGTGTTCCACCGAAGTCTAAGGTCAATATCATATGATCCGATATTCCCTCGAGACTACTACCATGATCAAGCAGTCCTACTTCGTACAATATTTTTGTGTGGTCATCTCTCCTAGGTCTTACCAGCGCAGACTCGTAGAGCCTAAATAAGTTCCTAGCAGCCACACTCCTCACATAATGTTCAATTGGGGATAGATGCAGTATGATATCCAACGCTGCCTGTGGAGTACTTCTCCTCGCACCTGTGATACCAAGAGAGGCACTCCTTTGGGCCTTGTTGAGCAACTTCCTACAGCTATCCACTCTCAATGCATCCCACCAGACAGTACATCCATAAGTGAGAATAGGTCTAACTACCGACGTGTAAATCCAGTTTACCATATCCGGTCTTAGTCCCCAATTCTTACCGATGGAGTTTCTGCATGTGTAGTAGGCATTGAGGCCTCTCTTCACCCTTTCCTGAGTATTTCTCTTCCACGACAATTTGCTGTCTAGGAAGCACCCCAAATACTTCGCACAGTCCGATAGAGGCAACTCGACACCATCTAACACTGGCCTCCTAAACTCCTCTATTTTATATTTCCTGGTAAAAAGCACCAGTTCAGTCTTGTTGGGGTTTACCCCCAGTCCCCTATCTTTCGCCCATGCCGAGAGCTCGCCCAGCCTCACCTGCATAATCTCGCTGATCGTGGGCAAAAATTTCCCCCTGACCAGCAGTACTATGTCATCCGCGTAGGCAACGACTTTCCCTCCCCTGGAGTCAAATGTCCTGAGAATTCCGTTAACCGCTAGCAGCCACAGAAGAGGAGATAAAACTCCCCCCTGAGGCGTCCCTCTGGTAACCCTTCTCCTTACGTTATGATCCCCCAGGCTCGAGTTGATGATCCTGCTGCTAAGCATACGGACTAACCACTCAACCAGAAAGCCCCTAACACCCAGCCCCACCAGCGAATCCCTAATGGCCTCGATCCTAATGTTGTTAAAGGCCCCTTCTATATCCAGAAACGCAGCAAGAGTATACTCCTTGTATCTCAGGCCGTGCTCAATGTAGCCCACTACCTCGTGAAGCGCACTCTCAACTGATTTACCTTTCAGGTAAGCGTGTTGAGCGTTGATGAGATGGGTATCAATTTTACTTCTAAGATACAGATCTATCAGTCTCTCAAGTGTCTTCAGCAAAAATGAAGACAGACTGATAGGTCTGTAATCTCCCGGTTTCGAGTGGCCCGCCCTACCAGCCTTGGGTATAAAAATTACCCTGACCTCTCTCCACCCCCTAGGCAGATGCCCGCCACTAAGGCATTTCCTGTATATGCTCACCAGCAGAAATAGTGCATCGTCCGGGATGTTGCAGAGCATAGCCGGAAAAATACCGTCCGGACCCGGTGATTTATATGGGTCGAAGGTATTGACCGCCCATCCTAGCTTCTCCCTTGTGACTATTTCCTCGATGAGGTCGGATGTATTATCCAATGTCACAGACATTCCGTCCCCTTGACGATCGTCCATACATCCAATTTCCAAACACCCGGGGAAGTGCGCCTCCATAAGCAAGGTTAGGGTCTCAGAGCTGGACTCAGTCCATGAGCCGTCATTCCTTTGGATATACCCAAGGCCTTTAGGGTCCTTGGATAAAATCCGTCGGAATCTATACAACTCGTTGACATTCTCGATGGAATCACAGAACTGCCTCCATGAGAGCCTCTTTGCCCTTTTTAGATCCGCCTTGTACTTGTTGAATTGCACCCTGTGGGTGTTCCAATCACTCTGTGCTCCCGTGAGTTTGGCCCTATTAAACAGCCTCCTTACCGTCGACCTTTGAACCTGAAGTTCCTTGGTCCACCATTTGGGCTGTTTGCGCCTACCCGGAAATGTAACCGGACACGATAGCTCATAGCTCTCATTTAGAAGGTGAGTGAACCTGTTCACCGCGCCTTCCAAATCAGTCGGCAGCAAATCGCCAAGGGCCTCTTGCTCCAACCCAATACGCACTCCTTCTTTGAAGGAGTCCCATTTCGTACCCCTGGGGTTCCTAAACGGAACTCCCCTGGATGAGTCAATGTTCACTGTGAAGGTAATACGACTATGGTCTGAAAAAGTACAGTCCGATGCCACCCTCCAGTCCGCAACAAGTTGCTCATCACGGTTCACTAATGTTAAATCTATCACTGCCTGCCTATCTCTGTTTCTGAATGTCGGCATATTGCCCCTATTACAAATAATAAGATTGTTGGTAGTTATAAAATCAAACATTAACTCACCCCTTTTATTGATATCTGCGCTCCCCCATTGGTTGTGATGTGCATTGGCATCGCATCCCAAAATAAGGATAGCACCCATCCTTCTTGCACGTGCCGTCAGTTCTCTCACCTCTGTTCCAGGCGGGTCTACTGCTTCGTACGGCATGTACACCGAAGCAAGTGTAAGAGTTCTCTTACCTTTGGCTTCTCCATTTACGACGGTTAAGTCACCGCATCTGAAAGAATGAGACATGATTAGATTCAATTCATTCTTCGCTAATATACACGTTCTTACCTTGTCCTCTGTAGACGGAACAAATAATGTGTATCCCGTGACCCTTAGTCCACAAACCTTATTTTTATTAATCCAAGGTTCCTGGATAAGGGCCACGTCCGCCTGATTTTTGATGAGGAAGATTGCTAGTTCGGCTGACGCTGCTTCACAGTGGTGCAGGTTTATTTGCACCACTAGCAACCTCTTTGGACCTGTCATGTTTATGGTATCTAAACCTGACATTTCCAAGACCGAACTTAACAACCCCCCCCCACCTCATCCAAGAATTCCTTCGACTTACGGTCCACGGCGAACCGAAAGTCCTTACCAGCATTCTCCTTGCAAGCCATTGAGGCCACAAGCCTCCATTGGTCGGTAAGGAGCCTGCCGTTCTGATTGCCCAATACCGCCAGTATGGTTTCCACCGTGCGTACGGGTGGTGGAATCCACACTGTCACTATGGACCTGAGTGGCAGCTCGGAGGCCTGTATCACTTCAAGCCTTGCTTCTGGGTTAATGTCGCTGCACTTGCCGATTGTGGTTCTTAAGAATTCCAAGGAATTCTTGTTACCACAATTGACAATTTTCACTCCCTTAGCCCAGTCTGCACCATTGAAGGATACATCCTCCTCCTTGCCCTTGAATACGGCCAGTTCATCGATCAGCCTACCCTCAACTAGCTGCCATAGATCAGTACTGATCCTCCCGTCTGGATCATTTAGATCGACGACAGCCACCTGAAGATGCTTTTCTAGGCTCACCGATTTCTTCACCCTCTTGCTCGATGAAGAAGGCTGGTCATCTCCAGATCTGACCCTCTTAATGATCTCTTTATTAGATCCCTTAAGAGCTTCAGCCGAGGATGAGCAATCCCTCTTCATTGAGCTCAGTGACCTTGGCAACGCCGGTTTGGAAGGTCTGTCACTGCCCGTTCCCCTTCCTGTACTGGCCTCCTTACGGAAGCCACTAGAGGAAACGGTCAGAGAGTTTCCAGTCTTCCTCCCAGTGCCCATTGCCTTAGCAACCTTACCTCCAACCTTCGGTGTCGTCCCTTTTCCCTCCGCAACTCGTTCCGTAGACGTGAGCGCATTGGTCATAGGGACAGCACCATTCTCCTTACGGCAGGTTGATGCAACCTCCAACCCTTTACTCTTTTGAGCAGTGCAAGGGTTGACAGTTACATCCTCCTGCTTTTTCCAGGGAGAGGACCAACCCAGAACGGTACTGACAGGGCCGTAAATTCTCTCGAATTTAGCAACGCTTTGCCGGTGCCGTCTCAGAAGGTGCCTATCCCTCGCGGTAAACGACAAAGGATCACACTTCGCCATCTTGTCCAGATATGCGAGTGATTTCCTCGTTCCGTTCCGCGCCTTCTCCTCCTTCGTTCGGCTGGTGTTGTTAAAATCTCGTGAAGGGGCGCTTGGCAACTCCTCCACGGCGCCCTGCCGAACAAGCTGTGGATAATCTTCTACCGAGTGATCCCCTCGGTGTCCCCCAGCCTCACTGACTGAAGAGGCCGCGCCCGCGGTCTGACTGTGAGCAGATATCCCTAAGATATCATGCCCCTCGTCAGAGAGCAGAGTCAACCTCTCCAACCCTTGAGTGGCTCCAGTTTCACCAGCGGAGTCACTCGACAGTCCTAGAAGACCATACACATGTAGGTCGGACAGTACTTGCTGTTCATGTCCAATAATGCTGTCATGAACAACCGAGAGCGTTAGCTCACCACAAGCACTGCCCGACTCCTCAACCGAGACGTCCGAAAGACCCATATCCTGGTCAGTCACATCGTCTGTCGCATCCTTTTTTTTTATAAAATTCGAACTTTCAATTTTGTTCCCACGAGTAAGCACGTAAAGACGGACCGTACCACGCAGTGACGGCGTACGTGGACTAGGCAACGAAAGTACAACAGCGCATTGCCCTGGCGCTGAGGGGAGCTGTTAGCAACTAGTTTCTTTACGCACTAACTAGTCACACAGGCCCTCGGCACCGCTACCAACACCTTGACCTTAAAAGTGCATGTGTATAGTACCAACCACTGGTAAAGCCCCCACCATACAAGGGGCGAACCCGCGGGCTGTTACCTAGTATTATATGTACTGATAATGGGTCAGACAGTGTGTATACCCACTACCGCCTCATTATCATGACAAGGTGAGTAACCTTTAGTTGTGCATTCCTTCAGTATTCTTGACCACCTGTGAAGACATATACAACGTTTACCCCAGCACAGGAGATCAGAACAGTAGATTGCACTTAAGCCCTCGCATCTCGTCAAGATTGTTACCCAGGCATGATGAAGAAGAAAACCAATTTATAATGCAAATTGAAACTGATTATACAAAATACTATTTAACTTTTATTTATTTAACTTTATTAACTTTATTTAACTTTTATTTATTATATCGATTCATAAAATGCTGACGAAAAATAAAGCTACACGATGTAAGTTAAAAATGAAATTTATAGTAAACACACACAAAGCACTTTAAATAAACTGAAAAAGCAACACGATGTAAATTAAACATGAAAATCAGACACATAATAAAAGAACTTTAAATAAAATTTCTAAAACACATCCATTTCCTTGTCTAAATTTAGAATATCAATTAATGGAAAAAATCAATTTGAAGTTGTTATATTTATATTAGGGATTTTAAAAAATACTTTATAGATTTTCTAAAAAAATTTATAGATGCGCATGCACAAACAACTTAAAAAAGGAGAGAGAGATAGAGAGAGAGAGAGAGGGAGTTTTCCTTATGAAAAAAAATATAGTTTTTTATTAAAAAGGGAGAGTTTTTTTTAAAGCAAACAATTAATATATCGCACACCCAGTTCAAAAGTGACTCAACTCAAAATATTAATTTTTCGAGTTTATATGCTTAAACTATGCACAGTACACTTGTTTATATATAAAAAAAATATCAGTGTATTTTGTTGTTGTTAACTGTTGCTAAAAAACAGTTATGTCTTTTTTTATGTTTCAATTGGTATAAAGTTGCAAATGTCTTTTCGATTTCTGAAAAATTAAAAATTTTGAGTTGAGTCACTTTTGTACTAGGTGTGCGATATGTACATTAGCGTGGCCGATATTTTTTTTTTTTTGATTTCTTATATTCTCTCCCCCAAATCGGTTCAGTTTTATTTTAAAAAAATACAAAAAAATTTCATAGCGAAAAGTTGTTTTTTAGGGGGTGCGGCCGCCCCTCAAAATTGGCCTTCAAGCCCATTTATTCAAATGTAATTTGTTTTTTGCTAAAATTGATATTTTTGAAATTAATGAAGAAAATAACCAACAACATACAAAAATTATTAATTTAAATATATTATTATTATTTAAATATATTTAAATTCTCCAATAAAAAAGAAAAACTTATGACTAACGAGAACTTTTGTGATCACGAATAGACTGGAATAGGTTTCATAAAACCCAAAAGTGAGCGAAAAATCGCAAAATAAGGTCAAATGCTACAAAAAGGCCCGATTTGAATTTAATGTGGCCAATTGTAAAGGAGGCGTGGGGCTTTTGGGAATGACTTTCGGGTTTTTGGAAAAACGGCAATTTTTTAATAGTGAAATGTAAAAATATGCCAAAAAAGTATTTTTTCGAACCTTGTCTTTCTTAAAAATTTTAAAAGCTTTAGAAATTTTTTTTTTAAGATTATTTTAATGTTAATAAAATTCGAGTTTGTTGTCATTACCAATAAAGCATAAATTCTACGTTAAGAAGACAATTAATTGACCCCAAAACAATCTAAAAATAAGTTTTTTCGCGAATTAGAAATTTTTAACCAAAAAGTCGATTAATCGACTTTTACTTTGAAAAAAATAGAAAAGTCGACTTTTGAAAAACGACATAATTGAAAAGCGACTTTTAAATCTGTTACAGAAGTCGGAAAGTGTAAATGTCGACTTTTTGTCGACTTAATCGCGATTACGATTTAAAAAAAAATGTTAATCGTGATTATCGATTAATAGCAGTATTTTTAATTTATTATTTATTTTTGAAAAAAAAAAACTAAATTCAGCATTTATTTTGGATTAATATTTGATTTTTTAAGTTTTCCTGCGTTATATATGATTTGTTATATGTATGATATAAATGATTTGAGTTATTAAGACCACGTCATAGATCAGCTAGAATATGGAACAGTGCTTCAATAATTTTAAGTCATAATCGAAGTATTTTTGCTCGATTACGATTAAACCGATGCGATTAATCGCGATTTCGAATACGATTATAATAGATTTCCTCGACATATAACAATAGACTGTGACACTTATGTACTCAGAATTAGAAGAGATGTTTAAAGGATAGAAATATTGACAATTTTATTAATATAATATATATTTTTTGCTTCATGTTAAGGAAACTATCCCGATAGGCGCAGTTTATACAGGATATTTATCTTTTAATTTTGTGTGATAAGTCTTAAATTTATTCGGAGTCGAAAGTTCCTGTGTACATATAACTGTATAAGTTTCCCCGGGTTAAAATAAAAGAGTATACAAATAAATTGTGCTTTTTATAGAGGTACAGAACTTTGAAATGGAATAAAACAAAGATGATTTTTTTAAATTGACATGCAATTTACTTTATTCGAAAGATAATCTTCTGGAATTATAATTTAAATATGACTTCTGGCATGTGACCTCCACGGCTGGCTCGATCGAAGTCTAATCTGGAGGCCCAATTTTCGATGACTTTTTCCAACATTTGTGGCCGTATATTGGCAATAACTCGGCGAATGTTGTCCTCCAAGTGGTCAATCGTTTCGGGCTTATCGGTCTAGACTAACGACTTCACATATAACCACTGAAAATAGTCCAGCGTCGTTAAATCGCAATATTTTGGAGGCCAATTCACGGGTCCGAAACGTGAAACTATGAGGTTACCAAACGTTTCCTTCAATAAATCAATTGTGGTACAAGCTGTGTGACATGGTGCGCCGTTGATGAACGAAAAAGTCAGTAATTATGGCTCTATAGCGGTCACTATTGACGGATAGACTGATTGGGGTCTTCCTCTACGCTACGCTCTACAGTAGCAATGACTTCTTCTGTACGCACTGTACGACGTCTCTGTGGATGCATATTATCATTTAGAGTAAACGTGGTGCGAAACCGTTCCATAGTTAATCGAATTAATTGCTCAGATGGACGATTATGTAGACCTTAAAATGGACGTAGTGCGCGATGCGTATTTCGTACAAAACCGTGATTTTCAAAATAAATGTGTACAATTTGGAAGCTTTATTCAGACGTCAGTCTATTCATGTTGAAATGCCAAACCAAACTAAACACAAATCACTTGACAGCTGACAAAATGGCCGCCAGTTGAAAAAGTGTTGCCAACTTAAAGGTCTATAATAAACACCCTTTATAAGATAATAACAGTTTTGTTATCTTCTTCTTTTACATAGAGTTAACTGTCAAGTATAGAAGTGGCCGCCAGTTGAAAAAGTGTTGCCAACTTAAAGGTCTATAATAAACACCCTGTATAAGATAATAAAGGGTGTCCCAAGAAGAACGCAATTTTTAAATCTGGCAGCATTCGAATTGTCATTGTTTGACATTTGAACAATTGTTATTGTTTGCTAGTAGAAGGTACGAGGTTAGTAAAAATGACTCAGGAACTGAAGCCAGCTGACCATGGACAGCGAAGGGAGTTCGTTAATTGGGTATTGGAGAGACAACATGAAAATGCTGATTTTGCCGATAAAATCATCTTCAGTGACGAGGCACATTTTCATCTTGATGGCTTCGTCAATAGGCAGAATTGTCGCATTTGGGGTGAGGAAAATCCTCGAGTGATTCACGAGAAGCAAATGCATCCTCAACGTGTCATAGTCTGAGTGTACAAGCAAAATGGTAATTTTGTTGTTGTTGGCGGAAAAGTGGCATTTCCTGCGGTTACATTGCTCACCCTAATCCCTACGAATATTGTGAATTTATGCAGCAATCATTTAACCAACACATAAACTACAAAGATTATTGTCATGCTTCACACGGCACATGTGCTTGTACAGAATTCGATGTGAGACCAATGCTAGAGGATTTGTTTTAAATCAGTCAGATTTTTTAGGGTTTCTATTAAGCCATACGATTAAGAGTTGAAAGAGTACTGACGGACAATGCATTTAAAGTTGCACATATTTGGCAAAACTTTAAAATAATATTCTTTTGTTTCCATTTCAAGAATGAAACATATTGCATTGCAAAATAAATATACAATGAAGGATTTTATAAACTGATTGTGTTTAGAGCAACAAAAAATAATGTTTTGACCAATAACACTCCAAAAAACAATGCTTCATGTCGAGTACTACTACATGGTGTGGAAATTGCAGACACAGATTTTAAAACTGTTGTTCTAATTTAAAATTGCGTATGCCCATTTCAAGTGCTTAAAATTAGAAGAGATTAAGATGTTTTTAACGTTTCGACTACGTAGTTCTTGTTCTTCAAATTGCTCCATATATTCTAGATTTAGTGCAAAAGAAAAAAAAGAAGATTAACCCAAGGGCAGAATCTGTTAAGCTGAGGTTTTGAATTTGAAATCAGTGTTGAAAAAGCAAACAATTTTTTTTTTTCATAATTGTGCTATAAAAAATTTGAAAGTTATGGGATATAAATAGGGTTTGGGTTTCGGGAATTCCCGAAAAAAAATTCGACAGGAGCTCCTGGAAAATTCTTTCAAAATTCCAGAGAAAACGGGAAAAATTTATATATTAGTTAATATTCTTTTTTTTTATATCAAAAAACAACATGTTTTAATTAAAAAACTACTTTTAAATTATTTTTTAATCGATTTTGTATTCAAAATTTTTAAAAAGTGTGTTTGTTTACATGAAATTTTCTAGTTTTACCATTTTTACTAGTTTTACTTAAAATTCCATTCGAGTAAATAAAATCTTTCTTAAACTTTGTAAGTTTAAAACTAATTTTTATTTTAAATTGAGATTTTAGTTAAAAAAATTTGCTATTTTGACTGGATGAAATACTATAATTTTAAATAATTTTTGTTTTGCTGCATTTACTAAAGTCTAAAAATATCATTTTGATATTCAAAACCAACAGAGGTCGTTGAAATGCGATGTTAGAGTTTCAGTATTTGTGTTTTTTATATTCTGTCAGTATAAAAAAGATAAGTGAAGTGAACACGTGAAGTGAACATTTATGCAAATGGTTTTACTATACACTCTTAAAACAGAATGTAAAGTTACTGCTATTGATTGTGTAAATCTTATATATAAAATGCTCGTGTCACAATGTTCGTTCCCGTACTCCTCCGAAACGGCTTGACCGATTCTCATGAAATTTTGTGAGCATTTTGAGTAGGTCTGACAATCGGCCAACATCTAAAAATGGGAGTGATCGGACCAGTGGGCGTGTCAGCTCCCATACAAAGTAAATATTTAATATCATATATCTACAGTAATATAATAGCCATTGTCTTAGAAATTTGTTCACGTTGATTATTTGTTAATGTGAATAGTCATGGGAAAAATGGGCGTAATCGGACCAGTGGGCGTGTCAGCTCCCATACAAAGTAAATATTTAATATCATATATCTACAGT
Organism: Delia radicum; assembly: GCA_021234595.1. NCBI lineage: Eukaryota > Metazoa > Arthropoda > Insecta > Diptera > Anthomyiidae > Delia > Delia radicum. The sequence goes on from CM037852.1 coordinate 246,925,958, forward strand.
TCTATAATAGCCAGTCTTAGAAATTTGTGCGCATTGATTATATTATGAATAGTCATGGGAAAATTGGGCGGGATCATACCAGTGGGCGTGGCAGCTCCCATACAAAGTGATTATTTAGCTCATATACAAAATTAATATTAATATTAAATATCTAGGGTTCTATATTAGCTATATAGCCTTCAAATTTTGAACGAGTCCATCAGTTACAAATATTAGTAGTCGAACTGTTTATCACATAATTGACCGTTGTTTCGCATGAAAATTTTTTTCGAAATCCAGATTGATATTTTGAAAATAAGTTATGTTGTTCCATGTATGTTTTCAGTTGTTATTATTTTTTTCAGTTGTTATTATTTGTTTTTGCAATTTTTTCTATTGGCGTTATCATTGAGTATTTCAAACTATCTGGGAAAACTCCAGTTTCAAGTGATTTATTTATTATATCACGTATTGTTTTTCCTAAAACATTCCAATTATCCATAACAAGCTTAACTGTGACATTGTTGATATCTGGTTTATTTTTCATGTTTTTACAAATATTTTGAATTTCTTGCAGTGTTATTGCACGAAATTTAAATCTATTAGTTATCACAGGAATGTTGTTAATATATTGCACTTTTTCTATTGTATTATTAATTGACTTAATGCTATTCACAAAATAATTATTAGGTTAGGTTAGGTCGAAAAGAGGATCCGGAGAAGGGAAAATACTTCACTAATCCGACTCAAGTCCCTGAGGACCTACACTTAAGCCAGAATGTCGGCTTGCTGTGCGCTCTAAACAATCGGTCCTATGTCACCTTTCTACCCCAGGAACTCCGTCGCACTGACGAAATTCCTCAACTTCTTCCATCCTATGCCCCTAAGATCCCCCAATGTGGATATTGATTGGGTCACTGGATAGTATTTCGACCCGGATCCCGGCAAATGCCGGGCATTCGCAGAGATAGTGTTCCAAGGTCTCCTCGTCCTCCCCACAGGCCCTGCAAAATAATTGTTAAATTGGGTGGCTATTTGGTAGTTATCCTTATATTCTATATTATTAAATATCACAATAACAGTCATTAAATTGAAACAACAGAAATGCTGTCACGATAATTGAATTTCGATGGCCTCAACAGAAATTCGGGGATAATTACCAAAGAATTCAATAGCTACAACCGAACAATTCGATTGACTACGAATTCCCGTCCCAATTAATAAAATGTTTCGAGGTTTTTTGCGAAATTGAAATATCATTAATAGATTTTTAATAAAATTTTTGTGACATTCGTATGATTTTCAAAGGATTTATAGCCTTTTCAGAAAAACGGATATATGATAGCTACACAGAAAAACTAAAAACGGGTTACAATTAAAGAATTTATTGAATCAATTAATATTTTAATTGATTTTGCACCTATCACGGCAATGATACTATCAATTAAACCTTTTATTAAAATTAAGAAGGAAAAAAAGTTCATACAGTGTATGAAAAAATAATATGATAATTGCGTCTAAATCAAAATATTAAAAGTCAATTAAAATATTAATTGATTCAATTAACTATTTGTTTAGAAACAAATTAAATTCAAATCAAATCTTTAATTAGATATTTTAGGTTGATAATTTTTTCTGTGTATAAGAGTCCTGATTGAAATGAAAATTGGCACAATCATTACTCATTCCATTTCAAGATTAATAACCAATTTTCAAAACATTATAATTATAATAATAGCTTTTATTCAATATTTACAAAATTCGGGATATATGGAAAGTGGGAAAGGCTGAAACATAATTGGTTTAAGCAACTTAAGTCAGGTGTTGGTATGCAACAAAAATTTGGATATACAATTATTTGAATTTTAAAAAAATTAAAATTTTTATTTCACAACAACATCTGAAATAAGTCACTTAATCCAATTATGTTTCAGCATTTGGACTTTTTTAAAACTCAAAAACTACCGGAAACTCTTTGAAATTCTGAAACACCAATTAAATACACTGTGCTAGTTCAAAAACGTAACAAGCGGGGCACCCGGCGGGTAAAGCTAATTCGAGTACGCTGAATCCAGTGGTGCTAACCGTTTTTTTAGGTTAGCTCTCGTTTAAAAAATAATTAAGATTGAAAATTATGGTTCCAAGTACCTAAAAAAACAATTTTTTTAAGTTTTTTTTACCATTTATTGATTTTAAATGTATGAAATTGAGAACATTTTATGAAACAACATCAACAATAAACTATTTGCAACAAAATTTAATTGACTACAACAATTTTAAAGTGATTTATAATTTTTTTTTTTTTAATAAATAAATTTTTCATGATTTTTTCAATTTTCATTTCCTGATTCTTCTATATCATTATCTTCCTCTTGCAAATTCCAACAAATGTCACCTAAAAGTGAATATCGCATTCCGCCCATTTTCAGTTCGACTACCAATATTTGTAATTGATGGACTCGTACAAAATTTGAAGGCTATATAGCTAATATAGAACCCTAGATATTTAATATTAATATTAATTTTGTATATGAGCTTAATATTCACTTTGTATGGGAGCTGCCACGCCCACTGGTATGATCCCGCCCAATTTTCCCATGACTATTCATAATATAATCAACGTGCACAAATTTCTAAGACTGGCTATTATAGAACTGTAGATATATGATATTAAATATTTACTTTGTATGGGACCTGACACGCCCACTGGTCCGATCACGCCCATTTTTCCCATGACTATTAACACTATCAAATAATCAACGTGCACAAATTTCTAAGACTAAGACTATTATAGTACTGTAGATATATGATATTAAATATTTACTTTGTATGGGAGGGAACCATAATTTTCAATCTTAATTATCTTTTAAACAAGAGCTAACCTAAAAAAACGGTTAGCACCACAGGATTCAGCGTACTCGAATTAGGTTTACCCACCGGGTGCCCCGTTTGTTACAAAAAAAAAGTGTCCGATTCGAGCACAGTGATATTATTTGATGTGTTCTTAATTTTAAATAGTTTTTTTTTTAATATAATATGAAACGTTTCATAATATTTATGAAACATTTCATAAAAACTTATGAACATTTCATAAAAAAAAAATAAAACTGCTTCATTCTATTTATGACAAATTTAATAACATTTATGAATAATTTCATAAAAAGTTATAAAACAGTGGTCACAGCCAATTACACTGTACAACAAAATCAAATTTTTTGTAAAATTACAAGGTCCGACCGATAAATTTTGATAGAAGAGACAAAAAAAAGACACATGTATTGGCGTTTTGAAAGTTTACATCTGGGTTTCATTTTAGGGGGCGGTAAAGTTTCCCCTAAATGCAAATTTTGTATTGTCAATTGGCAGTGTGTTTAGCAAACTTATGTAAAATTTTACGGAGAACATTTTTGTAGAATATGTTAACCCTCTAACTCCTCAAGGTAAGGATCTTTTTTGTCCTTCTTTTAAAAAAGAGCAAAAAACACCATTAAACGGGCATTTAAGGGGTTAAAATGTCACTGCTATATTTCTTATTGTACTGTAAACGTGTCAATTTGCGGTGCATATATTGTGTATATAATTTTTTTTGTGATTTGAGTGTTTTACTTAAAAAATAACAATAAATTAAAGAAAGCAATTAAACTTAACGTGTAAGATTTGTGTCGGCAAAAATGTCCAATTGTTTGGAAAAATTTGATTTGTTTTGATATATCTGCGGTAAACATACTATACCGGAATATAAAGTTACGTTTTTCAATAGTAAAGTTGAAGACATATATAAAAGGTATTTTGAGCTAGAAGTTTTTCCGGATGAACTGTGGACGCCGAGGCATTGCTGTCGCATTTGTTATAACGGCTTAATTTTGTGGCCCAAAGGTAGTTGATCTTTTTTTGTTCTAAGACTATAGTTTTATTTTTAAACTCTCGCTGAAGGTCAACGAAATTCAATGCAGTTTGGTATTCCTATGCTGTGGTTAGATCCAGGTGATCATAATGACGCTACGTGTGCCAAAACGATAACGATAACGATAATACCAAAAATCCTATTCCAATTGCCTATGGATTGAACATTAAAGAAAGCTATGATTCTATAAAATTAATACTGAACTCCATAAAATATGAAGACAATAAGTGGCGGATCTGTTGTGACTTAAAAGTCGTTAGTTTCCTTTCAGGTATGCAGGCCGGATACGTTAAGTACGGATGCTTTTTATGCACTTGGGATAGCAGATGGAAGGGCGACCAATATTCCAAAAAACAATGGAAGTAGAGAGCTGAGGGAACATAAGGAGAGCACAATATCGTTCATCAAGCATTGGTACCAACTGAAAAAATTCTCTTACCCCCATTGGTGAAAAACTTTGTTAAATGTCTGGATACAAATGGATCAGTATAGAATTTTCTGAAAACAATGTTTCCAAAATTAAGCGAAGCAAAGATTAAAGAAGGTATGTATGTGTTCTTCAAGTTGTTGTTCTTGTTAAAAGCCTTAAAATTGGTTTCATACAAACAGGTGTTTTTGTTGGTCTAGATATAAGAAAGCTAATTCAAAACGCTGACTTCGACTAAATGCACTCATCAATTGAGCTTGATGCGTGGAAAAGCATTAAGGAAGTGATATACAATGTCTTAGGCAAAAATCGGTCTCCTACTGCTCGAATATACGTAGACACCATGCTTAGAGCTTTTGAAAACTTAGGCGTTCATATGTCAACAAAAATTCATTTTTTAAATTCCCATATGGATTACTTTTAGCACCAGTTGTCAACAGAATCTGATGAGCATGGTGAAAAATTTCATCAGACATGCGCACCCATTGAAGAACGCTACAAAGGCAAAAGCATTCATTCGCTTATCGCTGAAATATGCTGGACATTGTATGATAATGAAGTGGAATTGCCTAGAGCTAAAAAAAATGCTATTAATGAATACTTCCTATCCAAATTTGCTATCGAAGGTAAAATAATAGTGAAATTTGAACTATTATTTTTTTCATGCTAAATTTTTGGTGTACTTTAACATCAAATTCTTAATAAATGCGAAATTAACCCTAAGCTCTCTTTTGTTGTGTCTTTCTTCTGACTTTCGGGTTGAATTTTCCGTTTTGGTGTATTCAGGGACTTATAGTAAAATTTCACGGGGAATATTTTTGCGGAACATTTTAACCCCTTAAATGCCTGTTTTAATGGTGTTTTTTGCTCTTTTTTTAAAGAAGGACAAAAAAGACCCTTGCCTTGAAGAGTTAGAGGGTTAACATATTCTACAAAAATGTTCTCCGTAACATTTTACATAAGTTTGCTAAACACACCATATACTTTAAACGTAAGCTTTACTCGATTTTCTATGCCGATTGACAATACAAAATTTGCATTTAGGGGAAACTTTACCGCCCCCTAAACTGAAACCCAGATGTAAACTTTCAAAACGCCGATACACGTGTCTTTTTTTTTTGTCTCTTCTATCAAAATTTATCGGTCGGACCTTGTAATTTTTTTTTGTGTTGTACAGTGTTATTTGCGAATGTTTTTTTTTTTTTTGTAGACCACTGAAATTAATGTAAAACTAATACTTTTTAGAAACGCTGGTAAAGCGTCTCAAACAAGTGTTGTACCAGTAATTTATTAACAATTTCTGGGTTAGCCAGTGTCATGCCAGTGCTTGATTTTTGTAAAACTGGCAGTTTCTGACTGGGTGGGGTCAAAAAATACTAATTTTTTAATGCTTTTCCTGGAATTAATGATATATTTTTTTAAGTAAAAGTTCACTCTATTTTAGCCTTTCATAGAATTTATTTACTTAAATTTAAAAAAAAAATAAAAAAAAAAGATATGAATCAAATTCGATTACTTTTTAATACAAAATCGTTTTTTGTAAAATTAATATAAAATATACTTTAAACTTGTTTCGGGAAATCTTGAAAATTTTCTCTCAAATTTTAGTCGATCTTTTTTTTTGGGAATTCCCCTGAAATCCAGCCCGGGAATTCCTGAAACCCTAATTACAATAGATAATTTATTTTATTATTAAATCTTAAATTTTAGTCCTTGAACTTCTGTTATACATACATACATACATTACATTACATTCATTTCTTATTTGCGCATTACATTTTATGGTATAGTAATAAGTATTATTGCATGTTGAAATATGTTGGTACTCAGCAGTTTGTGTTTCTAGCTCACAAGGGAAGTCTCCCAATGGGTTCTTGTCGATCTTAATGAAATTTATGCGACAAAGAAAAAAAATAAGGAAAGCTTATTTTTTAGCGTCTTCTTCTCACGTTTACGGGTTAAAAGGTGGGGCGAAAGTTAATATATTTTTGTATGGAAACATGTCTGAAATTAATGAAATTCAGAATTTTCGACGTAGTTTTGATCTACTCGAGAAAACCAAAATTTTGATACCTATATTGACTATGTAGTGTGTTAGGGTTGCCATTTATTTAAAATACTTGAAATATAGGTTAAAAAGCTCCTCGCAAAAGTCGCATAAAAGCCGAATGTTGGAAAACCAAGTCAAAAACAGAAAAAAAAACTAGTTGCCAGATATATTTTGTATATCAGTTAATGCGTCTCTAAAAGCTCTTTCATTTGGTACCCCATTTATGTGAAACAATTTACCCCATGTTATCTCCCAAACATGAGATTGGGCCGCTAAAAACATACGCGTCCTTTATTTCTTTTTTCTATATCACATATCCAAATTTCATTAGGATCGGAGAGAACCCATCGGGAGACTCTCCTTGTCAGCTTAAAAAAAAAAAAAAACATTACAATACAAAGGAATCCATTTGCGTGTCATAGTATGATTCCAAATGTTTTATATCACAATAAAGCTTTTCGATGATAATCGCTTGTTTGCTTTCTGGTAACTTGGGGAGCAGATTTAACGGTGTCAGCGTATATGTTGCCTGTGTACATGGTCTTTGAGTGGTGATTGGAGTTTTGTTAGTCATTTTAATGTATGTTGGCAATTGAAGGACTAAATGTTTGCGGTTGCTATGACGATGATGTTGATGATGATGCTGATGATTACTATGATTACTATGACAAGGCATAATAAGGGGTATTTTGCAATCAACACAAGGACTATCGCCAAGTAAGTTCAATTGTAAGGGTTTCTTTTCCAAATTTTCTTGCTTCTCAATGTTTAGTATTTGTATCCACTGTGTTTTCTTTGCAGGAGTGTGGGAAGGAAATCCCTTTGGAGTTAGATGTCCACTTACGACCGAACTCATATCATGTACTCGTCTTCTCATTCGTGTCAAATGAGTTTGTTTCACTGCAGGAGGTTTTTCTCGAGGGCTTTCAAAAGATTTTTTCCACAAGGTATAAGTCGGATCATTAGCGGCTTTCTTAGATGACGGCAACAATGCTGGTAAATCCTCAAAGGAAGAACATCTTGGCATAGCATTAATGGTTACTCTATGTTTGCTTGACTTGAGAAGTTTTGATGTTAGCGGTTGCGCTGTTGCTTGGTCACGTCTGTAGCTCATACGTTGGCATGTGCGTCTCATTACACTGGTAACGTTCTTATTGGCAACATCGGATGTCAGAACACAATTTACTGCATGAATATTGCCCATCTTTTCTGATATTTTATTTCAAGTTTCTTGATGTGTTGACTAATGTGAGTACAACGTTAAACTACTTAATGTTCCTAATATATTTTGGCTATTTATAAGACTTATAATTTACATCTCAATTCAGGTATATCAACGTCATTGCCGCAATCTTTGACGGTCTGGTTAACATATGGACGTGTGTGACGATGGTGGTATCCTTTTTCTACGAATGCACTGGGAAAGAACGCAGGTAATTTCTGTTGCTGTTTTTGAAATCCTGAAATAATCTTATTAGGTTTTCCAAAATATTTATTGCCTTGGCAAACACTGTTTGTCATCTTGTGGTGACTTACCGCATATAATCCTTTCGCTGTTACACATTGGATAAATTTTAGTATGGCTTTTCCTCATAACACATTCCATGTGTTATATTTTTAGCTCAAGTCTCTTCTCATTTTCTGGTAATTACCATTTATTAACGTAAATTACGCAAAAACTTCAATTTTTCTCATGTGTTACACGCAGACTCACTATTTTATTTTTTATCTTTATTTACTTAAGATAGGACGTCATAAAGTCAAAATTGTGGAAATTCTAGTGTACATCATCTTTTGTTTTCAAACATTTAAATACACCTTTTGCAATCGTAATTCTGAAAATTTCAATTTAAATTACGAATTTCCATTTGAAATTCTGAAAATATCAATTGAAATTTAGAATTTCCATTAATTATCATTTGAAACTGAGAAAATATCAATTGAATTTCAGAAAACATCATTTGAAAATCAGAAAATATCAATTGAAATTTAGAAATTCAGAAATTCAGAAAATAACAAATGATATTCATAAAATTACATGTTAGAAAGCATTTAATTTTAATTTCAAATAATATATTCTGAATTTCAAATGATATTTTCTGAATTTCAATAGATATTTTCTAAGTTTCAATTGAGATTTTCTACATATCAATTGATGTTTTCCGAATCTCGATTAGCATTTTCTGAATGTCAAATAATAATATTATATGAATATCAAAAGATATTTTCTGAATTTAAAACCATATTCTCTATATTTCAAATAGAAAATCTGAATTTCAAATGATGTTTTCTACATTCCAAATGGAAATTCTGAAATGCAATTGATATTTTCCGGATTTCAAATGGGATTTCTGACTTTCAATTGATATTTTCTAAATTCTAACTTACATTTTCTGAATTACAGTTGTAAAAGTTGTATAATTTAAACATATTAAAAAATCGTTGATGGTTACTTATTCACGAATTAATCCGTTCATGAAAAAGCTAATAAAGCATTACATTCGGACGTTTAAAAAGTACGCTTTCGCAATGGGTACTTCCCAGATAGGAAAACACGAGCAGCACAGCACTCCACTGTGGGGCAACATCTCCATATTTTAGCCAAAAGTACATTTCACGTTGATCGAAAACGTTATTATATTTTTAAAACAATTGAGATGTTGGATATTATGTGAATACAAATTCCACCATTCTCCCAGAGTAGAAACGCCAATGACATGTCATTACTGCATTCGATTTTGGGGGTGATAATTTTGAACATATTTGTAAATTTACAAGAAAATTTTCTGGATGGATTTTTATCCGAAAAATTATGATATGAAACATAAAAATTTTTATTTTTTCTATTATCTCTATATAATCTATAATCACTACAATCACATTTTCGTATAATTCACTACTCAAAAAAATTATTCGTGGCTACTAAACTTTTGATGACCTTAAATGTAAATTTTCCAAATTAAAACTTCATTAACTTTAGTAAAAGTATGGGTGTGGAATTCGGAATTTTTCATTTTAAAGTCATCAAAGTGATCGCTAAACAAACAATTTCGACATCGAATAAAATATGAAAAAAAAAAAATTGTCAAACACTTATTTAAAATTAAAAAAAAATAATAAAATTCGAAAAATTTGTGCTTTTAAAATCAGAGAAAAGTATAATTTTTGTTAAATCGAATAAAATCTGAAAAAAAAAATTTTCAAACACTTATTTTAATTTAAAAGAAATAATAAAATTCGAAAAATTTGTGCTTTTAAAGTCAGAGAAAGGTAATTTGTCCTTTTTACAATTTTTTGAATTTTTTTTCGAGCGCTCGTATAAATTTTTGTTAAAATTTTCCCTTTTTTGTTGGCAATTAAAATAAATTTCTCAAAGTTATTCCAACTACACTGAAAAATAAGTTTTAAAATACAAAATCTTATAGAAAATGTGTGTCTTAAAAAAAATTTTACGTTTTTAGTGCATTTTTTATGAGCTAAAAATTAATTTTTTAGAGCATATTGCAGGTTACTTGATATGGAATTTAGACACTTTTGATGATACAAATTTGAAAAAAACGATATTTTTTATGTTCCAAAAATCTTGTACACAGAAAAACCTAGAAACGGGTTTCAATTAAAAATTTTATTGAAACAATTAATATTTTAATTGATTTTGCACCTACGACTGAAATGATAGTATTAACTAAAAAAATTTGCAGACAGTTTATTAAAACTCTTTCAATTAAAATAATAATAATATCAATTAAAAGAGTTACGTTAAATTGATTAAAACTTTAATTGAAACTTGAGAAGAAAACAATGGTAGTTTTAATTGAAAACTCGTATTTTTTATTTTTGTTATATGCCCCCATTAAATAAAAAAAAGAAATGTAGGTTTGTAAATTAAATTGACAATTTATTTATAATAAAATTAAAGCTTTTTAATATAAAAATGTATTATAAGAAAGCAAATAAAAGTAAAGACAAAATTTTTGTTTTGCTTGTCTTGAACTTTTTCTTGTAATTAAATTCTTTTCTTAAAAAAATCACACACAACTTTAAAATCATAGTTTAATGACACTTATACACTTATTGAAAATTTAATTATTTACAAAAATAATATTTTAATTGTCCTTTTTCGATAGATAAGGTTTATTTAAATCGACATGTGCACTTTTATTACCACAGATAAAACACGAAACTAAATTATGTTTTCGTGCGTACACGAATATCTCAACAAAAAGAGTGTTGCAAACTCTAGTGAAATAACTACGATTTTGCGTGTATTTGAAATTGGTAAACGATTCAACTTATTAAAAGTTAATCATTTGCGATCTTTTTTTCTTTTTATTTACAAATTAAATAAAATATTGATATAATTAAACCTTTGTTTGATTATTTAATCTAAATAAAATAACAAAAAATAGTTTGCCAAATTTTTAAAAATGTTGTTTACATGTTGTCAACACTGTATGGATATACATATTAGAAAATTCAATAAATTTTTTAATTGAATCAATTAAAAAAATTGTTTAAATTGCCATTGATATTCAAACAATCGATTAATTAGATATTTTTGGCCCATAATTTTTTCTGTGTAGTACTTTGATTCTAGTAAACCGAATTTTAAATTTTTCTCCCAAAATTATTTCAAAAAAAAACTTTTTAAACTTTTTCTTTACCATTTCGAACGGAGATTTACAACATTTATGTATAATTTTACCATTTTCGGATTATAGCACATATTTTAATAGTGATCATAAACATTTAAACATCTGATAACTTTTTTAAAAGAATATTCGAATCAAATTACGATATTTGAAAATATTTAAGAAAATGCCTCGTGTAACCGAAAGAGTTTCATAAAAATTTATGACAAATGTTTCATAGACCTTCATCAATTCATAAAAAAATCATAAACTTTGTTAAAATAAATTTTTCCTATTAGGGAAAAATCGTAAAATTTGGAAACAATAAATTTAAATTTTTAGTTTTCGTTTGAAATATAGAAAACATCATTTGCAATTCTATTTTTTAAAAACTCAAAAGCTACGAAAAATTATTTAAAATTGAATATTATTTATAATTTAAATGTAAAATATGTAAACTGTGTAATATTGTAATTATTTTGGTCATGTACCTTTATTCATAGTTTTTAGTTTTGATTAAAATAAAATTTATTAAAGGTAATAAAAAGAATTAAAAAACACAGATCCCATCGTTTTTGACATTTTTATAAAGAAAAGATTTTAAAATGTGTATAATAATTTATGAAAATTTTTCATAATATTTGTGAAACCTTTCTTAATATTTATGAAACATTTCATAGAAACTTATGAAATAGCTTCATCCTATTTATGAACTATTTCATAAGACTGTCATAAATTTTCTATTTTATGAAACAGCTTCATCATATTAATGAAGTGTTACAATGGACGAAAATCAATGAAGTTTTTCTTCGTATTTATGAAGTTTTTCATAAATATGCTTTTTCTCTGAGTGTGCTGTGATGAGTTCACTCCAGATCATTGGAGATCGAAATTTAAAAGGGGTTCGGTTTTTAGTGACACATAAACGTTATTCCCCAAAACAGATTTTGCATACAACATTAGATACCCAGTACTTGTTTTTTGTCTCCAATTGAAAACACTCCAAAAATGCTTGTTTTACGAAATCTGAGACAATTATATGAAATTTTTAAAAATTATATTTACCACAGATATTATAGAAACTATTTTATCGTTAATGCAGACCTTTCTTGATGAAGACATGACAGAAACTACAAATATTTATCTAAAACGAGACCGCAATGGACAGAAGCTAATGTAAACAGATTGAGTCTGTTTCCATTAACGTATTAGCTGTATCTCTAAAACCAGAGCTGCTATAATAAAAACAAGGGTAGATCCGGAATCAGCGATCTCGAATTAATATCTTTAAACTATTTCTGTTGCAGAAAAAAGTTTGATTTTGTTGAGCTGCGTTAGCAATATTTTGTTTTAACAAAAGCAACACTCAGGAAATTCTTCCTATTAATTAATGTGTTGCTTTCTTTGGAGAGGGGATAGGGGAGAGATTAAATGGGTTGAAATATAAAGGGCTTTAAAGATGGCCATTGACATCCTCATATATATCTGTATAAACATAATTTGTAGTTATCAGCTTATGACCATCGATATACAAATTTTTCATAAATAGCATTTATATGTATATCAATATCAAATTTTAAAAATGCGGTATTTATTTTTATTAAGATATAGATTTTCACAATTTAATAACTTACACATTATTTGCTCGGCAAAAAAAAAATAAATAAGGAATATAATCGCGCCAGTTAGAGATCTCGGGTATTGAATATATAAATGCATATACATACATCATCCGAAAGTTCATATGTTACGCACATATAAGTTAGTCCCTTTATTTTACGCAATAAACTTTTTAACGAAAATCTCTTATTTAAAGAGTTGTAGACCATAAACGATATCAACTTTTTTAGTCCTTTTTTTTAGTAGGTTGCAATTTAGCTGGTAGAAAACCCAGTTTTAGAAGTTGTAAAATTTTAAAAATTTTCGAGATAACGCTAAAAGAATATTTTTTGCGACTGGTGCATTTAAACATTTGTAACTCACAATCTCTCACTGTTTAACTGATTTCGAATTTTTAAACGGTATGAAAAAAATATACCTTAATCTTTCTTCATATTATTAATATAAACATGTAGAGATTTTATTAATAACAATTCAAATTTAAAATTTTTTTTTAAACTTTTTCAACTTCTACGATGGTTTTTTTTTGTATTCTTTTAAAACAAGAATATTCTTAAAGTAAGTGTTTTCCCGAGACAAATTAGTCATAATTTGTTAAAATCGGTTTAAATTTGACAAAGTTATTTTACTTTTTATATAAAGGGTCCGCCATCTAACGTTTTTTTTTTCAACTAGTGCTTATTTCGTGAATGGTAACACTTAGCTCATGTCTGATTTGACAGATAATTAGTTTTATCTTTCCGCTGAACGAATATGGTTGTGTATACGCTTGAACAACGCTGGGAAATATTGCGACATTACTTTGAAAATCATGGTAATGTTGCAGAATGTGTGCGAAAATTGCCTTTTTTCTTCGAAAATGAGCAAGGAGTGGCCGTTACAGTCAATGGCGATCGTTATCGGGCCATGTTGAACGAATTTTTGTTCACAAAAATTGAAGAGGAGGATATTGGCAACATTTGGTTTCAACAGGACGGAACAGGAAGCCATTGGTGAAATACAGCTGCACACAATCGATAATGTGCTTAAAAATTGGACCAATCGTGTAGGCTACTGCATGGCCAGCCGAGGCAGCCATTTGAATGAAATTATTTTCCATTATTAACCGGAAGGATTGTACTTTCAAATAAAAAAAGAAATTTCAGAAAATATTTAGTAGTTTTTCTTATAGCATTTTCAAAAAAAAAAAGTTATTTGGCGGACCCTTCCTCCTTTGCACTAATGCAGCTACGTAGCTAGGGGGGCTAGCTACCGAGAAAAATTAGTCATAATTTGTTAAAATCGGTTTAAAATTGACAAAGTTATTTTACTTTTTATATATATACAAAATTTTGTTGCTTCCTTCTTCGCACTAAAGCAGTTACGTAGCTAGGGGAGCTAGATCCCCCCCCCCCCCCGCAAGAAATTATTTGATGAATTTAAAAACTTAATACAATTCGTTAGGAAGTAACAATGTTATTGATAAATTTAATATAAAAATATTTATTTTTGACTTGGATCAAATATGAAATGCCTGTTAGTTCAGTATTATATGATTCGAACCTTAAAATTTCAAAACATCGCCTGCAAATGGGCGGCTATCATTGTTAAGAGTTGATTTTCGACAAAAAAAGCAATAAATAAAGTAATGGATTTCGATGTCTTTGCTTTAAAATTGCTTGAGACAATGCAAACTACAAATTAAATATACTCGTATCTACACAGAAAAAACTAAAATTGAGTTTCAGTTAAAATATTTGTTGATTCTGTTAAAAGTTTAATTTAATTCGGTCATATACAGGAAATTGTGGTTACAACTAAAATTATTTGTAACTATTTAATTGATATTATTTTCAATTAGAATTTTATTCATATCTATTAAAAATTTAAATTTAATTTAATCTTTAGCCAGAAATACTAGTATCAACCTAGCTAATATGTTTGATTTGCTTTATTTTTGTAAATATACGGAGGTTGAAAAGTCGTTATAAATTTAAAATAAGTCAATATTGTTTTTTATTTTAAAATCACCAAAATTGTAAAATGAATCGCCAAAATTCTAAAACATTTGAAAAAACCGCCAAATTTGAAAAAAAAAATTGCTAAAATTTAAAAAATACAATCCTCAGAATTAAAAAAATTTAAAAAATTACCTAAATTATATTGAAAGTGACAATCATTTTTCTGTGTATTTTGACATAATCTTTTAAAATGAAAATACCACTAAGGAGATAACACTACGACCCAAACATAAGATACTTTCAACGTTTTTTCAGTGTTTGTTATTCAATGGTGTAAGTTACTCAATTCCATAAAATCTTCATTTTCATTATATCTTAATTTTCAAAGTTTTTTTCTCAAACAAATTATTTTTTTAGGTAATTTCAATAGAATTTTTTGAATAAAAAAATGTCCAAATGGAAAGGAATTTGCTCAACAATTTTAGAGTTGCAAACTATTCGCAAGTGGCTAAAGTCTAAACGGATTAATAACGTTGAAGCAAAACCCGTATTTGATAGTAATTATTTCTGCAAATATTTCGGATTTTAATGAAGTTTTAAAATCAAAACCCGGATACAATTATAGCTTATTTTGTATATATTAGTATCAGTTCAGATATAAATTTATACCGCTATATAAAATCGGATTAAATTGTATCGCGCCGTTATTCGGATGTAATTTAATCTATATATAAAAAAAGTACCATAACTTTGTAAATTTTCAACCGATTTTAACTAATGAATACTCATTTTATTCAGGAAAACACAAATTTTATGATTATTGTTGAAAAAACCCCCTCGTAGAAGTGGAAAAAGTTTAAAAAATGTGAAAATTTTTATTTGTGAGTAACCACTTACTTCCTATAAAAAAGTATTACTTATTCTTTCACTATGAGTAACCAATCAGGTAACTCATTAGTCTCACTTTTTTATAAGCGCGAGGATAATGACCACCCATGAATTTTGGGTCTTCGCGAACAAAAGTAATCAATCGAGTAAATGCCCTGGTAACTAGTGAATCCCTTTGTGCGCTACTTTCACGCTTAATTACTTGGTAATGTCTGTTTTGGCTGGGTTTGTAAAATTTTTAACCGATTTTTTCAAATGAATTCTCATTTTACTCGGGAAAGCACTAACTTTAAGAACCAAGTTGTTTTAAAAGAAGATTCGGAAAAACGCTCGTAGAAGTTGAAGACCATTTAAATGTTAATTGTTATTTAAAAAAAATCTCTACATATTTATATTACTAATATCTGTGTCATTTTCACAAAATTGATTAAGCCGACTTAAGCTAAAATCATTTTTATTGTTTATTAGTGATGTCCTCATTAGGAAGCATTTATGCGTCTAACCCTCATTTCAAAATTTCTTTTAGTTCGAAAATTATAATAATTATAATAATTATTTAAAATTACTTTTTTGACAAAAAAGATTTCTATTTGGAAATATTAACACAATTGATAGTAAAGGCTTCTTTTTAAAATATATATTGGAACACCTCAACCTACACTAGGTCACTTGAGAAGTTACTCCATTTTTTTATGTAGCACCGTGTTATTCATTGAAAATTCTGCTGGCGCAAATGTAGGTGCTATTTTCTGTTAGAAATTTATGAATTTTTAATGAACATAAAATATTTTACTTCAAGTTTAGAATATTCGACAACATCTTTAAAAGTATCTAATATGTTTAATAAGAAAAATTTACTGAGAGAATGAATTATTGCATTAGCTCTTGTCACTGGAATTCGTAAATTAAAACTTTTCATTAAATTTATGCATTTTTTCATAAAAACTTCAAAATTTCATATTACTTATTAAAAATTGCATACTACTAATAACAAAGTTTAATTAAAAATAGTTTCATTAAAATTATGAAGCTTTTTCATAAAGTTTAAGAAGTTTTTCATTTACATTGTAAAAAAAGTTCATTAGTCCAAGAAATTCTCTCTGTGTAGACTAACTGTCAACCAAACTTTAAAACTTTTAAAATCCTACTAATTTTCAACGATAACACTTTACACTCAGGCAAAAAAGTTGTCACTGTGGACCCAGGCTCCAACAAAGATAAAGCGTCGTTTAAAAAATCAGTTATATGGTTATCCCTGATATCACGTTAGGGACAACGACGTTTTCTGAATGTTATAATGGAACTTGAGTACTTAGAGCACTTACATAAACACTACTCTTAATTTGCATTTTGTTCATAACATTTACGGAAATCACTTTTGTACTACTAGTCCATAAAAATATCATTTAAAATTTCAGATCAAAATTCCAACTAAAATTCCAAACCAAAATTACAGCTCGAGATTTGTTGTACTTTTGCATAGTTTTTTTTAGTTTTTTAACTTTTTAATTGAATTTTTCTAAAAACATTTTGTTTTTCAAAATGTTGCTCCACCTTGTCACGATAGAGGGAGCAATTTTAATCTGATTTAAAAAAAAAAAAATAAAAAGCCAGTTAATCTCCATAAAATTCTTTACGAATAACCGGAAAATTGACCTCAAAAAAGTCCAAATTCAAAAGGCTATAATTAATGCTATAAACACATAGACGACTGCAGCTACACGACTACAGCCTGTCAAAAATAAAATACACACGTTTATATGAAAACGATTATTTTGGCACCAACACAACTACACGGCTACCCGACTACTTTTGCCGCTGTAGTCAACTTAGGATAATTTCTATTTTTGTTGGCTGCAAAACAAAAATAGTGTTGACAATGAAACAATATATGTAACAAATTAGTGCTTAAAAATATTTTATTTTGTTAAACACAAAAAACGTCGCAACATTAAATGGTATAATTGCATTAATATTCAAGAGGGTTTAGATAAATTTATTTACACGTTATAATAATGTATTATAAATAAGTAATTGTATTTTAAGTGAACTTTATATACGTGTCTACAGCCATGCATGCTGTTCTATTTTAATAAAGCAAAAAAAAAATGTAATTGGCACTACTGAAATAAAAATTCATTTGTATAAAAACAGCTTTTTATTATGTTGCTGTCGTTTCCAAAATAATAAGTAGCTGGCCACACGGCGACGATTGCAGTGAACGGCATTTGTAGTCGTGTAGCTCTGCAGTCTGCTGTGGTCTATGTGTTTATAGCATAACCCTTAGAAGTTTTTGGTCTACTGATAGTGTATTATTTCCCGTTGTTTTTCATTCGGGAAAGATTCGAAGACCCAAAATTTGTTGCTTAGTGCAATTCGCAATATTAGCGGAGTTACAGTAGATATATTTCGTAGTTTTATTTGAAATTAATTAACATGAGTAGATAGACCTGTTAAATTACTTTTAGAAATTATATATTAGAAATGAGTAATTTCTTACTGGCCTGGATATAAATAAACCCAGTCAGAAAAATGCAAACGAACTGCCAGTAGTTTATTTACAAATCCTCGGTTAGCCAGTGGTATACCAGTGCTTGATTTTTTGTAACACTGGCAGTTTCTGACTGGGAAGTTTTGTATGGTAATATCGGAAGCGATGGTGAACATAATTTTTTAAATAATACTGTACAGATATGTACCATGGAAGCTGTGTTTTGCGTATCGTAAATATGGAACTGGCAAAAGGTAAATTTTGTTAAGTCGATTATGCTGAATGCGATGGTGCTCGCCGTTTTCAATATTTAGCGGTTGTCTTCCCGACATTTGCGATATAAAGTTCTGGTTTAAAGTGCAATAGAAACGATATTTTTTGCAATTTTGGAAATTTATTTAATTTAAATCAAATCAACTCTATTAAACATACACAACATTACATTATTTGATTCGAATTTTTACAATGCGTGGAGCATGATAAGAAAGTATTTTAAAAGAAACGAAATCGGTAAAAAAAAAATCCCTTGGGAATAATTTATGGAAAACCGTGTTAGAATCAGTTACCAATTGAAAAAATTTGTCTAAGTACTTTCAGTCAAGGAATTGGTCTAATTTCTATGATATACGCTATAAAAATTGTATTAAATATTAACTGCATAAAATTTAAAATCGCATATTTCGCGAAAACGAGTGCTAACTTTAAAAAGTTGCTATGTCCAATAACTTCAGCGTACTAGAATTTAGTTTACTAGCTATATGACGAGCTATATGACTCAGAATTGCTAGCATCTGAAAGTGTTTTTGAGTAACAATCATATTATAAATAACCTATGGCAACTTAGTACTTGGACAACTTTAAAACGCTTGAAGTCAAAAAACTATTATTTTATTTTTTAAAAAGTATTTTTATTTATAACACAGTATAGACTATAAATTATTAATTCACTTTTTGTGGAGAGCCATCGGACCGCGATCTTCTATTTGGCGTATTTTATGCGTGGTACCGCCAATGCATTTGAAAAGAAAAAAAAAACAAACCTACTTAGCAGTAATTTATATTTGAATTTTGTCCATTTACTTAGTTGGCATAGGTTATACGAAATAGTTATTTTAAACCAGACAAAACATATTTGTATCATTTAGTAATTATAACATCAACAATGTACTGTAGATCAGTGATGCAAGCCGCCGGTCGTCAGCCGGTTCAAGACATTTTGGTTTCTGATTTTTGAATATTTGTTGATTGTAAAGACGATTTGACAATAAAAAAAGAAACAAATACAAATATTTGGGATAAATTAAGGCTCAAAATATGAGGTAAATGGTGAAAGTGAGAATAGGAATCGCAATGATTCTAAAATTAACACATGATTTAAATAGTTTAAATGAAACACATTTCAAGCAATAAAACAAGTACAATTTGTTGTTGTATCGCTTATGTCTTTTCAACAGCGTAAAATGAATAGTTTACCCGTTGTCTTCAAATTCAATAAACGATAGTATGTCAAATCGATTGCAGAGATATGTGAAAATTATGTCAATTGCACTGTAGTGGAGACCACTTGCCCATTTCATTACTAAGAAATGTTATAATTTTGTTCAAAAACAATAAAATTTAACACAAAATTAGTTTTTGTCTACAAATAATACAATACTTTTCCCGATTTTATTTACTAAAATTTATGAAGTTTTTGATTGCTAAATTCAAATGAAAACTAAATGACAGATTTGATGTCAGATATAATTGCAACAGCCGATTGCATATCAACGTTATCTTGATATTGTAATAATATTAAAATTAAGTGTCTTCACGTGAAATAATTTTGACAATTGCTTGCCATAATTTTATTGCATGTGAAGACGCGGGATTATACTACGAGTTTTTACAACAACTATGTCCTAAAATAATACCATAACAGTTCTCGAATAACGATTGTAAAATTTATATAAATAAATTTTTTTCTAATAAACCTTTGATCAATGACAAAACAAAATCTGAAAAATTGCGCCAAATCGCTAAACTCTATTCATATCCGTCCAGCGACAATCCAACGGATATTATACAAGGTATTCAGAATGTGTACTAAGTGTTGTATATGTTGTATCGTAAAAATAGAGATGGTAAAATTTCAACATAGTACCACAAACTAAACAGCCCCGACACAAGTGACAGATGCCAAAATTGTTTATAAGAACCGTATTTTTTTAAATAACTTTTTTTCTGAATGCCGTGTGAGAACGGGTAAGAACATTGAATTATCCATTAGTTATTACAGACACTGTATTGTGTATTCTATCGCGATATTCTGAAGAGTTGCATTCGTCAGTATTTTTGAGAAAAATTTCGTGTCCGGTTTAGTTAGTCTACAAATGCTGGTTTTTCGTACCTTTATGCACTTATAAGTTACTGGCTAACATAGTTGAATATCATCTGATTTTAAGTTTCTCGGATTTAGAATGAAGGAAGTGAGGCCATTCCCATGGTATATATATTATTTAAGTTAACTTGCGAAATATGTGTGAATTTCTACAGCAAACGAACCTTCGTTTTTAAGAATCCGTTAAACATTTACTGAGTTAAAAAACTTTTTATTAAAACTTAATTTTTGCATAAATGCCTGCATAATGTTTTTCGTGTTTTTTTTTATCAGTGGGGATATCCTAGTTAAGTCATTAATGCCCAAATGAAATCTGCTGAAGAGAATTTAGTAAAGATAGATGTTCTTGCAAATTGCCAATGAGAAAAAATTAAAAACCCGATCCCCTTATCGAACCGTTTCGAAATTCGGTATTGTAAAATTTAATTCAAGAGACTTAATTTGTGCCTGAATAAATAATAAATACTACTAATACATATCATATCACTATTATTAAAAAATAATAAATATTAACAATACATATCATAACACTATTATTAAAAATTTTTTCTTTTTCAAAAATTTTTCCAAAATTTAAGTTTTTTCATTTGAGGTGTGGGGACAGTGGCGTTATTGGGTTAATATGTAATACTTCGATGGAAGTGTATATCGTTAGTATCCTATACTAACTATAGTAAACAAGATGTCTGCAGCAACGTAATAAATGTCGCTACATTTAAGGCTAATTTACTGATATCGGTTATAGGAGTGATTTTGAAAACAATATTGGAGTGGTGGAAATATACAACAAACTCTTCAATATGTGTATATTGCAGTGCAACATTAAGAAAATATGCAAAGTTCAACGGTCAGTTTCTTTGCTCTTTTCTGCGCATATGACTTGGCATCATCAACTCTTTCATAAACCAGATAATTGCTACTTTTGTCAAACTAATATTTCAGGCCACACTTTTAAAAGCCGCAAAAATATAAAGTACGCAAAAGTTGCAATTGTTACAAAACCGATATGTGCGAATGACGAAGATCCGACAACGAGCATATGTGCTGTTCAAACTGAAAATGATTTGGAGGAAGATGAGTACCTTTCCTCCAAATCTACTACAACGAAACGGCATTTTGTTTCAAACGCAGTTTTCGACAATCTCAATCGAGATTTACATTTGTCAAAATAACAATCTGAAATCCTTGGGTCGAGATTAAAGCAGTGTAATTTGGTGGAAAAAGGTTTCTGTTAGAAGTAGTGACCGGACTTTGTTATTTGAAGAATATTTTTTTAGACTGATGAAAATGGCAATTATAAGGCTGACTATTCGTCAGCCTTATAATTGCGACTGTTAATTGATGGTTGATAAAAAGTACGTATTCTTCAAAAAAGTTAATTTTTTTATATAAAATCTCTAATGTAATCTAGTAATCTGTAATCTGTAATCTCTAATCTGGGCTTGAAATCAGTATTATTGCATAACGAAAATCAGTTACCATCAGTTGAAATCGTATATGCGACTAGCACAAAAGAAACTTACGTATCTTTGCATGAAATAGGCAGGAGAAACATTTTAAACGTCCCATTAGTTAATTCTGAGGATGTTATTCTGCCTCCACTGCATCTTAAGTTAGGATATATTATATATATTAAAGCAGTGTTTCCAAAATTAAGGAAGCCGAAATAAAATATGGTATTTATGTATTTCTTTCCAAATCTAATATTTTTTTTTATCTGTTCTGATGCATTTTAGGTATTTTCATTGGGAATCAAATTCGTAAAATTATGAGAGATGAGAACTTTATGAACAAGCTAAGTTCCGTTGAAAAACGTGCATGGAAGAGTTTTGTTGCATTATGTGATAATTTTATTGGTAATCATAGAAGCGACGGCTATGTAGCGGTTGTTAATAATTTCAAGTGTGTATGGTGAAATGGGTTGCTACATGTCCATAAAAATGCATTTCCTGCATTCACATTTAAACTTCTTCCTAGACAACCTGGGCCAGTTTAGCGATGAACAAAGCGAACATTTTCACCAAGAAATTGCTTATAATGGAAAAACGTTTTGATGGAAATAATAACATAAAAATGATTTAAGAATATTGTTGGTCACTTCAGCATGATACTGAATAAAAAAAAAAAACGGTTAAGCAAACATTTTTGAGTGTAATTTCCAAAAACTTTATTTTTTCCAAATATTTTGTGTTAATAAAAAGTTTAATAACTCAGTCGAATTTTGGTTTGTTAATAAATTCATATATAGTAAGGTTCTTTTACAAAATACTTTGTAATAACGTCTCCAAATTTGAAAAATGGCGAATGTGTTTGCTGGAGAAATTCACACAGATTTCTCAAGGTAATTTAAATAACAAATATGAGCAATTCCATTTAATATCACCGTGAAATTAATCGATGTTTTCCGATTTTCATAAAATGTTGTGAGTGTGTGCGGTAGTATTAAAGTATTAAAATAAATATTTTTTTTTTTTTTTTGGAAAACTCTGGCATCCCTATAGCTTCAAACTGTCACTTAAAAGGTCATAAAAGGTCATAACTTTTGATGTGTAAAAAATATCGACAATTTTTGCATAAGAACGGCTAAAAAAAACAAATTTTCTGGTGTACATACTTCTACATTTATTCCATATAATTGTTGTTTAAAATCGGGCACCGTTTTTCAGAAGACATACAATTTATATGCTTTTTTTAATAGGGTTTCTTAGTTTTGACGAAAAACTTACAGTTTATTAAACATAAACCATATGACTTTAATTTTTTTTTTTGTAAAGTTATAGAAAAGGGAAATAAATTTATGGATTTTTTTTGTTAAAAAACTAAATAAAATAGTCATAAACGAAAACAAAATCAAAAATTAAAAAACGTTAAGCGTTAAAGACAAGCATTATTGTCAATATTATTTTTACGTGACGTTTTCAATTTCCGTCTATTATAAACGTTTTTAGTTTTTGAACGTTTTTCATAAAAAAATACTTTTGAAAATTTCACAATTCACCATTTCAAAATTTATTTTAAAAATTTCAAAAAGCGGGTAAAGCGTTGATATTTTTTCTTTAAAAATGATAAAATTGCATAATTATAAAATTATATATAAATATAAAAATTTTTAATCTTCTACCCCTTCTAAATTGGTCCTCTGAAAATTTTCGGTGACGCGAAATGAAACATTGCCCGGTTTTTGTTTAACAAAAAACAAATGACCTTGAATTTTAATAATCTGCTCACATCATAATTTATGATAAAAGATCAAAAAAAAACTTTCTGGCTTTAATATTTTAAAATTAAAGAGTAAAACATATTTTAATTGTATCTTGCTTATTTTATCGTCAAAATTTAAAATTTATAAAAATGTCATGAAATTAGTATTCAAAAACATGATAAAAATTTATTTAAACTTTGAAATATCTGCAATATGTTTTCATTTGCTCCGTGCAAGTTTACGAGACTCTGATGTGGATAGAGACCCACTGATTGTACCCAACATTTCAACAAGCAAAATAAATTTAATAAATATATAAAAAAATAAAAGAATTAATAAAAACAAAAAACATACACACAGAGAAATAAAGTGCCAACCGAATTTAAAAGTGTATTTTGGTGTTAACAACCAATAAATTCGGTTAGTACAACCATATCCAGATTTTATTTCTGAATATTTTGGTTGTTGCAACTAAAATTCAGTTGCATTAACCGAATTTTGTTGTGATAACCAATATGCAATTGTACCAATCGATTTCAGATGTAGTAACCGAATTTTAGTTGCAGTAACAGAATTTCAGTTGGCAAATGGCTAAATTTTTCCCTGTGTGTAGAACCCATTCGCAAATCTGGAGAAAGCTTTGAAATTTAAATAAATATAATATGGTCGTTCTAAAATTTAACAAAAATTTTGAACCAAATTTACATACGGTATTGTGTTCACAAGGCTAAATGTGTTACGTGTTGTTTTGTCGTATTGAAAATAGCGAAGGTTCAATTTTATTTGAAAAAATATAAAACAATAGTTAATAGTACGATACAACACGTGTACCCATGTTTTGTGTACTATGTTCAAGAGAGCTAACAAAGAGAAAACCCAACAAAAAATCTTCTTGAAAGTGAAAATTAAGAAGAAATTAGTATTATTATATCTTTGCACATTTTCTTATAATTTATTGCTAAAATAAATATAAAAAAAATCTGTAAATATTCTATACGTAAGTGCCTAACAATTCATAAAAACATTAATTTGTTTTTGTAATTCATTCATTGTTTTTAAATATTTTAAAATATTTCAATTTTGAAATCAATTTATAGACAAACTGTAATTAAAAGAGCATTATTTGGCAAAGTTTAAACCATAGAGAATTAGGAAAAATCACGATATCTTACAACGATAGTACGTTAGCACTTAAACTATAAATTACTTAATCGGTCAAAAATTGTCCTGTTTTTGAAAAAATATTCGAAAAGTGGCAACACTGATTTGGACCATCTCAATGCACGCACATACATATTTTATTGTGTTAAGTAAATCGTAGATACCACTTTGTTTCCTTCATGTTACTTTCACTTTCTAATTGTGGAACAGTTTTTTTTTTTAATGTGTAAACAATTAGTATACATATTTTATCACTTAAACATATGTTTTTGTTATTCAGAAGAAAGAAGTATTTAATAATTACTTTAAAGAACACTTTGTATTCACAATGAAAAACTAAAATAAATATACACAAATTTATTATTACCACCAATTAAATTGTATTGACGCAAGGGAAAAATCGTAAACTAACAAGAAAACATTTTTTTATGAAAATGGTATTTCTAAAATTTATTTCTCTCACACTTTTTTTTTAATATAAACATAGAATTTCTACTTTAATTTTGTGGCGTACCCATCCGTTGTGTACGAATTTCCGTTTCCAACTAAGCGCCAAATGCTAAATGCACACACTTTAAAAGAGCTTTTTATTTAATGCTTCAATCAGGGATGGGAAATAAGAGTTTTTGATTTTGGTGTAAATCAACTTTTGAAAAGTACATTTTTGTCCCTGAAGGAACATTTACAATAAATGTGTGTATGTGTAACACGAAAAGTTTGTTTCAAAATGAAGAAGCAATTTAAATACATAAAAACATATTTTTTAAATTTTCTATTAGTAGTTAAATAGAAGTAGAGTAATTTTCAAAAATTTGAATAAAGTTTTCTTTAATATTTTTAGAAAGTTTCTAATTTGGTGATGCTTAAACAAAGACATTCAAAATTACTTTTGATACACGCTAACAAGGAGAGTCCATTCATGGGTTTCCGCCGATTGCAAAGAAATGTGGACATGTTATAAACAATCAAAAATTAAAACACCCATATACTTTTTCAGCTGCCCAAAAAGTACGGCCAAAAATTACCCCAATTTCTGTTTTTTGCGATTTTTTCATATTCCAAAGAAACTGTTTATTAATTTGGTATCTAATGAAAAGTATTTATAATGCACATCACCGGTATAAAGTAGCATATCCGAGCATGCTAAATTTGTTATGGTATTAGCGAAACACATAAATTTTGGGGGTCCTGTAGTAGGAGGTACAGTCGGTTCAGGTCCAAACTCACATTTATTATTCTCTATTAAGTTTTAGTGAACACGTATTTTTTTCTTTTTCGACATTCATTCGAGTTTGGATTTTAGGCGAAGTTTCCCTAAGCACTATATTTTACCACAGGGTGGCAACTCTATGGCAAAAACATAGCCAATGTAGATATCAAACTTCTTATTTTTGAAAATGCATTAATGCTGTGTAAGAATAATTTGAAATATCTTAATTTTGAGACAAAATGTTGTGAAAATTGTGTGTTTTATACATCCCAGTTTATTACGTTAATTTAAAAAAGATTTCAATAATAAATAAACGACAATACTATAAACATTTAACAAACATAAACATAAACGAAATAAGAGCAAAAAACTTATTTTAAAAGCATTTTGTATCAAAAAATTATAATATGTCTAAATCAAATCCATTGTACGCTTGTACGCCGCTCAAGGGACGGTAAAAGCTCGCTTTTCATAGCCGTACAACCGATTTTGACTATTTATATCACTTTTTAAAGGAGGGAAAAAGTATCATCATATCAAGTTATCATTTTGAATAATTATATTTCACAATATAGTTTTTTTATTTTATTTGAATAAAATTTTTATTAAAATCTTAAATTATAAAATTTCTTTAAAATTATATGTAACATATGATACAAATAAATAACTTAATCTTACCAAATATTATTAAAATTTCATTAAAGATTACAAATAACCTTTTAAATTAAAATATAATTTAAAATATTGCCATAACAACGCAAAATATTCAAAACTCTTATACATTTTACAAACAAAAATATTATTGTGTGAAAATGTGTCGTTTATGCCGAATGTTATTTTCTTATTACGTTTTGTAAATTCGTAAATATTATTGCTTTGTATTTTGTCGAAATGGTCTAGGGCAACCGAAAAAACACTCAACAAGCAAACCTTGTGTAATTAAACCAAACTATATTAAACAAAATATTTAAAGTAAGCATTACAAATGCCTTTGACTTGCACGTTAAAACCTCAATAAAAACTTAATTGTTTTATTAGAAACCACAACTGCGAAGTTTCTTATATATTAAAATAAATCTTTTTTATTTATGACCCATTTTTTTTAAACTACCCCAGATGCAACAATTATGTTCTATAGTTTCCTTTTCCATGTTCTTATATTGGTATTATTTAGCCACACTAAAAGAAAAAACTTTTAGTTAAACGCTTTTACCAAAAAACAAATTTTCAACTAATGTTTAACTAATTTACGCTGCTACCAAAATTGTGCTCATAAACACTTTAATAGCATGGAGAATAATTAAAAAGACGAAATGTAGATGTCGCAGCTTGTATGGGCGAAGTGGAGAAAAATCAAAAGATACAAACAAACACAACCCTAATAAGAGTTACACAAAACGCAAGCGAGATTGATTTCGTTCATTTAATTTTTTCTTTTATTCTTAGTATTAAAAAAATACAAATAAAACAAAAAATAAATTAAATAAACAAATTTATTTAAGGAATAATATTTTGATAAAAATGAAGATGCAGGCAAATAAAAAAATCGCTTTGGTGCTGCTGTACAAAACAATATTTTGATAAATTGAGGTTGCAGGCAAAAATAAAAAATTTAAAATACACCTTGATTCTGCGCTACAAAGCAATTAATTCCAGTCGCATGTAGTTGTTTTTATAAGATAATAGGGTATTTATGATATTTAACCATTTTTTTGAATATTTCCTTTTTGTACTTTAGAATTATCTGCATTTGAAAAATGTAAAACTCCGTCATACATACACTTAGAATACTACACTGAGGGAACCTCTGCATTTAGAATTTGTTAGTAGTTTGAGTAGTATACAGTGTTTTTATTTTCAAGTGAAAAAATCATTAATATATAGAAGAAAATTATATTTCAACTAATTTTGTAAGTCATTTGAAAAACAAGTTACAAAAATTTACAGAAAATCCGTTACATTTATTTTTAACAGTTAATTTTTGTATGCCTTGAAAAAAAAATACCAAAAATGAATAACATTATTGTAACTTGTAGTAAAACATTTTTTTAATAAAATGTATTTTCTTTTCTATTGTAAGTTATTGTAAATATACGGACATTTTTAGTTTAACAGCATTTAATAGCATTAGTAAGAGTTCGGTGCTAGGAACTCTATTAAAGGAAATAATGGAAAAAAGAAAACACTGAACACCGATAGAATTTTGTGCGTTGTGTTAATGAAATCCAACATTAATGCAATGAATATTTTCACTAAAAAGTTCCCAAAGAAAGTTTTCATTGAATTAATGATATATTTTCATTAAATGAATTATAATAGAAAAAATTTCAGTAAAATAAATTAACTAAACTAAAAAATAAATAATTCAAATGCAATTAACTAAGTGTCAGCAAAACATTTTGCTGAATTTACTAATTTTTTGCTAAAACACTTCCTGCAAGAATACTCCCAGCAAAAATTTTGCTGACTACAGGCACATAGCTAGCCACAAATTTCATTAGGAGACATCGCCTGCAAATGGGCGGATATCATTGTTAGAGTTGATTTTCGACAAAAAAGCACTAAATAACGTAATTTCAAAAGAGATTTCGATGTCTTTGCCCTAAAATATAATCAAAAAATAGCTTGAAATAAAGCAAAACTAAAAATTAAATATGTCTACACAGAAAAATCTAAAATTAAGTTTCAATTAAAATATTTGTTGAATTAGTTATAAGTTTAATTAAATTCGGTTCTATTGAGGAAATTTACTACAATAATTTGTAACTATTTAATTAATTTTATTTTCAATTATAGTTTTATTCATATCTATTAAAAATTTAATTTAATATTGTTTTATATTTCAAACAAATTTTTAGTAGATTCTATTAAGACATCAATTAAAACACTTCCAAAATTTATAAAAACAATCCTCAAAATTGCACAAATTTAAAAAAAATTGCCAAAATTCGAAAAAATCTTTAAAATTAAAACAAAATTGCTAAAATGGAAAAAATGGAAGAAGTCGTCAAAATTCAACAAACGCGAATTTTTTACTTAAATCGATTTGTTAAATTTTAAACATTAATTTGAAAGTGAGTTTGAAATAGAAAGAGCGTTTAATTGAAATTATTATTTTTTTCTGTGTTTAATTTAAATTTTATCAAATATTAAGTTTGTTCGATAACACAACAATTTTTAAAAATTTGTACAAGTTTTTACGAGAAGGTGTTCGTTTACACAAATACTCAGTTAAAAATAGTAAAAAGAGAGAATATAAGTGACAGGTTGGTGACAAAAAACTTAAAAGTTTTTACTGGATAAATTTTTGCCAGTAAAAATTTGTAAGAAGAAAAAAACATATGATTGGAAAAATGTGCTTGTATTTTTAGTAAAGAAAACCAAATATTAAATTAAATTATAATTGTTTATGGATTTAAAGTGCAAAATATTAAAGAATTAACTATGGATGAAGTTAAAAACATTCTAAATTGTTTCTGGTCGACAATTTCAATTAACTTTTATCTTTTCCATAACGACAGACTTATTGTTTTCATAAGATGGTTTTGTTATTTTAGGTGTGGAGGATATTTTTTTTGTTAGACACATAAAATTGTGAGCGAACACATATCGCTCATTTACTTCAATAACGTCATAACTCAAATATTTTGATTTTGGAGAAAACGAGTTTAAAGTTATCAATTTACTCCCACCTTGAAGAAAAAAATAACGACATTATTTTTCCCAAGAGGTGAGTATACAAGATATCAATACGATTTTTTTACACAATATGATGCGTGATATAACGAATAATTCTGCGTTATTAACTCAAAAATCACGTTTTTTGAGTTGTGACGTTCTTGCAGTTGTTTACAACTCTTTGATCTACGTCTTTTAATTTGTATAGGAATCAAAACTTTGTTTGTATATTTAGAATATTTTTTAGTGTTTACATTATTTATTGTATTGAGGAAAAAGGACGAAATTTTAAAATGTTTTAAAAACAAAATAAAACAAAAATTTCATAAACTTACATGTTTCATTTCGCCTCACCGAAAATCTTTAGAGGACCAATGTAGAAGGGGTAGAAGATTTACCCAAATTATAATCTTTACCCGTATTGTTTTATTTATTTGATGGGACGTAAAAAACAACATTTCTAGAATTGACTAATTCAAATCAAAAATAAAACATTTTTAACTAATAAACATAAATATTTCCAATATATATCAGATAAAGTTTATATAAAGTTTACTTACAAATGAAAACAAACGGAAAATAAAAATTTGTTGTTTTATCTTTCGTGTATGTGTACAAAATAAAACAGAACTCAAATAATACTGTACGTGGAGATAATATGAATATGAATAAGAACACCAAATACTTACTCTGAGATAAACAATTAAATGGTGATTTTTATATTATTTAATTCATATTAAAAGTAATTCATACAAAAAATAAAAAACTTTTAGTTGAAACGCCAGTTTTCTTTCGGAATTAGAAAATACTAAATACGAAACAAAAATTTGTTATTCCTTATACGTCATTGGAAAGCTTATAAAATCTTCTTTCGTATGATATAAATACATTTTTATTTTCTAGGGATGGGAGCGGGATATTTCACTTTAAATTTTAAAATTACCGAAAAACAAAACAAAAACTTTGTGTTTTGTCAATTATATGATGTTGATGAAGTGACTTCAACCATATATTTTTAGTAAATACATCATCATATAATGTTTTGTAGTGTATAAAGGGGTTTTAGTTTTTGCTTTATCTTTGTATATTTGTATATATATATATATATATTCTCTTATTTAACCTAAACTCAGTGAGAACATGGTCATCTTTTCCCTTAATTTTGTTCTGAAACTTGAGTTAGTTCTCAAACTAGACTCTCCTTTGATTTATAGTTTTAAGTTTTAATTAGTGTAATTTATACATTGACCACAGCACCAGGCTGTAATTATTGTTTGAATAAACCATGCGGCAATAAGATGTTCAATAAACGTTTTATTTTGTAAAACACTTTGAATTGGAAGCCATTTTGTGTTTCATTTCTTTCAACGGTTGTAAGAATCCCTAATTGGATTGGCTTAGGAATATAGCCACTTTTTCATGGTCAATTTCTTCGTAGCCATTTCTACGTGGTCCTTCTCTTTAAGTAAATTGGCTGAACATATGGTATAATAGACAAGACATGACAAGAACTTTTCCATAAAAAATCAACAGTTATTTAAAAGTTTAATCGGTAAAGTTGTTTCAATGGAACATACAGTTAAATTAACAAAGAAATATATTTTTCAACTTCCAGTCTGTTATTCAATAAACAAAATAAACAAAAAAAACGGACTTTCCGTAGTAGTTAAAATATTCAGTTACAATTTTCTATTCAAAACAAAAAGTTGTT
This sequence comes from Delia radicum, assembly GCA_021234595.1. Taxonomy (NCBI): domain Eukaryota; kingdom Metazoa; phylum Arthropoda; class Insecta; order Diptera; family Anthomyiidae; genus Delia; species Delia radicum. The sequence goes on from CM037852.1 coordinate 246,957,230, forward strand.
ATATTATATTGAGTATTGAAATAAACGAAAATCTATTGTTTTCATGGATTTTGTCAATTAATTCTTCAACAGTTGAAAATAATCTAAAAAATACAATTGTTTTAAACGAAAAGTAAGTAGTCCTGTTTTTAACTGAATTTCAGTTAATTTAATGTGTCAATCAAAATTTGGTTCGCGGTCAATCAAAATTTGGTCTGTTTTTGGTTTAGGGGCAACTTACCGATTTTGAAAAAAAAAATTAGGAACGATTTAGATACGTGAGCTGAATCGATTTTTGTTTTATCAGACACGCTCTTTGGTGACGGCAAAACTAAATTTTTCTAAGCTTAAATTTTTCAAAGCCTTAAGTTTAAAAAAAAATATTTTTTACTTTTAAAGTGAAATGACACATTTCCAAAGAAAGAAGATTTTATAAGCTTTCCAAAGAGATATAATTTGTACCGAACTGATAAGTAATCTTAGAGCAAATTGAAACTTAAAAAATTTAACTCTTAAGCCTTGGTGCCTCTAAAGGGAGATTGTCTGACAAAAAAATTCTCGATTCAGCTCATGTATCTGAATCTTTCTTAAATATTTTATCAAAATTGGTGAGGTGCCCCTAACAAATAAAGGCCAAAGTTTGATTGGCCGCCAAAAAATCCGAGAATTTTAGATTGGAGTAACACGCAAATTTTATTTAAAAGTAAAATTTTTAACATTAATTTTTAATGGTATTGTAGATTTTTTTTTCTATTTTATTGCATTTAGACTTAATTTTATTAATTTAATAAAGATTTTGAAAAGTCAATTTAATTTTCCAGGTTGACTAATACGAATATTTTTTTTTTTGGATATTTCCTATTTTTTTTTTTTTTTAATTGTATTATTTTCGGTGTGGAGGTTATTTTTAGTTATACACATAAAATTGTGGGCGACCATATGTCTACAACTCTTTGATGTACATTATGAAATTTGTAGAGGGAGCTAAACTCTGTTTGCGGACATATTGATATACATTGTGAAACTTGTATAGGGACAAAACTTTGCATATTTTGAATATGTGTTAGTGTTTTTATTACATTACTAAGAAGGACTCAATCAGATAAATTTTAAGGATCATTTGCATTATTTATTGTATTGAGAGAAATTTTAAAATGCTTCCTATTTGAAATAAGTACATGACATTTTTATTTATATATATTTTAGATATTTTTATATTATTTATTTATTAAACACTTTCATATTTATAACACATTTCAATTGCAATACTATTAATTATATCCTTCCTTTTAGGTCTATAAATTAAACAGTTGCAAGTATCAGGGTCCCTATATGCAACTATAAATAGACCATAGACCATCAATAAAATACTCGCCATGTTTATTAATTATAAGATGGAGATCCTCAAAATTTCTGTGTGTGGAAAAATTAATTTAAAGATTTAAAAATATCTAAAGATAATTTTAAATTAATGTGCGTTGAAAAATGTTATCAAAGATTGTTTTCGTTCACACAAAAGCAAAAATCTAAGGGAACGTTAATCAAGAAGAGATATAATATTACCAAGTATAGTAGGAGCATTTCAACTAATAACTATTTTTATTAAACTTTGTCCATCAACTCAGGAAAATGATTTGAAGAAAAGCATAATGACACTTAACTACAAAAACTTTGTAATTCTTCCTCTTTTATTGAATACAATAAAGCAAAAAATCTTAATAAAATTATAGATTCTTTTTCATAAGATTCCCAATTTAATAAATTGTCCCACATATTTAAATCAAATATGCTGTTCTTGTTTGCTACTTTATTAAAAAATATTGATAGCGATTCCTATTCTCACTTTCACCATTCACCTCAATTTTCGAATCTCATTATTTCCCGTGTGTTGATTATATGTCCCAATTTGATTTGTGATTTTTTAATATTTGTTAATTGTAAAGACGTTTGAACAATAAAAAATTTCGAAATTTGTATTATTTGAGAGAAAATGAGGTTCGAAAACTGAGTTGAATGGTGAAGGTGAGAATAGGAATCGCTGCCATTGTTTTATTTTATTTGAATATTGTGAATTTTAACTAAACTCAAATACAATTAGTAAAAAAATTTGTAAAACTGTTTTCAATCTCTCTTACTATTTTTATAATAGTTTTTGCTACATGAAGAAAAAAACTGGGGGAATAATATCGAAGTGCTTAGTAATTATAGAACTAGATAAGTTTCAAGTTAGTTTTTCAAAGTTATAGTAAAATATTTACAAATTTTTGTAAAATGTATACAATCTTAGTTAAAAGTGTCTAAAAAAAAATTATATATTTTATAAGAAATTTGTGAAACTAACGTATTTGTGAAACTTATGTTGTTGTAAGCACTTCGATAATATTCAACCAGTTTTTTTCTGCGTGTATAGTTATATTTTAGTAAAATTTTTTGCTATTCTTTACAAAATTGTTTGTAAATTATGTATCATACTTATAAAGTTTTCAAAAATACGACTAAAGTTACATACAAATTGAAGACAAATGGTTCATAGAATAATAATAATTTAATTAAGGTACATTAATTTTATTTATTGATAAGATTATACCAAAATATAATTTTTGTTTTTTATTTTAGCATATATAATTTACAAACAAAATGTTGATGACTTGGATTAATTTACAAAAATCAATTTTTTTAAATTTGTTTCAACAAAATTTACAACAATGGAAAGGTCTCTAAATATTAATTGAAATTTCAAATATCCATTCCAATTTGAAAATCATCGAATGAAATTTTTGATTTTCCACTTAAAACTAGAAATATATAATTTTTAATTCGGATCCTCTTTTAAACTCAAAAATAATTTTAAATTCTGGAGTATCAATTGAAAACCAGAAATTTCAAAATAATATAATAATTATCAAATTTTTTATAAAAATGTTATATTTTTGTTCTTTTACTTACTACAGTTGACTAATTTTACAAAAACTGGAAAATTACAATAAAAAAAATAAACAAATTTATAAAATTTGAAAAAAAGCAATAAGGCTATTTACTAATAATCAGTAAATTTTTTGATTGATTTCAGCAGTTTTATTTCCATTTCTTGTTTGCAAAAATTGTACTAATATTAAGTACTTTTTACTAATTAATTTTACTAAATTTATTTCACTAGTATTTAGTAAGAAATTTGGTTGATTTAAGCAAATCGTTTACAACTTTTACTTTACTAAAATATTACAGCCAAGTTTTGCTAGAATTAGCAAAACGATCTGCTAATGTTGGCAAAATTTTTTATAACAATTACAGTTTTTTCTGTAACGTTTACAGACTTTATTTTCATTAATATTAACGCCTCCTTCACATTAGCATCAAGAATAAAAATAAAGTTATCCAATTTCAACAATGGAATGACTTTAAACTAGAAAAAAAAGGTTTAAAACTCATTTGTTTAATAAATAACTAAAATAAACTTACTTGTTCAACAGATTTTTGTTTTTACTACTTTTTTGAAATTATATACATATTTAATTTAATTTTAATTTAATTTATTTCAAAAAACCAACCGAGCCCTTCGGGCCATATGTAGTTGGTAGACCAACATTAACAATCAACTTCATTATGTCACTTAAAACTATAAAACCTTAAATATCCTATTTTCTAACAATATAAAATAGTTTGTATATAGCAAGTTTAACTTACAAAAATTTAAGAAAAAAGTTTAAAAGAATTATTAAAGAATAAAGAATATGGCATAAACTCACATGACAAAAAGTATTGCAGTTTAGAGAATTTTGAAAATTTTTGGGAATTTTTGAAAATTTTTGGAAATTATTGAAAATTTTTGCACATCAAATATCATTTACAGAAGCATATTCTACAAGTTTACACTTGAATGTTTTTAAAGATAGATCAAAAGATCTAAGTGGTAAGGGTAAATGGTTCCAACACTTAGCTACACGAACATGAAATGATCGTTCATGAATAATATAATTTCTAATGGGATATAAAAGTTGAGGGTTTCTTTCAGTGTTCAAGAGTATAAAATGTCTATGTACATATTCAGGGCAATTAGAGAGCATGACTTTATGATAGAATAATAGCAATCGAATTCGAACAAAATTTTTAAAATTGCATCCCAAAAAATCAGAAATATGCCTCGAAACATGATTATATGGTTTCAATTTGTAAACAAAACGTATTATTTTATTAAACAGTAAATTACATTTATTGAAGTCATCGACACTACACCCAGAAAAAACTTCAATACAGTAAGTATAATAAGTTGGACATTAATAATGAATGTGCTATGCGTTTTCTAATAGAAAGTGGCAAATAAAAATTTAGGGCATATAATCTACGCAGGGTAAAATTTATTTTGGAACTTAACCAGGTTATATGTCGACCGAATTCTAGATTGTTATCTATTAAAACACCTAGACATCTCATAACTTTAATACTTAATATATTTAGATATGTTTAAATAATGTTTAATTTATTTAAAACACATTTTGTTTCGTTGATATCAAACTGTTGTATGTATTTATATTTTTTTATGTTCCTGAAAAAAGCATTTAAAAAAAAAGTTTTTTACTAAGTAGGCTTTCATCGTATTAGGTTAGGTTAGGAAGGGTTATGTACCCAAGGGCACAACTCCACTCGGAGACCAATACGGTCCATTGTGAATCCCTTCAGAGAAAAAAAAAAAAAAAAAAAAAAAAAAAAAAAAAAAAAAAAAAAAAAACGGTGAGAAGGAGTAGAAATAGACAGAAAACATAGCTTGAAAGATAAAAATAAAGAAAGGTAGAAAGTATATATTTACTCCCCAGAAACCGGATCCTAACGTCCCCTTACTAGAAACAGCCGTTCTATCTCCCTGACAAATCTCAGCAAATCAACTGGATTGTATCCAGCGACACACCCGAGTTCGTCGTGAAATCTATCTCCTAGCCATTTCTGTCTGAGACCCTGTAACCTAGGACAGTGGCACATTATATGCTCAACCGTCTCCAGTTCCTCAACGTCCTCGCACTGCCTGCAAAAATCCGGTATGTCCCTGTCCCATCTGCTTGTGAAAGCCCTGACAGCACAATGACCGGTCAGGAACCCCGTAAGGGTCCTGAGACCTTCCCTGTCCAGTCCCAGAAGAACCTTGGTTGCCCCTGCGTCCAAAGCGGGCCATAACGCCCTAGACACCCTGCAGTCCATTCTGTTCCTCCATGATTGGTTAACGGTTTCGCGGAATCCCTTCCGTATAACCTCATCGTATTACCTCTGGTAACTTTTTTTTTTGTGTATACCACATATTCTTAAATTTTAAGAACCATCTTAGAATATGTTTGGTTAGACACACACAATTGTGGGCGAACAACTCTTTGATCTACACTGTGAAATTTGTATTAGCTTCCTGAACTCTGTTTGCGAACAGACATTGTGAAATTTGTATGGGGCAAAAACTTTGCGCGAATATCATATATAAAAATAATCAAATTTTTTATATTTAATAACGTTGCTTGTGAGAATTTTATATTTAATAACGTTGCTTGTACGAATATTAACGAATAATATTCGTTAATATTCGTAACAATTTTATGAGTCATAATAAAAATGTGGATTTTTAATAATAACCAAAGAAGATGATATAGATGTTGGTTGGTACAGAAAGTCGTTTAATATTATCATTGAATTATAAAAAAGCTAAACTCATAAATTTTACTTAGTGAAGAATAGACAATTGTATCAATTACATTTACCTAGAAGCCTATTTAACCACTTTTAGCAGTTATATCGATAGCAGACAAGATACCAGCTACAATACCTAATCTGATAAACCAGACCAGCTACAATGCCTAATCTGATAAACCAGACCAGCTACAAGACCTAATCTGAAGAACCAGACCAGCTTTTATATCTGATCTGATAATCCATACAAGCTGCATGAGCTGATCATAATTTGAAACTAATAATAAAAAAGTTGAAGAAAAAGTGTTGGAAGAATTGGTAAGGACGAGAAATGCTTTGAAAAGAAAATTTTAAAGTATAAAAAAATGCTGAATTTAGCACATCTAAAAAACTCAAACATACTTTTTAGCCTATTACAGAACCATTAAAAAAATTCATTGATATTTCTAAAAATACGAATACGATTTCAAGAATCATTATTATTTATATGTTCTTAATTCGGAGTACTTGATACTTTTTAAAAGGTCACATTTGAATAATTAGACATTTCATATTTAATGATTTTTAAATAAGTTTCTACATAGATCAAGTTTGAACAATGGTTGTTTCTTAACAAAGAAAAATTTTAAATGCTTTTTATGTATTTTAATTTTTTTTTTTTAATTCAATGAAAATATTCGTTTTGTGTGATTTTTGTGATTTTTTTTAGTCTACTAATATTTGAGAAAAATTTTAATTGAAAGTTACAAATTAATCTACTATTACTGATTTTAGTTAAAGCAGATTAATTCATGAATGGTAACCGATTCGATGCGGGTATCGATAAGGGTAACAATATTTTCTTTTATTTCGGAAACGGTATTTTCGGGGTAAGGAAATTTCAGTTATTTCGGTAACGGTTTTTTATCGTTAATGGTATTTTACTAATTTCGGTAACGGTATTTTAGTTATTTTGGTAACGTTATTTTAGGGATAACGCTATTTCAATTATTTCGGTAACGGTATTTTAGTGATAACGATAGTCAGTTGAAAGGGGTTTGAATCGATAACGATATTTAAGCAGTATTGCCTGCCATCAATGGTAAAATTTTAAATATTCAATGATTTATTATAATTTTATTTTAAGACGCATTTTGAAAAAAGTAAGGAAATTGCAAATTTCGTTAAGTGCTAGGAAAATTCAAAGAGCAGATTTGGAATCTGGCTATGATTGTTATTTATAAGACCCAGCAAAACTTTTATATAAAACAACTTAAAATACAAGAATCAGGCTAAAATTTAGCAATTCTTCAAGTTTTGACCAAGATATATATAAATAGGTAGGTTTTGACAAAAAAAAACTTTTGCAGCGAATAGAAGCTATTGAATATTATGGACTCATACCACTTTCAAAGTAAGTGGTTCATTCATACATATGTACTTTATATCAAAATTAATAAATTTGTGTTTTACGAATGTTACCGATACCGAACAAAACAAAAAATCGATACCAAACCGATACCGTTACTCTTTTCGATGGCCAACCTTGATAATAACACCACTGAAATATTAATCGTTGCACCTCGAGAAAAAGTCTGAAGTTGTTCCATCAAGTGGCATTTTAAGCTTTGGTAGCGCTCTAAAAAGCCTTACAAATTTGCACTATTATTTGAATTATAGTTTTCTCCAGACGTTTACCGCTTGAAAGGAGGCCTTTCCTACGGAAACAAAATACATTTTTATGAAAACAGCGAAACGGCTACACACCGGCTACTACATTGGAAAAAAAATTTACACATCGGGTCTGTGCCCCTCAACTGCATTTGCTACGACAAATTTACTGTATTATTAAATGCATTTCACTTACATTTTCATTTGATTCATACATTTTTTGCACACAACACCAGTCAGTACGTTCGCAATTTTTTAATAATTTAAACCGACCAACGACCAAATTTGCTGTGCAATAACACAATAACTAACACACACACACTTTATATTGACTTTAACAAAAACTTTTTTTTTATTGTAGGTACTCAAGTTATTTAATTTTCTACATTATTTTAAAATATTTCGGTTGCACTGTTGAATACTTTTATTTTTAAGTTTCGTTTTTCATTTTTTATTAATTTAATCAGGAGCAAAAAATTGACTTTGCAATAAAAGCGAGCGCTAATAATTAACTAAATTTCAAAGTTTTAGAAGCTATTCACTCAGAATTGATGTACCTACTGACAATTTAGAGCTGAAGATTGCGAACTAGCTCACCATTTCAAAGTTAAAACAAGTTTAATTGAACTACACAATTCTAGTAATTTCTTGTAAATATGTATGTACTTAGCCCTCAAACCGGCCTAAGCTTTTTTGAAAAAGTCCGTACATACGTTTTCAAGTAAAGACGATATCTTTAAAGGCGATGTCCATTTGGAATTCTGTATGTCCTTGGACTGCAGTTAGAGCTCTTTTTAAAAGTCTAAGCTTCAATCTCACTTTGTTTTTAATATCAACGGTTTCTAGTCAACATAAATATCAAAATATTTATTTTTGAAATTTTACGAAATTTTAACTTTAACGCTTTCTCGCCTCCAACCTGTGCCATGCACACAAAGAATTTCTTTACAAAATATTTTGTTAATTTAGTTTTCTATCGAAATAGCTTAAATTCTTATTATAAAACCCTCATTTGGGGCACTTATGGCCAATTTAAAATGTGCCGCCTGGAGGCGGGCTTGCCGATTAGAGGGTTAAAATTAGAATGTGTTTTTCAAGTACAAAATCAAAGATGGTGGGGTTTAAATTGTATTTGATACTGACGAATAAAATCATTGAGTAACAAATAAGAAAATGTATACATTTTATACTAAAATGTTAATAGAAAAATTTGTATTATTGGTGTTAAATAATAGCCTGAATTTAAAATCTGTAAGAGATCTGTTTTTATAACCCTTCTTCTATTGTTCGTGTTAAATAATAGCCTGAATTTAAAATCTGTAAGAGATCTGTTTTTATAACCCTTATTCTATTGTTCGTTTTAAATAATAGACTGAATTTAAAATCTGTTAAATAATGAAATTATAGCGTTTTTCCCACTCTTGCTGCAATATGGAAGGACAAGAAAAAGGTGAATTTTATAAGGTATTAACTAAAAAATTTATTCTAATTGTTTTATATTTATAAATAAAGTGCATTATTAAAATTTTTTTTTTACAATAAAGCTGCATTTATAATATAACAAATTTAACAACTTATTAAGTTTCTGATTAAATATAATAAAATAAAATTGAACATTTTAATACGATTTTATGCATAAATACCATAAAAAGAGTAAGAATAATCAAATTTTTGTAGTTAAATGTCATTATATTTTTCTCCCACTAATTTTCTTAAGTTGATTGACAATCTTTCGAACAAATAGTTATTAGTTGAAATGCTCCTACTATACTTGGTAATAGTATACCCTTTTTTCCCCCCTAAGAATTCATTTACTAGCTTCATTCAAAAGCTTTAATAGATATTGACTGAATTCCTAACTTGATTGAATTAAATTATATGTTCATTCAACATGAAGAAATGAATGCAATCCCATGGGATCATCAGGTAAGGTTACGTATGTCATTTTTAAGATCACCTGATATATGACATGCTAAGGAAATACATATATGGGATTTTATACTTATATTTTAATGCTCTTATTAATAATGACAAAAATAAAAAAATATATAATATTAATAAAAAAAATAAAATAAATTTAATACAAATAAAAAAAAAATCAAATGAATTATAGCTATGCATAAAACCGGGTTTAAAAATTTTGTTAGTTACGGTGTCCATACACTTTGCAATATTATTGAAAGTATTATTGTCATTTTGTCCTACACAGTGCAATAAGAAGTACAATACATTTGCACAAACTACGGCACCACACTTTTGTTCTGTTGTGGAGGGATATAACTACGACTACAGCCTGTCAAAAATAAAATACACACGCTTATATGGAACGGTTATTTTGGCAGCAACACAGCTACCCGACTACTTTTGCCGCTGTAGTCAACTTAATGCCATTATTACAACTTGCCTTTAAAGTAAATGTTAGTAAAAAGTAACTTTAGCTAAAGTAAGGAATAAAGTGAGCTATAATGTTTTTAGTTGTTACAACTTCCCAATAAAATAAAATTAATATTTTTGAAAATGTGGCAGCACCAAACTAAAAACCGATTATTGGTTTATGAATTGGTTTATAAAAATACGTAGTTGCAACGTACTTTTATTTATTTGCTAACAAACAAACAATAAATTGTACAATTCGGTTGTGAAATTCGGTTATATTCTTCTTCTTCTTTATAGAGCAGAAAATGTTGCAACTTTAAACACATAAACCTTACGTTAAAAGTTAAAGGCAACAATATCTTCCCTTTAGCTTATCGGTCACTTTTAGCTTAAAGTATACTTATAATAACGAAAAACTAATAATATATCAGATAACATCCGAACTTTAGCTATTGCCAAGTGGCCCTTAGGATAATTTCTATTTTTGTTGGCTACAAAACAAAAATAGTGTTGACAATAAAACAAAATATGTAACGAATTTGCGCTTAAAAATATTTTATATTGTTAAACACAAAAAACGTCGCAACATTAAATGCTATATTTGCATTAATATTCAAGAGTTGTAAGATAAATTTATTTTTACGTTATAATAATGTATTATATATAAGTAATTGTATTTTTAAGTAAACTTTATATACGTGTCTACAACCATGCATGTTGTTCAATTTTAATAAAGCAAAAAAAAAGATGTAATTGGCAATACTGAAATAAAAATTCATTTGTATAAAAAACAGCTGTTTACTATGTTGCTGTCTTTTCCAAAATAATAAGTAGATGACCACATGGCGACGATTGCAGTGAACGGCATTTGTAGTCGTGTAGCCTGTGTTTATAGCATAAAGGAGAACTAATTCATATCGTTCAATTCGGTGAGTACTTAAATTGAACTAGATCGTTCACGAACTACACAAGTCTACAAAAATCACAAACTATTTCAAAATGCCAGAACTAAGTGGAGCGCAATTGGACAATTTTTTTAATAATATACAAAAACAATTTTTATGTTGTTATCCGTTGCATTGTATACGATGGCAGGTATTAAAAAAAACCGTAAATAATTGAAATACATAATTGAAACATTCTGCTATTTAGGATTTTCCCACAAATTTAACGTGGAACCAACAAAAGACTTTAATCGATGTCACACATAATTTTCACTTAAATAAAAGATTGCCCATTAAGTTGGGATATCAAATAAACTTTCTCAGGAAACTTATTGAATTTCTGGAACAAACCTACACGGAAGTCCACGATTCGGTCTACGAAAGTTATTGCCAGGCCCAACAAAATGTGCCCCAAGATTGTACTGAGAAATATGCATTCAAGCACTATGTATTAGATCACAGTACACAATTCACATTAAGGGAGTCGAAGAGTTTTGTATCGGAAGGCACTACCGGCCTTTGCAGTTGGCAGGCTTCCCTGGCATTGGCAGAGTTTATGATGAGGAATCCGGATATACCAAGAAATAAATCTGCTTTGGAATTAGGTGCAGGTACCGGTTTGTGTGGTTTTATAATAATGAAAATGTGCCAGCCCAGACACCTCATACTGAGCGATGGCAGCGATGCATGTGTTCAACTAATGTCCGAAAATATTAAAAGAAACTTTTCAAATGCTTTGGAGCAAACATCCTGTAAATTTACCATTAACGATCAAATCGTTGAATGTTCTGTAATTCCGTGGCATTCTATTAATGAAATAGACGTGGTCACGTCACTTAAACCCGATCTTCTATTTGCGGCAGATGTTGTTTATGACGATTCATGCTTCGACGATCTGTCTTTTGCCATTGACTTTGTTTTTAATCTTAAACAGAATAAAGTGGAAATGTATTTGGCAGCTACAGTACGAAATGAACATACTCTTAATGGATTCCTAAGCACATTGGGTAAGTGTTTCACTTTGATTTGCGCTAATAACACGCGTCTGAATTGTCCAATTCATTTCAGATTCTCTACATTTTCAATTGACTGAACACCCGACGGTGACCCAGGAAGAAAGTTTATTGTATTGGGATCGTTCAACGCCTGTGAAGATTTTCCATATTTCAAGGCTGCAGTGAATAATTGCAATTGTCATTTTTATTTTACAAAATACATAATACAGCTTAATACACTACGTACTAAATGAAATTTAAAGTGCAGAAGAATATACAAATTTTATTTATACACATATATATAATTCTAATTTAATATAAATACTTAAAATATGTAATAACGCCTGCATCTGTCAGTATTTAAGACTGAGATGGTCTGCTTATTGTTGGTATGGTGCCATCATTTAAACATCGTACATTCAATTGCTCAATTTGATGTTTTTGAAATATTATGCCCAATAGACCGTATTGAATTTCAAACAGGGATGTACGATGGGTACGAGGAACTTTCATGCCGACCACCAAAGCCAGCAATGAGCCAATGATAGTGTAGACAAACCCCTGAGACATTAAAGTGCTAATATCTGTGGAATAGAAATATGAATTCCTGGAGTTGGAAACAAAATAATAGTAGACAATCGAGGTTGAGAGTAATTTCAGCGCATACGAAGCGTAAATGATCAATTCCGTGTAGCGAAAATGTGAAACTTCCACAAGTAAAATTTGCAGATTCGAAAATGACATGCCAAAGAAAAATAATATTAACCAAAAGGGTACTGTAGTCTGGACCGAACTGCATATGATCATGCTCAAGATGGTCAACACTATCAGGGACAATTGATTCGAAACAAACGTCACTTTAACCGAACAGAACACCAGACACAAAGTCGAGATTATGGATCCGGCATATACAATCCAAAGCATCAAGTCTATATCAGACACTTCGGTCAATCTTACGGCGGAGTTGAGTGAAAACCAGAATACGAAATAGATAAATAGTGCATATTGGATGGCTTCGGTGAAGAGCAAAAGGAGTGTAATATTCCATTGTTGATTTTTGGTAACATAAAAAAAATTTATTCTCTTGATAATATCATCTCGCTTATCAAAGACACTGCCATTGGAATTTGCAATGCGGAATTCATTGTCCATACTGTTCTCACAGTCCACCGTACCCATGTAGTTGAGTGCTTTCAATCCAATTAAAACGGCCAAGACTATGACTGCTATCGAAATGTAAACGGCTGCAAAGTCCACATATATGCCTTTGCTAAGTTCTTCATCTGTTGCTGCACGATTTTCAATTTTGTTCTGATTGTACGATGTTCCGATTAAACTAACTGCTGAAGCCATACCCAGTATGTAGAAACTGCAGCAAAGTGACAAAAGCAAAGCACGACTGGCTTTACTACATATCGAATGCAGAAAACTAAGGCCAGCTAAAAAGGTCAGACTGTGAGCTAAATACGAGATGAAAGCGCCAACATTATCTGCAATTAAAAAAACAAAACAAAAAAGTTTTACATTATCTCTCTTTATTATACGCTATGCGAAATATTTATACAGCCACATATATTTTCAGCGATATCTCCCGAGTGCGAATAGATATTTTTTTTTAACAATTTTTACTATTTTATAAATTACATTCAAGGTCCCATCATTTTGCAAAGCTGGGAATATTTAGCTTATATAATTTTATTGATCATGCGAAATAAATATAAATCCCTCAGCTAGCTCGCGTTGCCATGTACCCCAGGTCGGATTCCAACCAACCACTTCAGCCCAGGGAGAAGCACAATTAAAATATCAAATAAAAATCAACACAAAACTAAAAACTAAATATAAATCGCTCATTTAAAATCAGATGAAGTCGTTAAAACTTATGTCGACGTACAAGAGAAACATAAGAGGTCAAACAAAACAAAATTTGTAACGTGTTATGGCGAGATTTTTCGCGTATTCTCTTTAAAATATATATTCCCGCACAAATATATATATCGCCGCTCAAATATATGAGGCTTTATAATTATTTCGCTTAGCGTATTTGAATATATTTCCGCTTAAAATATGAACATATATGGTAATTAAATATTGAATACATTAAATCAATCAATAGCTTTGTTTCACGTACGTTAAATTGCGTTCCCGCAATTTTATCACAAAATTTGGTTCGTTCCACGAACTTTACATCGGGAAGCCGGCGTTCACACCTAAATCCCAAACAAGTTTTTTTTTATAGCGAACTCACTTACTTTAGATATTCTATTACAGAAGTTCTTTAGTATTTTACATTCGTTTTGACAAATCGGTCTATGCCACTAAACTCCACTTGTTCCAAAAACTACAGCAACCACAAACTCGTAGTTGCCAATGAAACCTCTATTTGTCAACTGAAATTGACAGCCGTGAGTTGCCACTTAGGTTCGGTAACTATCGATAATCGATCCATAAATTTTCTTCAAGTTCAAGCCACACCTGGTCAGTGCCGGCTTTTGTCTATCGAAAAGTCCGGACACCACCAGTAATGTTCGTGTACATTTCCATCTGTTGGATCTACAACTCAAATTGGTGGCTTAAGTGGAGGTAAGTGGCATAAATCTGATCATTTAAATAATTTTAAACTAAATAGTATTTTTGAAGATGATTAAAAAAAGAACATTTTTTTTCGGTGACGCCCCCTTTGCGGCTGGACATTGCATTAAAGGTAGAACCTTTTTTATTTCTATCAAAAAGGACAGTTCCTATCACGACAATATACTGCGAGAATCATCTTCAATAATGAATTTTTTTCATAGCTTTAATGAAAATTGTCACTGTAACTCGCCCATGGAAACTTTTCATAGATTCTATGAAACAGGTTTCATCAAAGTCAATGTTTATGAAATGTTTGAAGAATTAATGAAAATCTTCATAAAACTAATGAAATTTATAGAATTTATGAAATAGTCATAAAATTTTTTCATATTAAGAAGTTTGCATTTGAACTAAGTCAATAAAGTTCTTACGATTTTTTAAACAATTTCATTGAAGTCCAAAATTAATAAAAGGCTACATTAAAATAACAAAGCACTTTATAAAAAATGTTGAACACTTGCGAATTTAATCTTAATACTCAAGTTTGAAATGTATGAAAATTAATAAAATTATTAAATTTTATGAAAAAAGATCTTTGCAAAATTTTCATAGCTCTAAAGAAACTTTCCATTAAATTTATGACGAGATAATTTATAAAATCTAATGAATTTTTTCTATGAAACTATTAAATTTTATGAAAAAAATTTTGTGAAAAATTTCTTAACATTAATAAAATTTTTTGGATATAATGAATTTCTTCATGGAATCTACGAAAAATTTTTATGAAATTAACCCGTAAATTAACCCATTGCAGCCCAATTTTAGATTTTTGTATTTTTTACTCTACACACAGAGACAAATTTAGCTATTTGCCAACTGAAATTTCCTCTTCCCCTGATTTAGACAAACTGCTAGTGCTTCTTGTATTGGCATTCAAATTATTTTTTCTTAGAGTTAATACATCATACATCATAATAGTATCGCTGATATTTCATTTATTTCAAAATTTTCACCCATTATGTATTCAAACGCCATCGCTGGTGTAATTTGTCTGTATATACGTGTTTAGCTTTTTGAGGGACTTTCTAACAGTCTCTCATATTTGGTAGTTTTAAGCTGGGATACTTTTAGCAATCCATCCAGTCTTAGAAAGCCCCATATCAAAAGAAATGTTAAACTCTTCTCCGAGAAGACATTTTTCTCAGAAGACATTTTTCTGCAGTACTAGTTTTGAAAGTCTATGTGGAAGCCTCTCTATACCAAAATTGTGCAAAACTTTTACAATATAACTCAGATGAAGAATTAGTGTATAGAAATGGATATCTTCAGCTTCTGTTTGCAAACCCAAAGCGTAATATAAGATATAAATTGATATATACCGTATTATAAAAAATATTTGTGTGTGTTATATGCTTATATATGGTGCCATATGAATAATGCGATTCAAGATATAATTATATATGACATTAAGATTAACAACTAAGTTTGAGATATAATTATATATAAGGGCGGGTCGATTTAAAAATCGCTCAACGTTCAAGGAAAATCGTATTCTAGGGATCAAAATAAGAAACTTTGCCGAAGGAACCATACCTCTAAAACGAATTCTGATGTCCCGTCTTTTGACCCGTAATGTCAAATTTTGATAAAGCCCACTTTGATATTTCAGAAAGTTGGAGGAATCTCTCCAAGATTATGGGAGCTACTTCTTCTCCGGGAGACGCGCTAGCAGATTAATGCATAAATCATCATTCTAGGTGACCGTTAAGGGGTTAAAATTTAAGTTGAAAGAGAGCCTTTTTAACCGTGTTTTTATAGCAAAATGTACAAATCTCGGGATAGAGATATTTCAGAAAGTAGGAGGAGTCTTTCCAAGATTAGGGTCTCTATTTCTTCTCCGGAAGACGCTCTAGCAGATGCATGTATAAATTATATTCGGCTTTGGTTGGATTCGATTGGGGCACTCTAAATGGGTCAAAGTGAAATTTTTCAAAATTTGACCCTACGCGTCAAAAGTCGGGACATTAGAATTCGTTTTAGAGGTATGGTTCCTTCGGCAAAGTTTCTTATTTCGATCCCTAGAATACGATTTTCCTTGAACATTGAGCATTTTTTTGCCTCCATACAAATCGACCCGGTCTATTATATATGGTCCAACATAATTAATATTTTCTATGCCTATACGACATTGTATAAGATTGTATCAGTTTTTATCTAATTGTATCAGTGTAAAATAAATCTATGGAAATTTTATAAATGTATTTCCGATAATATGCTCAGCATTGCTAAACTTTTAAACTCTTCTTTATCCAAAAATTTTAAAAATGCACTACGAAGATCGCGGTTAGCAACTATAAGTATGTAGCCGCAAAAATGTTTGGTTTTTATCCATAAACAGCTCAATAATACATATCGTTTGAGTAAGTGACGAAATTCGCAATTTTTTTAAATTCATGACAGGCTAATATACAGCCATCAGACTTTAAATGCGGCAATATATAGTTTTATCCAAAAGAAGATTTACATTTTTCAGGTATGGAACGATATTCATATAACTATGAATAGGTAAAGATGTCGTTTTATCCAAAATGAAAAAAAAAATTTTTTAATTATACACTATATATTACTATACATATATAAGTTTGGTTTGTATCTATATATATAAAAAGAAGTGTACATTTTGATTGTCACTCCATAACTCGAGAACGGCTGCATAAAATAAAAAATGACTGAATACGTTTTGCAGAACATGCAATGAGGATGGTTAAAAAAAAAAAAATTGTTTAAAAATATTTTCGTTTGGTCGAGATGTGGTGATTTTTCTGAACATTAGTCATTTTCATATAAATTGTGTGAATATCAAAAATTTTTGCTTTGTTACACAGCATTGCTTGGATATGGGTACATTCTTCTTCGAAATATCAATCCACCACGACTTTGTAACGGAACCAGACTTTCAATGAAAATAAAATTTGAAGGCAAAACGTTTGTCGGGTCAACGTTTTTCATGTATTCGTACATGTTTAGATTAACCATATACAACTGTGTATGTCATATAATATTATATATTAGTCGATATGTAATGAGATATGTCGCAATATATATATAATATATTTCATGGGATATAAGTAAATCCCATTTAATCTCAAAATACCTCATTCTATCCACAAATAATTACTTATCTTTTTGGATCTAGTTAGATCCAAGTAAATCTAAATTAATCCCCCGGGATATTTTGGGATCTATCATGATTTTAAATTAGGACCCCCTAATTTTGAGATCAATTTTGATCTAACTTAATTGAGTAATATATTTGAGGGATCCAATCGAATATTACTGAATACCCCAATTTTGAGATTATACCAAACATTGTACAAAAAGTTGTCACTATGAAAGTGTCCCCTTATGAACATCGATATTCAAAATTTGAGTTTACGTGTTTGTTATTCAAAACAAACTTTTGCTAAAAACTCATTACCACACAGAGATTATTTCTTGGGCGATTTTTAATGATTTTTGTTTACTAAAGTACTAAAGTTTTCTTCACAATGTGAATGAAATATTTTTTAAACAAAAAATTTTCATCGCTTTAATGGAACTACTTTTAGTAAAACTTTTTCATTAGTCGTATGAAATTTTTAATAGATAAAATTCAATTTTATGAAAAACTGCATTAATGTAATGAAAAGTTTCAATGGACGAGTTTTGGTGACATTTCATGGATCTAAGGCAAAAATTCATTGATATCATGCATATAATTCTCTCAGTACAGACTATTTACTAGCAACATTACCTTTGTTCGCGATGTCCCAACAATCATAGGTGCCCATTACCACCCTATCAAGTACAAAAAGGGGCCAAAATAATGGGTAAACATTACATTCTCGCTGACAAAAATAATAGTTACAAATTATCGTTGGGACAATGTAACCAAAAGTAATGTTGCGAGTAACAAGCCTGTTAATGAGTTGAAGCCTTGTATTTGCAGGGTATAAAATCGCGACTTTTAAAAATATCTAAAAACTGTATTGCTGGTAAAATAATGAGGTATCAACTATTTGCTTTTTTTGGATACTCGATACTTAAAACTAACTATTCGATATTTTCAGAGTAGAAAAACATTATGATACAACTCTGCTAAAGGCAAAACCAAACGTTAAAAGTTAAAAGAAAAAAGTTAAAAACTATAACTTTTGCCCAGAAAAACAATTGTTGTTTTATTTTGCATAATAACACTAATACCAAAAAGTTATAGAACAACAAAGCTATTAACCATTTTTAAGGTCAAAGGTCTAAACGGCATCGCCGCTTTGCCCGATGGAAGTCCAGTTTTTTTTTGCAGATCTTATTTTTTACACCCAATCTATCATAAAATGTGCAAGGAGCAATTTCATGTATTTCATGTTTACTCTATTCGGCATTCGATTTTAAAAATTAATATCTCATTTCAAAGCTTATTTTGTCTTTTCTTAGATATGTGAAGCTTTGATTTATACGCTTTTGAAAAAGGATAAAAAATCGTTTCTCTAAAAAAAAACATATTACAACTCCATTCTAATTTTTTTTTATGTTTTAGGGGACATATTGATCAATTTGCAAACAAAAATTTAAGAAAAACAAGAGATGTATTTTTAGATATTTGCTATACAAAGACATTTTTAAGTTTTTTATCATTTCACGTCAAAGCTTTACATATCTCATAGAAAACAAAATAAGCATTGAAGTTTTTAAAATCGGAATATCCTTGATTTGGTATGCAGTAACTTCATTTGAATGCTTCCAAAACAGCGCTTAACCGCCTTGCAGTTGGAAAAGGCATTTTGTTGTGCTTCCCTGAATGCATTCTCTTGATACAGTAAATAATGCATACAATGAAGCAGTAATGAATGCAAGTTAGTATATTAGTTAGTTAGTATACTATTTTTCAGCAAATTTTTTGCTAAAATTATGTTTTCAGCTAAAATTTTAGTTATAATTATTCAGCACTTAACTGTTTTTTACTAATGTTTTACTAATGTTTAACTAATATTTTACTAATGTTAATAACTAATAGTACATTAATAGTGTGGAAGACAACCAGATCGAAAAATATACGCTGAATGAAGTAGCTGTCGCAACATGTTAAGATGTAGCAGAGATTTTAGCAAAAAATTTGCTAAAAACTAGTATACCTGATTTACAAGACGTTTTACTAACTTTTCTACTAACTTATTTTTTTGAGTGTACGGCAAAAAATATGAATTCCAAATTTAGTACATTATTTTAGCGTTTGCATTCGTCATTCCGAAATGTAATGTTCAAATTAGTGTTTCCAATTATTCGACCCAGGCGGTTAACCGGTTAAGGCATTATTCGAAAAATCGCGATAATGGATTAACCGGTTATCCGGGTCGGTTAATCGACAAAATTGGCGATTAATCGATAAATCGTGTAAAATTTATTTCTTTATGTTTGTATCAATAAAAACACAAAGAACTGATTTTTGTCGTTGTTAAATATCAAGTAAAGTTGGCTGCATTGGTTCATAAAGTGTTTGTTGAGGATGATTCTAAAGGCTCTTGAAAAACAAAATGTTATCAGCAGGGCGTTTTTTATTATTTTTCGTTAAAAAATTCTGTGAAACAAAAATAAATAAATTTCTTCATTATTCTTTTTTTATCTTATCTGCTATTTTAAGCAATTTTTTAATGCCATGCCTATTTTGCTTTTTTCGTGCCACTACTATTGGCCCTTTAAACTTTTTTTTTGCGCTTAAACTTGTCTTTCTGTGCTATTAAATCCTTAGAGTTACACAGTTTTTTTTTTTTTTAAAGACCTAAGAATTTACCAGTGTTGCCAGTGTTGTTCGAAATATGCGAGTTTCGAAGAACGGCATGTAGAAGAAATGATGTTTCTTTAAGGCAACTATACACGATCAATATTATTTATATATCTATCAGAAATCAACTAATCATCCATGTTGTGTCATTTTTTTCGAACTCTGTTTTTAACGAAAAAAAAAAAAAAATTCCGGTGCTTGATGAGAGATATTTCAACTGGTCTTCAGTTGAGATACGCTGGCGAATTTTTTTTATAGAACATTTCAGACTTTAAAAATGTTTAAAAACTTTAAAATTTACTTACCGAATTCATCAACAAAATAAAAACAACTCGATACTAAATGAAAAACGGCGGCCACCAATAAAATGTTTATATGCCAAAATACTATACGTGAACGGACAAATTTCACCATAAACATTGTAAGGGCAGCAGCAAATCCCCAACAGGCGCCCAAAATCATGGGGCCATATACGATCAATCCGGCATTAGCATTACGTTCCGCCACAAATGATGCTATAGTGTAGCCAAACACTAGACCGCAGGGTAAAAAACTAAGGCAAACTTGAAACACATGCAAAATATATGTTAGTATTGTGTTTTGCGTATTTCACTTTTTGATGAAGCTATGTAGCATTTACCTACTAAACTGGGGGCATATTGAAAAAATTTATATATCGCCTTCTCCCAGATGTTTGCCATTTCGTTTTAAAGAAAATAATATACAATACAACGTATTGCATTCAATTTATTTCAAAGGTAGGTTATTCTATTTGTATCCGTTTGATTTGTTCACCACTTTTTTTTAATCATTCACTGAGGGTCTCTACAAAATACGCTAATAATTTCCCAACACATGCAATTGTGTGTAGACTGTTTTTTTTTTGTGATAAAGTATTTTTTACAACTGATAAGATAAAATATTTATTTATTGACTCGAAGCAGGCAACTCGGCTCTTTGAGTGTGTTCCAAAGCATATCAGTTAGCTGTTGTTAAAAGGTTTTTGAGTTTATTTTTATTTTCGAAATATTTAGTCATCGCGAACTGTGGTCAGAAAAGAGCTAACGCTTATTAATAAATGTGCATTAGGGTCTCCCGAACTTTACGCACTTGCGAATTTCAGGTTAAGCTAGAGGTACTAAAATGTTCGTTCATTTGATCAATCCTTTTAACTTTTAAAAAAATTGGCAATTTTCAAAATCAGGAGGGGGCGAAGACACATCACATCTTTTTAAAAATGACGGTGGGTCGGTAAAACATAGTTCGCTCTCTATTATTTAGTAAAGCCCCGTTCACATAATCATCCGAGTTTGTTATACATGTCAGAAATGTGTTGTATAAAGCAAATATATAATGTATGTGAACTAGGGATGCCAATTGGGATTGATATTGAAAATGCCGGTATTCGGGATTTCGCAAATCCCGGAATTGTTTGAAATCCCGGTTTTTTCGGGGTTTTGGGATTTTTATGTTAACAAAAAAATTCGGTAACAAATTCGATTGTCAGTACGAATATGTTTTCTCCGTGCACCTTTCGCTGAGGAGTTTTGGTAATGTTGATTGTAAAAGTGTTCGGAAAACAATACTAGTTAAGTCTTAAATTAGTTTTCACCAGGGATGGCAGGAAATACCACTAAAAACCCGTTATCGATTCAAAACCCTTTTAACTGACTGTCGTTATCCCTAACATACCATTACCGTAATAATTGAAATACCTAAAGTATTAAAATACAGTTACCAAAATGACTAAAAAACTGTTACCAAAATCATTGAAATAACGTTATTCTTAAAATACTGTTACCGAAATAATCTGACAAGACCAGAAAAAATAATCGCTGTAAATAGAAATATTTTCCAAAAGTTAGAACAAAAACTAGACTTTGGAATTCGGTCATAATGGGGCTTAATATATCGTTGTGCATTGACATTAATTACCTGAATAACTAAAAAAAAGTTACCCATTAACTGAAAATACCGTTTTACCGAAAGAAAATAGCATTACCCTTATTGATAAC
Organism: Delia radicum; assembly: GCA_021234595.1. Taxonomy (NCBI): domain Eukaryota; kingdom Metazoa; phylum Arthropoda; class Insecta; order Diptera; family Anthomyiidae; genus Delia; species Delia radicum. The sequence goes on from CM037852.1 coordinate 246,979,245, forward strand.
CGCATCGAATATGTTACCATTCATGGTGTTGACCGATTTTTTTTTTTGTGTTTAAAGTGCACATGTTTGAAGTTGTGATACAACTTTTCGCTAGTCTCTCTAATTTACTTAAGATTTTTTTTTTCACACATCGTGTATTTTTACAAAATTTTATATAAAAAACAAAATGTTTGAACAGTTTTAAAATAAATACATTGGGATTATTACGAGTGTTCTTGCAAAAAATATAGGCGTTTTTCAGAAACGTAAACATTAAAAAAAATGCCGAAAATCCCAAAAAAAATAAACACGGGATTTAAAAAAGAAAATTCCTTCACTCTATTTACTAAATCCCGAAAATAAAGGGATTTTTCGTTTGGCAGCGACACACAATAATATCAACACACATTTATTGACAAAATTTATTTTTTTTAATATTTCATAAAGTTACCACATGTCTTAACACTAGTGCGGTGTTATACACAAATAAAAGTAAACAAATGTTAAAGTCAACAAATGATGGAAAAAATAAATAATTAGAATAAAAAATTGGGTTTAAATTTATTTATTGTGCCTCCATAGCATTCTGAACAATCAAACGATTTTTCTTTTATACATTTTTGACAGACAGAGAATTTCTTTACACTTTTCATTATACTATTGTGAAGTAAAGTATAAACACGTGTGTGATAATCTAAATGGAGCTATAAATGTATTTTTTTTTTTGTGTTTGATAACGATCTGAACAATCTAATGATTTTTCTTTTATACTTTTTTGACAGGCACACAATTTATCACATTTTTCATTATACTTTCATGAAGTAAAGTATAAACACATGTGTGCTAATGTAAACGAAGCTTTAAATCAAACGATTTTTCTTTTATACTTTATTGACAGACAGAGAATTTTATCAGACTTTTCATTATAGGGGCTTTACCAAACAAGACTGAATAATGTATACGCGATAAAAAATTTTCAATTACAATTGGTTGTTTAGGAATTAATTGGCATTGGAATGGTAATGAAATTTTTTGGCATTGGCATTGAGAGCAAGTAATGCCAATTAAATTTCAATGCTAATGAAAAATTCCCAAGTATAATATAAAATCTCTGATGTTAACAACAAACTTACTATCCAGTAATCTTGAACATATTTTTGTTTTTAATTAAAAATTGTGGGTGGTAGTACACTCATAGAAAGAAACATGTAAAAATAGCAGAAAAAGCCACTAAAAATTTGTTAAAAATTATGGTGTAAAAAACTGCTAAAATGAGCAAATTTTTTTTCTAAACATTAGTCAAATAAAAACAGGAAAAAAGTAACTGCTAAAGTTACAAAATTTCAGTTACTTTTAAGTTTTAAGAGTTTAATTGAAAAGACCAATTTAATTTGCTAAATAAGCCAAAACTTTTGCTAAATATTTGTGGACATAAAACAGCAAAAAAAACTGTGACATTAACAAAAATTTTGCTATATTTACCTTTAGTTTAGTTGAATGCAAATAACAGCATATTTTGTTAAATTAAACAGTAATATTTGCTAAAAAATAATAAACTGCTGATTTCAGCAGAGCTGATTATTTATTATTCACATAAGAAAAAAAACTTTGAAAACTTTCCATTATTTTGTTAGTTTTATTGTCTACTAACATTAAGCAGATTTTTAGCCAATTTTAGCGGATTAATTTGCTACTTGCAATTAACTAATATTTAGTTCAAATATAACAACATTTTTGTAGATGCAACAGATTTATTTGTTATATTCTTGTCTTAGCCAAAAAACTTGTTAATTTTACCAGTTTTTTTGCAACGTCATTTTGAACTAATTCTTACATGGGGAGTCCCGCGATGTGTTCTCTCCGATCTTAGTAAATTTGGACATGTGATAAAGAAAAAAAAAAATAATGGACACTTATTTTTTTAGTGGCCCAATCGCGTTTACGGGTTAAAGGGTGGGGCCAAAGTAAATACATTTTTGTGTGAAAACATATCTAAAACTAATGAAATTCATATTTTGATGTACTCAAACGCAGTTTTGATGTACTCGAGAAAACAAACATTTTGATACCAATATTGCATATGCAGTGTGTTAGTGTTGCCATTTATTTAAAATACTTGAAATATAGGTTAAAAAGAATTTCGGAAAAAGTCGCATAAAAGCCGAGCAATAAAGAATGTCGGAAAAATCTCAGACACTCCCTCGATTAAATTTAATAGGCATTAATATACATATTTTTTTAGCTCTTCATTTGGTACCTCATTTTTCTACAATTTCTTTAAAACATTTTATTTTTATTTATCACATATCCAAATTTCATTAAGATCGGAGAGAACCCATCGGGAGACTCCCTTTGTAAGTAGTTTTAGAAAACATTTTTACTAGTTTTTTCTATTAGTGTATGCCTTGATACACAAAATCGACAAACCCGTAATTTTAAAAATCAAGTCGACTTTAAAATAAAAGTTTTGCTTCACCAAAAAATTTGTTAATTATATGTCAACTCGATTTGAAACCCGTTTGACAGATTTTTCATTATCTTAAGTGTTCGTATTTTTTATAGAAATTGATCAAGCTCATTATTTTCTTGTATGTAACTTGAGATAAAAAAGTGGTTCAATATTGAACTCGTACATATTGTTTCACATCGTATCTTCAAAAAAATAAAAATAGAACAATAAGTAACAACATTCAAACATACTTGATGTTTGAGAAATCAGTCATACCATCAGTTTTATTTTAAACGTAAAAGAAGAAACAATTTGAGTGATTAGTAATACAAAAAATGTATTTTTTCTGTGATTTTTTAAGTAAGACTCGGAAACCTTCCATAAACCTTATCCTATGAAGGATTGATTGATGATACAAGATTGTGTGTTGTGTTGTATTTGTGAAAATAATTGAAATGGTGCCACATATTATTTGATATAGTCCCGTACATTGTTTGCTATGATATGATCATGAAATTTATTGTATGATTTTGTATAAATCAAGATTAATTGCGATAGATGGATATAAAGTTCGGTATACTAGTATATGGATCGGAGTTTTGGGTCATCTCGTAATGTAAAATTACATTTTTCAAACGAATACAGAAAACTCGTTCTCTACATGTAACGCAAACAGTTCAGTTAAGAAATCCAGTTGTTTTAAAAATTTTAATATTTTGTTGATAATTTATAAATGTAAATAAGTTTTTCCCCGGTTAATAGAAATCTCTCTTATAACGGTCACTTGGAGTTCGTTTTAAGCGGCTCGCGAAAAGTTTCGACAAAATTATTGTTCAAAAAAAAATTTTAAATAATTCAAATTATTTAAAAAATTTAATTGAATAATTTAAAATTTGTTAGGACTCCATTGGTTAGCTAAATTCATTTATAATAAATAGGTGCTTCTAATAATTGTGCCCCATGATTGATATTTAATTGATTCTATTAACAATTTTGAAATTTGTTTTTGCTATTCATATTTATTTTTGAATTTTAAATAAAAATTTCGTAAAAGGCGTGGTAGAGAAGAATGAGTGTATTTTCTAAAAATCATAACTACATTGCAAATTTTCAAGTTTTTCTGAATCAGACTGCGCAGTTTCTGGTATTGAACCTTCGTCAGTGACCCTGTTTTTTTGAATAATGTAATATTTGTTATGTTTTTATTTGTTCGATTGCGTCTATATGAAATTTTCTGTGCAATCACTGACAGTGGTATAGATAAACTGATTTCTAATGCCACATGCACTCCCACTACACGTTAGACAGAGCGCTTTAGCCCTCTGAGCTATCGTCAGGTCGAGTTTTGTTGTGATTAAAACTAGTTTTATTCAATACACGGTGTTTTTGTTCTTGCATACATAATCTCAGAAGTACAACTCCAACAACACAACAGTTCTATTTTTAGAAACTTACCTCACTCTAATGTCCACTGTTTTTCCATATGTTGTAAGTGATGACATATCTATGATATATTCTTTGTATATTCGATAGATGGCGCTTACGTAGTTAGGGAAGAATTGCCAGAGAGCAAAGTTTGATTTTTGTTTGAGTTTGAATTTTAACGTCTTTTTCAGACAATTGCAATTAATACTATAATTAATATGCAATTTTATTTAATTTAATTGTGAAAGGCGTGGTATTTCGTTTTTTTTTTTGTTGAATTTAAAAGACCTGCTAGGAAACAAGCTGAAAAAATTAGTGAAAAGCTTGTCTAAAAATTTAATTTTTTATATGAAAGTGGTTTGTTTTTAATAAGAAACTCATAAATAAAGACTATACAAATTTATGGCTCAAATATTCAACATTTGACCGATTTTTTTAATTGTTCAAATAATATACAAATTTTTCTCAAACTTTTGTATTTTTGACAATTTTTTTTTGAAGTCTTGGACAGAAAAACTCGTTAAAGATGAATTTGGTTAATCCTCAATTATTACGAACTAATTTGAAAGACCTGACGTCGTGGTAACAATTTCAATGTTACATCTGTTAGTACAAAGTTGCTAAAGATAAATTCAGAAGGTGAACTATTTTTAACAGTCCAACAAAAAATATTCATGTAATTTTCTAAATTTCGAAATTCTTGATTTTCTTGAAATTGAATTTTATCAATGTTAAACCACACAGAAGTTCTTTCTCAAATGTATAGAAAACTATGGATATATACATTGTATATTAGAGTTAATTTTGAAATTTTTATTTCTGTATATCATCACTTTTTAGAAGGGTTTTGCATCAATAAAAATTATGGCGCAATTTCTAAGTTCTATCCCCTTCTCCTGGCTCTCGGGGACTAAAAACGTGGATATTCAGTGACTTTTGCCAAATAACCAAAACTGTCGGATTCTACGGAAAAATTAGAGAAATATGCTCTCTTTGTAATAAGAATTACAAAACTATAAATTATGTTGTCTTCACTTAAGAATAATTATTTGGGGTTTAATATTTTTTTAACGGGTTGTAATAGAAAAAAAATTCGAATAGTAAAGTTCTATTTGATATATTTTCAACAGTCAGAAACAAAAATGAATTTCAAAACGAAATTCATTTTTGAATTATGAAATCAAATAAAATTGTTCCACAATATTTCGAAAAGTTTATAAAAGATTTTAATATTTTGTGGACAGTAATAAAATTGTAAAGAAACTTTACTACTGTAAATACCCCAGGCAAACTTTGGTAATGGGTGCGATAAAGTAATGCATTACCGTGTAATGTATACTCCTTACCTTCAACATTATTTTCAACAAGCAGTAATGAGTTACCGATGATGAGTTACATAATGCATCACTTTGTAATGAATACTCTTTACTTTCAGCATTATTTCGAAACACAGAAGTAATGATTTACCAATAGTTGGTTACGTAATGCATTACATTGTAATGTATACTCCTTACCTTCAACATTATTTAGAAACATACAGTAATGAGTTACCAATAATTGGACTCTCATGAGTTACCTTGTAATGACACATCACATCACTTGGTAGAGTCTCGCCTAACAAGCAGAGAACCCAGGTTTAAATCGCAGTGCGGACACGTTATTTATTTAATTAAAAAAATATTTGTAACAATTTTTTTTATAAATTTTTCTTTAAGAAAAACTATTTAAAGACACATTAATTTTCCCAACCCGGTATACATGTACGTAACCAGTTACTTTACCCCCTACTAGGTAATAAGTCTACCCATTACATTTATTCTCATCACTGTAAAATTCATTAGTGAGGTAGAGTGTATTGTAATGCGTAGAGCCCTATAATGATACATTACTTTACCCATTAATTGGTAAAGTAGGTAATCGATGTGGATTATCCCGCGTGCATCCCAAAAAACTGTTGCCATCACCTTATTGGCCACTATTACGTTTATGGTCAATTGAGGGCAAACGCGGCACCCATCTTGCAGACAGCTTTCTTAAACCCGGCTTTCTTTACCATTAAAATCGAATGTGCAGAGTCCACATTTAAGTTTTTTTATTTTGCAAAGCCACATAAATTTATATACATATAAAACCACATCGATTTTTTTTTAAATATTTTGGACAATATGTATTAATATATGATTTTGTATTAAGCAATATAAAATTGTATATCCCACCTATTTAAATTTTCTTTTCATGTCAAAAAATATGTGGCAGAAAAAAATATATAAATATTGTGATAACGGTAGATATTTTCATATATGGCACCATATCAAAAATGAAGGAAATCAATATGCTAAATATTATTTAATATTGTGGCATATATAAACATAACCTGTCTTATATGCATAATATTGCCGAAACGAAATATCATACAAAAACTTTTTTAATCGGTCAACTAGACCTGTGAAAAATGAATTTTCAGAATTTTATTTTCAATTTCATTTTGAATTGTCAGATTCGAGATCATAATTTCAATGTTACTATTATAAATAGAAAACGCCAATTGTCAATAAATGTAAGAGAAATATGAAAAAAATCTTGTGAGGATCAGCGTTAGGAGTGCCGCACAGCGTTAGGAGTGCCGCACAGTGTCGTCAATTCATATAACGAGTGGCCAAAAATAGAATATAGTTATCGTACGAAAGCAAAATTTAGTCAAACTAATCTAGAACAAATTTTTTTCCTAAATATCTGTAATTTATTTTCTCACCATTTGGTAAAAACATTTCCACAGAAATAGCTCAAGTGATTTAAAAAGTCCGACTTTGAGGTTCAGTATCTTCGCCAAAAATTAAAAATTTTGTAAAATTCTTTCTGTTTCTTCTTATTTAAAGTGTATTTTATTAAAAACTTATTATATTTCTAACGTTGCAATATAATATTTCTGGACGCGCACACAACACTGTGTGGCTTATTTTCGACCTAAGCGACTAGGCCATCATCAGCCCCATTCTAATCCATCACCCACAAGAACTAACGATATGATTAAAAATCAAAATTTCAGTATTTGTGTTATATCTCCTTAACTCGAGCTGATCTCGAAAAATCATTATCATATTCGGAACCTGACAATTCAAAATGAAATGCAACTTTAAAGATCAACAATACAAACAAGATATCACCATACCATATTTTTAGAGATATTAAAAAAAAATCGACAACCAAAAATAGAACTTCAAAGATTTAATTCATAAGTTGAATTTTTAATTCTGAATTTAAAGTTAACAAGTTAATTCCAAAATTATTAAAAGAATTAATCCAGTTGTAAAACTTCGTTTTGCATAATCGAATAAATTAAGCCATTCATTCAATCAAAAAAATAAAAATTTCTGCTTTGTGATTTAAAATTAATTTAATGATTTAAAATTAATTTAATAATGATTTAATTCCAAAATTATTAAAATAATTAATCCAATTGATAAACTTCGGTTTGCATAATCGAATAAATTCAATCATTCATTCAATCAAAAAAATAAAAATTTCCGCTTTGTGATTTAAAAATGCTTTCTTTTCATTCAAAGATTAAAACTAATTATTTTACCGTTTTTTCATTTCATTCAAAGATTAAAAATAATTATTTTACCGTTTTGTTAATAAAGAACTAAAAATTTCCGTTGAGCTGTTTTAAGGCTGGATAAGCCATTAAAAAAATCCAAAAATAAAAACATTGCCAAAATTTAAAAAAATCAACAAAATTCAAAATGTAGGCGGACAACTGTTTTTAAATTTGTAAAATTGTTTTCTTCAAAAATTGCGTAAATAAAATTTAAAACGTCTATAACTCAAAAACTAGAATATCTAGAGCAAAAATGTTTAAAACTCAAACCCATTACACCTACACCGGTCTTGATGGGCTATATGTTTTTCGTTTTATCCGAAAACTAAGCATCGTAGAGCAAAAAGAGCATTTATTTGGAACATCGCATTTATCTTAGAAGTTTTTTTAACTATGGCTTTTTTTGTAATTTTGTCGTTTTTTCGTTTTTTGGAGATTTTTTTTTTTAATTGTGGCAATTTTTTTAAGTGGTTATTTTATTAATTTTCGCGATTTCTTAAATTCAAATTCGCACATGAACATGTGCTAGTGCAGCTTTGGCTTGCATATCAAATTTCGCACATGTGCGCAAATTACGAACCCTACGAAATTTTAGTTAAATGTAAGATAAATTTTAGTTAGTTGAAAGCTACAAATTAATCTGCTAAAATCAGCAAAAAAAAATTTGCTAAATCAGAAAGGATCACAATGTGAAATTTTGAAAGATTTTGTTTGCTGTTTTTTGTCTGCAAATATTCTGCAAAAGTATTTGCTGATGTTAGCGAAGTAAATAGCTGTTTTCAATTAACTCAAATTCAACTCTTATACAATAAAAGTTTGTATATTTAACGTTTCTAAACCTGAAATTAATCATTTTTATGTAAAAAACTTCTTTAAATTTTTATGAATATCTGTGAAATAAAATGATTAAACTCTAATATTTGTTTTAAAATAAAAAAAAGGGATTTTAAATCTAATTTTCAATTTAAAAAAGAGTTAGGGATTTTATATAATTAAAAAAAATATTCAGAACCTTGAGCAATTCGACACACCAATCAGCTTCGTGTCTTCCAATTTGCACTTAATTGTGAGCAAGCATTCTCCAGGACCATATTAACATTTCAGACGTTTTAGTTTAAACATTGTCTATAAAATGTACTCTTTATTACATATGAAATCTCAATTATATGAATTGTAAAGTAAATTGTAAAGTTTATGTAAATAAAGAAAATTTTATTATTATTATATTAACATTTCAATTTCTAGTTTTTCCTAGATTCGTTGTAATTCGCGTTTTATCGCAGTTTAGTAAAATACATGATGTTCAAAATATCATATCTCTTGAACGCGTCATAAAATCGTTACTAACTTAGGCTCATAATAAAGCTTTATAACCTTCTCGAAACGGGTTTTAGGAAAAATAAATATTTTTTTAAAAAAGGATAAAAAAAAATTAAAATGTAATTGATTTGCAAATATCTTAAAATGCGTATCCTGATTTTTTTTTATTTTCTGTTGTAAACATTATTTTTATAAACTATTTAATTTTTAAATTATTAGTATTATTTAAATACAAACTTTGAATTGTAGTTTATAATAAGTAAATATTTAAAACATATAGCTGCGAAAGAAAAAATAGCACCACACCACCCACACTAGTAATGTTTTCAATATCCTCAACGTTTAATGGTTTTTGTGGTGTTTTTTGGATTGTATTCGTAGTTTTGAGGACGCTTTACGTACGCACGAGAACCTTTTCCACCAAACATAACAAGTTTACTCTCATCTGTCTATCAAATATTCCTACAGTTTTTGGCATTCCAATTTATATGTTTGTGCTTTTTTTGAAATTTCGTAATTGTTTGGCTTTAACACGACTTTTCCCGATTTTATAACACATAATTTAAATATTTCATTGGACAAAATTGGACTTTTTTTAAGCAAATTTGCTTACAGCCCACAATTTTACAAGAATTTAAAAAAAAAATTAAATTTCAAAAATAGCTGACTAAACTTTATAATCCTTTTTGCAAAAACTTAAAAGATATTTAATTATAAACTACAATGCAAAATTTATATTAAACTAATTATTAAAAAAAAACTAATTACTTAAAAATAAAATATTTTATAAAAAGAATATTTACAAAAATTAGGATTTCCACATATTTCGAACACATTTTGAAATTTTTATGGGTTATAAAAGCACTTTGCGAAAAGTCGTGTTAAAGACGAGCGATTACGAAAACTAAAAAATAAAAAAAATTAGAAGATTAATTTAAATAAGCATTATTTTATGTTAATTTGAGCTCAAACCAAAAACTTCCCATACAAATGTGGTATTCGAAAAATGCGTTTTTAAATAACAAATACGTTTGGACATGCACGGACATGTATTATACACCAGTGAATGCGTCTTCAAAATGCCTTTCATTAAATATGCCAATAGTTTAATAACTTATATACGAAAAAACGTCAAATTGCGTAATTTCTGTTCCCACTTTTTAACCCCTAACCTTGAGATTGCGCACCTAAAAGAAAATACGTGTCTAATATTTTTTTGTCCTTTACAATATATCCTAGTTTCATTTAAATGTGAAGATTTAACACTGTGTAGTTTCCGTGGATGACGCGCTAAAAAAATATGATGTTTTGAACACCATTTATTTTACTAAAAAGTCCCAAATTTAAACTGCAATAAAAAGCGAACTAGTTACAACGAATTTGGGAAAAACTAAAAATTAAAAACTTAGTTCGGCCCAAGAGAATACATACACCAAATTTGGTGCAAAACGGAAGAGGTGAATTCGAAAAAGCCATTTTTTGTGTCTACGATTTTTATTTTCACCATATAAGTACATTTTTAATATTAGGCCCTGCCTGATAATATAAATAGGCTGGGTCACAATTGTAGTAAAAATTAACCACATATAAAAAATAAACAAACAAACATTTATTTATTTGTTTTATTTTTTAAATAAAAAAAACTTCTAATACAGTAATTTGATGTGGTTTGTTTTTTTAAATAAACTACAATTGCAGTAAAAACTGAAAATTCTTCTACAAATGACTGTTTTTTCCATTTAAAAAAAAAAACAGTTTTTGAAAACCGACACGATCAACCCTAGTTTATATAAAATTGTTGTGCAATTACTCACCGCGGTATAGATAAACTGCCACATACACTTTTTCTGTATACAACTTCTTCTAAATGCATATCGCACACCTAGTTCAAAAGTGACTCAACTCAAAACTTTATTTTTTCTGGTTTATATGCTTAAACTATGCACAATACACTTGTTTATCTATAAAAAAATTTTAAGTGTATTTTGTTGTTGTTAACTGTTGCTAAGTATCAGTTGTCCTTCTGTATGTTGCAATTGGTATAAAGTTGCAAATATTTTTTTTTTTCGATTTCTGAAATTTTGAGTTGAGTCACTTTTGAACTAGGTGTGCGATATTTTCTTATCTGAGGACTATTCAATTTTAATTTTCTCAACATTTGTTACATTTTAGTTTTCGGTTGCTTATTTTTGAGTGGGTTTCATTACGGCTACTATTGTAAATACACATATGTATATGATAATTTATGGACTCATTGGTTTTCTCTGTTTGGAGTTTCATTGTGTCTGCTGTTGGCCGGAGTCTGGACTTTAAGGAAGTATAGAAAGAAGAAATATGTCTTTGAGAATTTCTACATAATATTTTATGGCCTAATTTGCAGTATAATAAGTGCTGTTTTCCTAATAACCGAAAATACAGGTAAGTAAGCAAGGGCGTTCTGTAGAACCCGAAACTTCTGTTGTAACTAATATTCTCTAGGATTTGGGATACGAATAGTTATTTTCAAAATTTACAATGGGGATACCACATAATTTTCGTGCAAACATTTTTCATTTCGGATGCAGAATCGACTTTTACCCCTAAAAATGGACTAAAATTAGTTCAAATAGAAAAGTGATATTCATATATGCATTTTTATACAAAATAAAATAACACACATTTTTCTCATAAACATTTTTTACCTATGACGCGTTATGGGCTTGTAAGCGGTGAAAGTTTAAATTTGTATCATAGCTCCAGCATATTTATTTCGGTTTGCGCTTTGCCAAATTTTATAGTATAACAAACATGTAGTTTTAATAATCCAATAACATTTGAAAAATATATGACACAAACCCAAATTTCAAATTACAATTTATTATATTTTAGGCACATATATTTTAATCGAGTAAGTATTTATTTAGGCATTAAAATTTACTGGTTAATCGAAAAAAAAGAATTAAAAGGATACTAATTCTTAAGTTGGTAACAGCGTTGGCAGTTGGTACTGTTATCGATTAAAAACTCTTTCAACTTTATACCGTTGCGCTTCACATACCGTTACCGAATTAATCGAAAACCCGTTATTCGTAAAAGTGCCAAAAACATATGGTTTTATGGAAAATAAAAAACATATGGAAAGTAAAATGCTTTTAGGAAATGCTTCTAAAATTGTTGTCAATTTGTTTGAGTGTTTTCTAGAATATCAAAACAAAAAAATGTTTTTTTAAAACAGTTTTTTAGAGTATAAACATACAATCAAAAATACAATAAAATCAGAAATAAGTAAAAAAAGTTCTAAATTTTTAATATTCAGCACCATTTTTGACCCTAAATTGTAATTTATTGGAAAAAAGGCATTCGTTTTACTTTCGACCAGGTTTTTTTACACGAATTAAAACGAATAAAAAATAGAGAAACACGTTCTGATTTAATCGCAAGAACACCGAAAAATTCTAAAATTTTCACTTTCGCTCTGATTTAAAAGCCGTAACAGGGGTAATATTGTTTTTTTTTTTTTTTTTTGTAAAAAATTATCGGCATGCTTAGGAAATTGCTGACTACCGTTAACCTTAATATAATATTACATTCCGATAGATGTAGAAATTCATTGTCAACAAATTATTCACAGAGAGCATATTTCTAAAGGAATTCTTTTGCAAATTTGTTTGTTTTGTTTCGTTATTTTAGGGATGACGGCATTTTAGTTATTTCCGTAACGGTATTTTATGTATCATCTATTCCTGAATTTTCAGTTGAAGACGAAGTATGGTCAGACCACTTTGTGCAAACGTTGCGTAGCAACATTGAAACATTACTTTGAAAATTTGCTAAACCCACCACAAACAGAAGTACATATAAAGGGTCCGCCAAATAACTTTTTTTTTGAACTCCTGAACCAATTGGACTTTGTATGGCATCATACAAAATTCGTCTCAATGATGTCTCCGAAATGTTCAATTGTTGAGAACGACGGTGAATTGATGTTGATGGCGCTTCACGCACACTTTCTGCCACTGTTTTTGTACGCACTGTTTTTTCTTTTCACGCTTTGGTTTATCGATGAGGATGCCAGTTTCTTTCACTTTTTTCACAAGATAACGAACATACGGCGGAAGGATAAAACTAATTATCTGTCAAATCAGACATGAGCTAAGTGTTACCATTCACGAAATAAGCACTAGTTGAAAAAAAAAACGTTAGATGGCGGACCCTTTATATTATGCGCCAATATTTACTGAAGATATTATGCTTGATAGTCCTATAACTATTAACGAAATAAAAAATATACTGAACAAACATCGGGTGAGGATCGAGTGCCTTATGAATTTTTTATAAATGCTACAAATCAATTCTATACGCAATTGCAAAACTATATAATCAATCTTTCACGAGTAATCAGTTAGATGACTCTTTGAGGCAGCCTTTGATAGTGTTTCAAGAAAAGCTTTGATTTACAAACTTTTTAAAATGGGCGTCTCTTACAAATTTGTACGATTTATAGAAAGACAAGCAACACACAATCTGCCATTTGGACTTATGATGCATTTTCAGAGTGTTTTGAAACGAAATCAGGTGTTAAGCAAGGGTGCTTATTGTCACCGTTACTTTTCGCCCTTTACATTAACGATCTACATGAGGTTTTGAAAGGTGGACTGATGGTTGAAAATATGAATATCCCTCTTTTACTTTATGCTGATGACATAGTCATATTAGCCGATGATATTTTCGTAATGCAACAAATGATTAAAAATCTTGAAAATTATTGTTATATGTGAAATCTTGAGGTAAATCTAAATAAATCCGAAATTCTAATATTTAGAAATGGTGGCCGATTAAGTCAGCTAGAAAAATGGGGTTTTAAAGGATAAGAAGTAAAAATATCATCTGAGTTTAATTACTTGGGAGTAATCTTTACGCCGAAACTTAGTTTAATAAACATTTAGAAAAAAGAAGCATACAAGCAAAAAATGCAATAAACACAAAATGGCAAGATTTGATTGGAAAACATGAAATAAATTTAAGAATGAAGTGGAAGGTTTATCTTGCAGTATGTAGAGCAATACAATCATATGGGACTCAGGTATGGGGCTTTAGACATTTTAAGCTGCAACGATATTATATGAAAAGCTTTACTCCAAACTACATTCTTATGCTAGAAACTATTGCTGAAGACGGTCATCTTTATACTTTGGGGCTTCATCTTAAATATTTAAGCAAAACAATGCTTCATTATGGAGAAAACAGATTGCCTCATCAGCTATCCTTAATATTATTACGTCGTAACATTTTCTGGGTAAACGAATTAAAGTCGAAAGCTTTGTCATTTAACATTAATTGGCCAGAAACAAACCCAACTAGGGTTGCCATATTTGAAAAGTGAAAAAAAGTACATTGATGAAAAAAAAACAGTACTTTTCAAAAAAAACAGTACATTTTTGTATTTATTGTTAACATAACTTTTACTTCAATACATCACATATATACTTAAAATAAGTTAATACACCGAACCAAATAGCGTAGGTAAAATCAACAAAAAAATTTTTGTAGATCTTTAACGAAATTTTGTCAATTTTTTTTTTAAGATTTAACAAATTTTATTCAAATCAACAAAATTTCGTCAAGTTTACATCCTCTAAAGAAGTAAAATTGACTAAATTTCATCAAATTGACTAAATTTCGTCAAATTGGCTAAAATTATTAGTTTGGACGACATTACTTTTTGCATTGGGCAGTGTCATGAAAAAAAATTGTGTTTACAAACATCCATTGCTTGAAAAGTAAACAAACCAAACTTATATATGTACAAAGAAACGAAGTGGAATTAATACAGGGAGATTCAAAAAATTTATATAAAAAACTATTGTACACACGAAAAAAACATGGTTAAAAAAATATATACTCTTTGTACACGCAAAAAAAAACTTGTTTATATAAAAATATGTAAAATATACAAGAAAACAGTACAAAAACAGTACAAATCCAAAAAAACAGTACTTTTGCGTACTGTTTTAGGTGTTGTGAATAAAACAGTACATTTTTCAAAAAACAGTACATGTACTGTTTAAAACAGTACGAATGGCAACCCTAAACCCAACTGAGCCACAATGGAATCGATTTAGCACGGAATTACTAAATAATATGAAAAGTAGTACTTTAAATGAAAGATTACAAAGAAAATCGGAATACACCACAAGAATCTACAAATATCTGGATTATGAAAGAGGAAACCACTATTTCCAAGATAATTTTAACACAAACAATATAACTTGGATCTTTAAAGCACGTAGTGGGCTTATTTCGCTAAACTATAACAGGTTTGGTGCAGCAGACGTAGACAGGTGTTGTAAATTGTGCAATCTGCATAAATTGGAAACTTTTCAACATTTTCTTGGGGTCTGTCCAGTGCTTAAAGAATTTAGACTTGCTTGCTTTCAGAAATCTAACTTAACGGAAGAAGAGATAATTCATATATTAAATGGTAGAAATGAAGAAGACTGGTTAGACTTAGTGAAATATTTAAAATGTTCCTTAAAAATACAGAAATTTTTTGTTAACTAAATTTAATTAAATTTATAATAATAACTAGAACTTATTTTTTACCAAAAATGCTGATAATTAATTGTGATCGCTCGACAGATGTTTTTAAAAAACATGTCGTTAATATTTTATTTAATTTTCTTGTTTATATGAATTAATGAATAAATTAATTAAACGTGTAAATTAATCTTTAAGATATTTTATAATTAAAGAAAAATTCTAATTCTAATTCTATCACCTATTCCGAGTATCGATATTTTATTTAATTTGGTATAGCTATTTTAAGGATGATACTATTTCAGTTATTTGGGTAACGGCATTCAAAGGATAACGGTATTTTGGTTATGGATAACGGTATTTTGGCAGCTTCGCCTGCTAACCCTAATACCTACCCGACGAAAAAAGTTCCGATATAATCATATAAGATTATATATAGTATCACATATAACTAAACATCACATCTAAACCTAAAAATGGCATACATAAGCTGATCTCGTGGTATCTCATGGGATCTATTCTCATATAGTCTGATATGAAAAGTGGGTCTATCAAAAATGATCAAATTATATATAATTTGATACAATATAATCTAATCTAATAAGATTTTTAATTAAAAAAAAAATAATTGAAAATGTTTTAGAGATTAAGTTCTACTTGTAATTCATTTATAAAACATATAAATATTAATTTTAAAAAATAATGTTAAATCTAAAAATGTATGGTTTTTATGATATAATAAATTTAAAACGCTAGGTAACACAAAAAAAACAGCATTTATCGAGGAAGAATCTCAATTTCTTTGTTCGCAAAACTTTCCAGTAGAAGACTTACAGATTTTTTCAAGAGCAGAAATAAACCGCAAACTTAACAAGTCCTTGTTATACAAAACAATTAAAAAAAAAAAAACTCAGTATTAGGGATCAATACGATATTTTGTTTATGAAGGATAAATCACCCTATTTAGTCATCAATTTCAGATTGTTGAAAACAACTACTATGTTACCCACAAAACAGGATCAGTGGTATAAAGTATATTGCCTATAGTGGAACTAAGCAACTATTTAATTTTTAAAATTGAAAATTTAGAATCCATTACCCTTTTTTTTTAAGGGTTATGTGTTTCATTTGTTTAAACAAGCCGTTTCCAACGCACTTTTCTAAAAACCTGAACTGGCTTTAAGAGAGTTTCGAAAAAAACTGTGTTAACAGTGGTAGTTTAAATTGATTAATTTTCATGCTGTTAAGCAATTTTAATTAAATGTTAAAGTTAATTTGTGTTGTATTCTCTGTTAAGTTTTGTATAATTAATTGGTTTTTAGTAATGTAATCAAAAATATTAATAATCATTACAAAACAAAAAACCGTATTTTTTTAAGTTTTTGGAAATAAGTTTTTAAACTCATTTATATTCTAATTATAAACCGTGTTAAAAAATATATAAAAGATTCTTTTTGTTTTGCCATATATAATTATATATAAAATTGACAGAATTTTTTGATTAATTGTACCATATACACTTACTTATGAACATATATGGTAGAATCTATATGTATTTCATATGCTCAGATATACAAGATATTCTAATATATAACATACGATACAATGATATATGATAATATATTACGCCATATTAAACAATTTCATAAACTAAGTATATAACTACGATATGAACATATATCCTAATATTGTGCCAACCATATTAAAAAGCGAATAAAAATAAAAAGTTTCGTTAATAAATAAAACTTTTATTTTATGCTAACAATTTAAACAAAAAAAAAAAAAAAAAAAAACAAATCAAATTTTATCAAAAAACAATATTAAAATATTTGAAAATTAGTCAACCATAATGCTCAAAAATATAACGCTTAAACTGACTTGCATTGCTTGTTGTTTGAATACTGTGAGGCAAGTGGTTCCAAAGATCTATACTGCTTATAAAAAAATGTTTTTTGGAAAGTTCACTCTGATGACGAATTGTAATAATTTTGTTTCCCCTCCTCGATATAAAAAAATTAAGTCGTTTGTATAAGTAATCAGGTTGTTTTGTATAAATTACTTTATGTAGAAATATAAGAGAACGGCATTTTAATAAGTTATCAAACGATAAGTTATATATCTGTTTTGAGTAACGTGAAATCCTGGCAAAGCGTTGAAGTCCAAATATATATCTGGCAATATTATTGTATGTTACATTTAGTTTTCGTTTGCTTAATGAATCGCAATTTGCGAAAAGTTCGCAACCATACATTAATGTGGGCAACAAATATGTTTTAGCCAGTAGCATACGTATTTTAAAAGGTGTATACGATTGTGTCATCCACAAATTTCGTAACATAGAAAACGTTTTTCCACATATCATATTAATATGATCAGACCAATCAAGACGTTTGTTAAATATAACTCCTAAATTTTTCGCTGTTTCAGATATTTCAATTCTTGAGTTCCCAATTTGAATCGCGGGTAATAAACTGGGAAAAAGTTTAGGATTTCCAATTACTATGGCCTTAGATTTTTTAGCGTTTAGACAAAGACCGTTATAAGACGCCCATTGAGATATTCTTGACAGATCTTGGTTTAAATTTTGTATGCAGCTTAATACATTAATTGGATCACAACTAATGTAAACCTGAACGTCATCCGCATACATTTGGACCTCACAGTATTTGATTTGAGATGGTAAATCATTTGAGTATATAGCATACAATAGGGGGCCAAGAATTGAACCCTGTGGTACACCTCTCGTCACTGTAAAACTATTTGACATTTTGGCACCATGATAAACAGATTGAGATCTTTCATATAAATATGAAGATATTAATTGAACAGCTGCCGGAGAGAAATTACACATATATTTTAATTTAAGGCAAAGAATATTATGTTCCACGGTGTCAAAAGCCTTTGAGTGGTCAAGTAAAACTAAAAACGATATTTTCCTATTATCCATTTCACCTCTAATCTTTTCAGAGACATCAATTAAGGTGGTAAGGCAACTGTGCTTTGGTCTAAACCCAGATTGTCTTTCTGTGAGTAAAGAATTGTCGTTTAGGTATTTACTCATCTGTGAGTGAACTAAACGCTCAAAAACTTTTGACAAATAAGGCAAAATTGCAATTGGGCGATAGTCTTTATCAGATTTTGGTATGGGTATTATTTTGGCATGTTTCCAGAAAGTGGGATAGGTAGAAGTTGTAACTATCGTATTTAGTAAACCTCTGCATGAATACATTCCTTTGTTAGTACACACCAACTGCAGGAAATCATTGTGGTATCAACTACTGTTAATTTTTCAACGAATCAATTCATATCTGCTGCACGAAATAACCAAATCAAAATGTACAATAGTTTGTTTTTAAAATATAAAATCATCACATAAGCTGTGCCCGTTCATTTAAAATTTAAGTTTGTTGTCTTCTTAAAAAACTCAGCAAACCAACAGTCTACAACACTTCAAAGCAGTAGAACACACTCGTACATCTTAACGACATCAACATATTCAAATACGCTGCAAAGCAGTAAAAGGCACTCGTACATATTAACGAACATCAAAATTTTTAAATACGTAGTTGTGTGATATTTTTCGTTAGCGAGGGAATGTTAACGCGTAACAATTGTAAGTAGAAAAAAGTGTTTTATTTAAAAAGTCATATAAACATAATAGTTTGTAGTTTGAATTAACTAAATATGTTATTTAAAATAAATGAAATTTCACTTAAATTATTAATAATTAAAATTATTATTAAAATATTAATAATTTAAATAACAAAAAATAAATAATTTTTCATTTATTTTATTTGCTTTGAATTTGATATTTAGTGATATTAACAGAATGGACTGTGGAGAATTGTAGACCGTTTAGATTATTAGAAGATTCTGGCTTCAAAAAAATTGTAGAATTTTTGTATCAGTTGTGGCGAGTTTCGGGCCGATTCTGCTAAATTTAGCAGTTTTTTTTTTTGGGACGTCATTTTGAACTAATTTTTAGTAACTTTTTCTGCTATTTTTACAGTCTTATTTCTATGAGTTGAAGATAAACCGCTGCACTCTACTTTTGTAGTATCATCTTTAAGTTTTAAATAACCACCGAAATATTAAAAAAAAGATTTAGTTACAATATTTAAGTGTACACTCATAGAAAAAAGTTAGTAGAAAAATTAGTAAAACTGTTAGTACTTCAACTTAACAAAAATTTAACTAATTTTTAGTAAATATTTTGCGAACGGACAGCAAAATTTATATTTTTTCTTTCGATTTTTAGATGAAAATGTTAGTCGAAAAGTAAAGCAATACTAAATGACTTCGATTTAGATCTTGACAAAAAAGCTATTATTGTAACTGATCGGTTACAATAATAAATATGGTCGCTGCCTTGCGCAACAACAATCATATATATTGTATTGACCATTTACTGCAAAATAATATTCAAAAATCAATACAAGAAATATCTCCTGTTTCAGAATTATGTCGTTTATTTACAAAACTCGTGAAGTACTTTAAAGCCTCTGGTCTTAATGTAAATCTGCAGACAACATTAAAAAGTTTTTCACCCACTCGCTGGAACACTATGTACTATCTATTTGTTTCAGTTGAAAAAAATTGGGCAGAAATAGTTCAAATTTTGCAGCAAAAAAATGAGCTAAATAGAATACCTAACATTAATTTAAACCATATAACAGCTATAATTAAAGTCTTGGAACTATTTGAAGAGACATTTAAGAAGTTAGAAGGGGAAAAGTATGCAACAATTCACCTTGTTTATATATATATATATCTGTCGCTTAAAGAAAAGATGCAGCGCTGATATCGATGACTTAGAAATTACAAAACAGTTCAAAGAAACATTAACTAGATTCAGTAGTAATATAGAATCTAACTATGTTCCATAACATATCAGTTTTTCTGTATCCTCCATTAAACAAATTAGTTCAATTTAATGAAGAAGAAAAAACGCAAATTAAAGATATTCTTCGTATAATGAGAATTTATTTTCAAGAGCAATCTGAACCAGAAAACCAAACGGCAGAAATTTCTAGTCATATTAGCGAATTCTATTCTGATTTCTTACCACACATTGTAAACGTTACCCAAGTTAACGCAATATCCCATGAATTGTTCATGTACGAAAGTTTAAATATCAATACTCAAGAAGATTTTAATATCATCAGAGAGAGTTTTTTCAGTAGCACGGAATTTAATTACCGAAAAAAGATGTAGCAATGGTTCACATGGTGCATCTATAAATAAAATAATGTTTCTTAATTCAAACATAGATGCAACTGAAATGCAAAATGAATTGTTTAAATGAACAAACTAATTTAAATTTTAAACATTATGAAATAACACTATGCAACAAAAAAAAACACGATAACCATTGAATTATTTTAATGTAGTGCGGTTCCCTAAATACAAAAACAGTCGAAATTTAAAATTTTATGGGCAAGTTTTTTTTAAGAATTTTATTTTATAAATTTGAAATTTTTTAAGATATTACTCTACATATTTTATCCAAACTTGATCAATTTTGTTAAAAAAAAAATATGAAAAAATCCGAATTTTAATTACTTCGAAGTTATCTTTTTGGCACTTTCTATATTTTCTATAGTTTGGGGTTATTCAGAAAGAAATTAAGAAAAAATATTTTTTTGTATAAAATTATTTTTTTTTTTAATTCATAAAAAATCGAAAACGGCAAAACAGTACTGTTTTTATGTAAATAGATTGAACTATATAAAATAAAAATCGGTCGGTAAATTTTTGTTTTATTCACATTGAAGTAAATGTACCTTATTTTTTTCCGAATAACTTTAAAACTCTACTGAATATCAAAAAAAAAGATTAAATACTATTTGAATTTAATTTGTCACATGACAAAATTGGATAAGGCATTATCAAATTATTATAAAATATGTGGGGTAGTCTCTCCAAAAATAGCATATTATTTTAAAAATTCTTTTAAAAAAACTTGTTCATAGAATTTAAAATTTCGGTTATTTTTGCAGAAAGGGGTTCATAACACATAAAAAACGTATACCTAGTATCTATAAAACGTAATGCACTTTTTTCGATTTTTTTGTATAGTGTAATTAGCAATTTTTGCAAAACGTCGAAGTGTTTCGGGAAAAATGAGCTAGTCATAATATTTTAATAGAATTATTTTAGGTTCTTATTTAAAAATTAATTTTTTGTGTTGAATTTACTTCTATTTTTTTATATCCATACATGTTTTGTAATAAAATATATAGTAGAAAATAAATTTTGTTTTACATATCGATTTCTATGGGTATTATTAGATAAAATATGTTGTCTTCTTAAAAAACCAACCAACAGACAGGCTACACACTTAAAAGCAGTAAAACACACTCGTACATTTTAACGACATCAACATATTCAAATACGCTGCAAAACAGTAAAAGGCACTCTTACATATTAACGAACGCAATTACAAGATCATCAACATTGGCTTGTTGTTGTAACTCGTACATTTCGTGCTCATAACACTTCGTACACTGTTGTTGATAACACACTGCTTTGTTTCTACTTAAAATGTTTCTCACAATGCAGTAGGGGTTATGTTTGCAAAGAGCATTCGGCAGTCAACGAGTCGAAAAATTGGGAATGAGTTGTTATGGCATATAAATGCACACATGCAGAGGTTTAGTATTTAGTATACAAGTTATGTGTGGTAAGATAAACGGGAGAATTAGCTTGATGAATTTAGGATGAATTCCATCATGTCCAACTGAATGGGATTTTATATTCAAGAAGGATTCTAAAACATCTTCTTGGGTAAAGAGTGTGAATTTAAAATTAACATTGTTGTTGGTGTTCGTGTTGTTAGCATTGGCAAAAAGATTGGAGTAATAATTAACATTTGCCTCTGGCATTGATATGTTAACGAAATCGAGGTTTAATTGATTTACATCAATTGTGTTATCCTCATTTTTGGCATTGATACCTACTATTCCCATATTCTTAATTTCTCGCCATTTCTTTTTTGTGCAAACAGCAGATTCAAATTTTTCTTTATAAAAGTTTGATTTTGCAATTCTGATTTTAGAATTTACTTTTCTTCTTAATGACTTAAACATTTCATGAAGTTCCGTAGTTTTGAACCTCTTCCATCGAGTATAAGCGTAATTTCTTTGGCTAATAAACGATTTAATTTCATTCGAAAACCAAGGTTGTTCACGACGTATTCGTTTAGTTTTAATTACAATGAATCTATTATATAGATATTCCATATTATTTTGCAGAAAAACGACCTGTTCATCATAAATCTAACTAATATTTAGCAAAAGAATTATGCTAATTTTATCAGTTTTTTCTGCAATCTTCTTTTAAACTAACTTTTAGTAGTTTTGGAAAAATGTTTACTAATTTTTTCTATTAACCCAAAAGTGTTCCCTGAAACAAAATTTCGAAAATGTGCAAATTTGCGATTATTTAGCAAATTTTCGAATTTCTTTAACATTTTAATGCAGCTCACTTTAAACTGGGGTTTTATATGTATTTTCTGTAGAGATATAGCTGTATTCCACTAGAGTTTAAAAGTTTGGCAATGCTAAGCATATTGTGTAAAAAACATTTATAAAACTGCCATTGATTAATTTTGGCCCACCACATCATCATTTAGTTTGAAACAAATAATCACATTGAGACAATATGACAATTGTAAGACACAAATAGAAATGCAATTTAAAGGAAAATCACTGATGACGCATGTCCATTAAAAAGGCAGAAACTAGTCTAGTCGGATTCGAAAATTAATAGTATTTATAATTTTTAGAGAAAAACGTTTATTCTTCTGCTTAAACTCAACATATCTAAATATAAATTATTACTTGTTTTAAATTGAAAGATGTAATGGACCCAAAATTGCTCTACGGAAATTTTATAAATATATGTCCAAAAATATGCTGACTATAACCAAACTGGAGACCAATTTTGTACAAAAATCTGAAAAATACGGTTAGCGAACTATACACACAGAAAACAGTTTTGTAGTTGCAACCGAATTTTTTGCCAACCGAATTTTTGTGG
Source organism: Delia radicum (assembly GCA_021234595.1). Lineage (NCBI taxonomy): Eukaryota > Metazoa > Arthropoda > Insecta > Diptera > Anthomyiidae > Delia > Delia radicum. The sequence goes on from CM037852.1 coordinate 247,002,572, forward strand.
TTCCACGTACTATCACTATAATTAAATTTTAACACTATAGTAACAACCGACATTTATTTACAAATTTCGAATTTTTATTGTAACAATTGAATATTTTATATTTATGGACTATAATCTATATCTATACTAATATTATAAAGAGGTAATGCTTGTATGTTTGTTTGTTTGTTTGTAGAAAGTAATCTCAGTAACTAATCATACGATTTCTAAATTTTTTTTACCAATATTTAATTTGGTCCTCCAGGATGGACATAGGCTATATATCGTTCCGATTTTTTTTTTTTTTTTAAAGTTATGAGCGGAAACATAAAAATAATCTATATATATAAAATGCAATGTTTGTATGTTTGTCCTCTATAGACTCTAAAGCTATCCAACCGATTTGGCCCAAACCGGTTTCATTTGAAAGGTTATATTCCAAATTAGGTTTTCGGCTATATATATTTCAAGTGGGCGTGGCACCTCCCACATAAATTGAATAACATCATATATCTTGACTATTGTGATAGCAAGAGTTTTGAAACATTGCAGTATCCCATATGTTACTGATTTGAATAATCAGGAAAAAAAAATGGGCAGGATCGGACCAGTGGGAGTGGCGGCTCCCATACAAAGTAAATATTTAATATCATATATCTACAGTACTATAATAGCCATAGTCTTAGAAATTTGTGCACGTTGATTATTTGTTAATGTGAATAGTCATGGGAAAAATGGGTGTGATGGGACTAGTGGGCGTGTCAGCTCCATTACAAAGTAAATATTTAATATCATATATCTACAGTTCTATAATAGCCAGAGTCTTAGAAATTTGTGCACATTGATTATTTGTTAATGTGAATAGTCATGGGAAAAATGGGCGTGATCGGACCAGTGGGCGTGTCAGCTCACATACAAAGTAAATATTTAATATCATATATCTACAGTTCTATAATAGCCAGAGTCTTAGAAATTTGTGAGCGTTGATTATATTATGAATAGTCATGTGAAAATTGGGCGGGATCATACCAGTGGGCGTGGCAGCTCCCATACAAAGTGATTATTTAGCTCATATACAAAATTAATATTAATATTAATATTAAATATCTAGGGTTCTATATAAGCTATATAGCCTTCAAATTTTATACGAGTCCATCAATTACAAATATTAGTAGTCGAACTGAAAATGGGCGGAATGGTATAAATGGGCGTGGTACCAAAAGCAAAAAACAAGTAAGCATTAAAATAAATTATCACATTCAAGACTTTTTGCAAGCTTATTTAATAATGTTGTTCAAAAATTGTTTTAGAGTTCCTCATAGTCCTAGAATAAATAAAAAAGGTAAAGAAGTAAACAATAAATTTTATGATATGGTTTTAAGTAACAATTCATGTTTAACAGGTACACTTAACATAACAAATATATTATTATTATATTATTATTTGCGTAAAAGAAATTTCTTGATTTAAAGAATTAATTACAATTAAAATTTGAAGGCAAAACAAGGTTTGCCTGGTCAGCTAGTATTCTATAAATAGATTCACATGCATTCAATAAAATTTATTTTATTAATAAAAAAATTGTATTCCTCGAACTGGGCTCGAACTGGCGTCAGAAAGTTTACCTCTAGCCTAAACCCAATTTAAATATGTTTTACAGATTTGTATGTACAACAGAAATTCTGTTGCTAATCTCATTGTTTTATTAGAGTTACCAAAACTATAAAAAAATTTATATCGTTTTACAATTATTTTAGTAATAATAATATCTTATGCCGCGAACTGGGCATGTCTGGCAATTACTTTACCTCTAGCCTAAACTTAATTTGAACTTGTATTTGTCAATTTCAATTGAATGTTTTTTTTTGTTTCAAATTTAAATATGTATGTCTAAAAATTGATTTGTATGTACAACAGAAATTCGGTTGCTGATCTCAATATTTTATTAGAGTTATCAAGACTATAAAAAATTTAATATATTATTTTAAAACAATTTTATTAACAAAATTTGCCGGGAACTGGAGTCGAACCGGTGAACTTATGCTTGTCAGGCAATGACTTTACCTCAAGCCCAAACCCAATTTCAATTTGTATTTACAAATTTCTATCTTGAATATTTTTTTTTCTTTCAATTTAGTTTAATTATTCTGAAGAGTACTTACAATTCAAATTATTGAATAATGATTTTATTTTGTTGGTTACAATAGAATTCCAACCAATTAGTATTCTCGATTTTTATAATTTCTCCCATAATCAACTGCACTTAGATTACTATGTACATTTCATTATGATGTGAGCAATTCTTGCAATTTCACGTAAAAAAATTACGACTTACACTTCAGTAAATTTAACTTACATTGTCATTTGTTTTTTACTATTCCAAACATGAGCCACAATTGTAGTAAAAATTAAATTCTTTAGTAAAAACTAAAGAAACATTTATTTGTTTTATTTTTTTTATACATAATTTGATGTTTTTTTTTAATGAACTACCCAGTAAAATAGTAATATCCAAATAACTGGTTGCAAAACAGCTTATACTGTATTACAGGCACGTAGCTAGGAATTTGTTTTGGGGGGCTTTTTTTATTTTTTATTTTGATTATATATATTTTTTTTTTGTGTAACCCGGGGAAACTTATAAAAATATGTGCACACTAGAGTTACAACTTTTTTTTTTTGTTTGCTAAATTTTTAGCTATCAACACGTAATGGGCAATCATGTATTAATAATAGAAATCACTTTCTCTGGTCATTTTGAAACAAAAACCTCCCGCATAGAGTGCATTTCCTTAAAACGCTTTAATCTGGTTGATCACAAATCGCGAAACACGTCAACTTTGAAAACATTTGAATCCTTAAAGATTGATATCGTTATTGTCTAATTACGTTAAAATTTCAGCTAAATATTAATTTTTATTTTTATCCTATATAAATTGCCTGACACTTACAAGGAAGCTTTTCCGATGGGTTCCCTTTAAAATTAATGAAATTCGGATAGGTGATAAAACAGCAAAAATATATGAAAAACGTATTTAATTTTAAAATTGGCGGTGAAATTTAACACATCTTTTTATGAAAATGTGTCTAAAGTTTAGGTAACTTAGACTTATTTAAAAACAGTGTTAAAATGCTCTAGAAAACACACATTTTGACACTATGTTGTGAATCCAGGCTGCCAAATTATTCAATATTTGTTCGCCTTTTTCATATATCCGACTTTTTTTAAGATCGGGGGCTATACTTTATGTCTTGTAATAAAAAAATTGTAAATTTTCCAAGCAAGCGTGATTGTAGTCTGAAAGAAATAATGATAAAAAAAATATACAATTGGAAAATTTAAAAATATACCTGACATCGTCCAGGTCTTATTTAAACTAAATTATGTATTTCCAATTCACTTTGATATATATTTTGGACAATTTTAAATGCTTTTCAAATTTTCTTTAATCAATTTTTTAAATAAAAGCCCTTTAAAATTTCTAAAAAAACACAACAACAAAAACAAGTCGCTTTAATAGATTTTGAGATATCGTAATATATATCGTAAAACAATACTGAAAACTATGTTACCAGATGCGTGCGTAGCAAACCAAATTTAAATAAAAAGATTGCACTATAAATAAAGTAACGACTTTTACGGCACAAGTAAAATTAATTTTGAGTCTTAGTGATATCTCCATTTTAAAAGATTATGTCAAAATACACAGAAAAAATGTTTGTCAAAAAACGTAGTGGGCGTTGTGGTGTAAAGGTTAGCGCGTTGGACTGTTACACAGATGGTCCCGGGTTCGATTCCCAGTGACGACAACATCAATTAAGAAAAATAATATGTATGAGTTTTCTATCACTTATATGTATCGCTGCGACCACCTTCGGTGTTTCCATAGCACTTAACCCCACCGAAGTAAAATAATGAATCAGGGCTATGAAACAATCATCTTTCACCACCTTTCATCTCTCCACTATCCCCTTTCCAAAGAAAGCAACACATTAATTAATAGGAAGAATTTCCTGAGTGTTGCTTTTCTTTAAAAAAAAAAACAAAAACAAAAAAAAAAAATTTAACTATTGTTCGATTTCAAACTTACTTTCAATTAACTGTTTGATTGAAAATGAATTTGGTATAAAAAAAATTTCAGTTTTAATAACGTATAATAACAACATAGAAACAAAACATTTTAAAAAATCGCCAAAATTAAAAAATCGTTTAAAGTAGAAAATTCGAGATTCTTTAATTTTTGGTGATTTTTTTTAATTTTTTTCGAATTTCGGATTTTATTTTTGGAGTTTTTTAAATTTTGGCGATTTTTTTACAATTTTGGTGATTTTTTTAAAATATTGTAATTTTGGCGATTTGTTTTTAATTAGGCAATTTTTTCCCAACAGTAAACAATATTAAATTAAAATTTTAATAGATGTGAATTAAACTATAATTGAAAATAATATTCATTAAATAGATACAAATTATTTTAATTGTTACTACAGTTAAAATTATTACATCAACACGACCGAATTCAGTTAAACTTTTACTGAATCAACAGATATTTTAATTCAGACTCAATTTTAGTTTTTTTCGTGTAGAAATATTTAATTTTTAGTTTGCATTGTCTCAAACAATTTTTTGATTATATTTTAAGGCAAAGACTTCAAAATCTCTTATAAAATTAGCCCCCTGCCCCCCCCCCCCCTAGCTACGTGCCTGCTGTATTATAACAGGTTCTAATTTCTGTTCTGCAACTGGTTCTTTATCATGGAGTTTGTCTTATTTGCAATAGGTTCTTTACCTCCAAACTAGAACAGGTTACTTTAGAACCGGTTCTAGAACCAGTTATAGAACTGGTTCTGGGACAGTGACACCTTACATTTCGACTCCCAGGAACATGTTCTAGAACCGGTTCCATGTAACCGGTGGTAAAAGAAGTTGTTATAAAACAGGTGCAAAGGTAATCTGTTCTAAAAAATTTTGCTGGGTACATATATAGTCAAAAATTAATTTTCTTCTCCAAATAACCGGGTTTTCACATAAAAATAAAATAACTATATTACAACTCAAACAACTACAAATATATACAGCAGAAGTTCCCTGAGTGTGGATAACACTCATCGTTTGACCACTATTACATAATATTGCACACTTTCGTTGCACCCTAATGTGTTTTAAAACTTAAAAAAGATTGTTTCTTATATTGTTTTATGGACTTAACGAATATGATAAAATAAACATATATTTGTATGAAATTGTGCATATTTTCATACAATCATATACAAAAATGAAACATTTAGTGCAGTTTTACCGGACTAAAACTCGAATCTAATTATATTTAATTGTATCAGTTTACATACAATCATATACTATTATATCAGGTCAATTATATCTTAGCCCGCCCCTTGGTTTCTCAAATATATATTTTTTTTTCCTTCCAATAATATAATAACGAAAGAGACATTTTAGCACTGAGCAAAGACTATAAATTTCTAGATTTTGTTGAATTTCTTGGATTGAAGAATTTTTTTCTTATAACGCAAGACTGACAGAAAAAAGTTTTAATTTGTTTTCCTATAATTTTAAGAAGAGATTTTCAAATTCTTAAGCGTTTTTTCAAAAAAAAACTTTGTTTTTGCAACCAAAAAATAGTAGGGTTTAACGCAATTTTACTTATAAAATATTCTGAGAAGTGTCGTAAAATTTTTAGACGCTTTTATTAAAGAAACCTATGACGATATCTTAACTTGTTTATTACAAAAGAAGTTGACGACAAAATTCGTTAAATTATTTAAAACATATCATTAAATTTTCAATGGAAAGTTCTTTGAAGTGTTAGTTAAAAATTTGATGTCGTTAGCGCAAACATTTTCAAAATAAATCAAATTAAAACTAATTTTGTTGGTATTTTTTATACAAAATTAGACAGAATAAGCATCAATAAGATTGATGAAATCGATAAAAAGTATAGTGATTTTTATTGAAAAAGATTTTTACATTTGTTTCCGATTACTAGGAAATAAAAACGGGTGAATGGCAAATTTTGGTACATTTTTGCTTGGGGTCCTGTCGTAAATTGTCGAAAATTGTCGTAAAATTAATTATCTCTTCAAAAGAGTACGTTCGACTATGTCATGTCAAGCGTGCCAAAAACTATTTTTTTTTTCTTGTATAAATATCTCTATAAAATGTTTCAGATTTTTTACAAAAAATTTTAACTTTTTAATTTGTAAACACTCCATTTACAGGGTTGTTTCGACAATTGTTATGGTAAAAATGTAATGAAAAGGAAAATACTGTCGTACTTCTAACATTTCAACTTGTGGAACCCTAATTCTTAAGTAAAGAATTTTTGAGTTTTTAATGTTATTACCCATAATTCTGAAAAAAGCAATTGATTAAACACTTTCTTAGTTAGTTTTATAATGCGATTTACAATGTTCAAAAATTCTAACTATTATTTTAACAGAATTTTTCGCAGGTCACCTGAGCAAATTAAGAGTTTTTATATATAGTCAACAAAACGTCGCTTATCACCGATAATTCTCTCGCGTACCATAGTGTTGGCAGCCTTGGTCTATGGTTTTGCACATGCTTGCTAATTGTAAAAAAGAAAAGTTTGTTAAAAACATATAAATCACGAATATTGTGTTCTTAAAAAATATATACTTGATCTAAGTTTTTTTTTTTAAATTTTGAACACAATAAAATAATTTAGTTTTTTTACCAAATTTTTGAGGAGCTATTGATTCCTCAATAATGTTTGCAAAATTTTAAACTTTCTCTATTTTCAGTTCAAAATTATCTAAATTGTACTACCGTACAAGAATGAAAAATGTTGAGAGAATCCTGAATCCGGCACTGAAGGCAGGCAATACCGCTTAAATACCGTTTTCGATTCAAAACCCTTTAAGCTTATCCGAAAATACCGTTACCGAAATAATTGAAATATCGTTACCCGTAAAATACCGTTACCGAAATAACAAAAATACATTATCACTAAAATACCGAAATAATCTGACAAAATCAGAAAGAAAAAAATAACCGCTGTAAATATATATTTTATCCCAAAGTTTGATCATAAACTAGCCAGTCATTAGAATTCGGGCATAATGAGCCCAAAATAAACGCTGTGCTTTGAATTTAACTAAATAACTTAAATAACGTTACCCTTAAAATAACATTACTGGAATAACTAAAAAACAATTTTCCCTAAAATAACGTTACTGAAATAACTAATATACCGTTACCGCTAAAATACCGTTACCGAAATAACTGAAATATACCCCTAAAATAAACACCGTTGCCGAAATAAAAGAAAATAGCGTTACCCTGACTTATAACCGCATCGAACCGGTTACCAAACATAAAAGTCAACTATTTGGATAATGATGAGAAGCATCATTGGCTAGAGACATAATTTTCTCCATGGATTAACCCTCTAACCGGCCAGCCAGTCTCTACAAGTGTGTCAATTGAGTGTTTTATAATAAAAAATTAAATTATAAAATGAAAATGTTCATTAATTTTAATAAAAAACTGCATTAATTTAATGAAAAGTTACAATAGACGAGTTCCAGTGGTATTTCATAGATCTAATGCAAAAATAATTGATATCATGCAGAGAATCCTTTCAGTGTATGACAAGCCAATGTTAAATTCATCGGTGAAAATGCTCAATTAGCACCATTCTTCGGCAGAACAGTTTTAGCTGCACTCAGGGAAAAATATGTAGTTGTTTGGGTTGTAATACAGTTTATTTATTCTTAATATAAATGCCAGTCATTTGTAGAACATACTAAATTTTTTACTAACCTTGTAGTTCATTTAAAAAAACAATTCACATCAAATGACTGTTTTATGATTTTACATTCATTTTTTACATTCGTTTTTTGTTATTTAAAAAAATAAAAATAATAAATGTTTGCTTATTTGTTACTAACATGTGGTTCATTTTTACTACAATTGTGTTTCATGTTTTGAACATTAAAAAACCAATGACAATGTTAGTTGAATTTACTGATATATAAGTCGTCCTTTCTCTAAGTAACATTTCATTTGTTTTTAACTACATTTGTAGTGGTCTTTACCTACATAGTATTCTAAGGGCCAGTATTACAACTTGCCAATAGGCTAAAGTTCGGATGTTATCTGACATATTATTAGTTTTTCGTTATTATAAGTATACTTTAAGCTAAAAGTGACCGATAAGCTAAAGGGAAGATATTGTTGCCTTTAACTTTAAACGTAGGTTTATGTGTTTAAAGTTGCCACATTTTCTGCTCTATAAAGAAGAAAATACCGAATTTCACAACCGAATTTGACAAATTATTGTTTGTTTGTAAACAAATAAATAAAAGTACGTTGCCACTACGTATTTTTATAAACCAATTCATAAACCAATAATCGGTTTTTAGTTTGGTGCTGCCACATTATCAAAAATATTAATTTTATTTTATTGGGAAGTTGTAATAACGAGAAACCTTATAGCTCACTTTATTCCTCACTTTAGCTAAAGTTACTTTTTACTAACATTTACTTTAAAGACAAGTTGTAATAACGGCCCTAAGTATGGAAATATTATCAATGCGTTTAAATTTGAGCAATATAAATACATTGAAGTCAGGGCTCAATTTCGATTTTTTCGAGAAACGAAAACCGCCATATCTTCATAAAAAATTCAATTTTTCGTTTGTGGTTATAACTGGGCAAGAGGAATAATTAATGCTTTAACTTACTATTCCTTATAATACATTAGTTCTCGACATTTAATCTAAACATAGTATAGCCTATATCGCCCGAAGTAGTCAACGAAAGATAATCTTGTAGAACAAACTAACTGTTTATTTTTCTTGTTGAACACATTTTATAAATTTCGTTGCAAAAATGGTTAGACCTGTTTGAGGGTTAAAGTTTTTTTTTACACTACCTTCTGCTATTTTGCAATATTTTTCAAATTTGATTTTTTATTTAACTATATATATGTATGTATCTAAACTTTTTTTTTCTTTTTTCAACAGATATTTCGTTTTACTTTATATTTATGTCCATGGTTGTCATTTATCTACCCTGTTACAATTACATTTCATTGCGATGTGATTCTCGTGGTTTCAGACCCTCACGTATTGGCATTGGCAATACCATGTATTTCTTAGGTCTGACTGTGGGCTTTGCTGTATTCGATGAATTTCAACCAAAAATGTGTGCATGGGTCCTATTTGGTATATCATTATCAATCATCGTTTGCGTCATTTTCAATGAGTTCCTACAACAGTATCATTATCAGGACTACAAATGCTCTTGCGATTTGGTCTACAATTTACTGAATGAAGAACAACTTATTTATGTCCCAAGGAAGTCAATATTAGCATTGTTTGTGGGCCGTGAGGATTATTGTTTCAAACGTAACATCCAATGGTTGGTTGTGGGCTTAGCTGCCGTTATAACAGTGGAAAGAAGTTGCTTTTACTCCATCACTTTTTTGAATTTAATGCAACGTTCCACAACTGCTTACATACAAAGTGACCATTCGTATATGCCGTATCTTCTCTATGCTTGTGGATGTGCACTGGGCTCTGCACTAATGATTCGCTACCAGCCCAAGTTGATCTATTTAATGTTTGGTTTGATTAAAATTACCATAACGGCAGCTGTATTGGGTGTTTATGATGATAATTTCCCCGAACACTGCTTCATATTTCTGTGCTTCTACTTTCTCAGCATGGGTGTTTATTCCAGTATTGGAATACAAATGTTAGTCGAGTGTACACCGTTTCTCTATACGGAACTGGCGCTTGGTGTCTCTTACTCTGTGGAACTGGGCATTATGGAAATTTTAAAATTTGAAACCATAAACGACAACGAGTATAACTGGTCCGTTCTACTTATTATGAGTGTGATATTAATGTGCCTGACGGCTGCTTGTATTTTCTTGGTACAATTTTTCATGCCAGATTCAGCGGGGTTGATCGAAATTCGCAATCGTCTGCTGGGCATTCACAAACAACCAGTGAAATCATATGAGAATAAGTTATGGAAAAATAATTTCTATTTACAAATGGAATTGCCGCCGAATGTAACGAATCTTGTGCTAGAGAAAAATCGCATATTCCAGCAGTATCCAGCGGATGCAAAGAAGCCGGACACGAAATTTTAAATTTTTTCGATGTGTGACATCTTCCTATAACTGACAACGATGAACGCAAATAATATTGAAATGGAATTAGCACCGAAAAAAGTTTTAAAATCAAAATTAAACAAATAAACAAAAATCCCCAAAAATAATTTTCTTCTTCACCGAACCCTTTTTAAATAAAGGGTCCGCCCAATAACTGTTTTTTTTTTAGAAAATGTGACATCTTCCTATAACTGACAACGATGAACGCAAATAATATTGAAATGGAATTAGCACCGAAAAAAGTTTTAAAATCAAAATTAAACAAATAAACAAAAATCCCCAAAAATGATTTTCTTCTTCACCGAAATCTTAAAATTTTTAAATAAAGGGTCCGCCCAATAACTGTTTTTTTTTTTAGAAAATGCTATAAAAAAAACTACTGAATATTTTCTCAAATTTGTTTTTTTATTTGACAGTACAATCCTTCCGGTTAATAATGGAAAATAATTTCATTCAAATGACTGCCTCGGCTGGCCATGCAGTATCTTACACGATCAGTCCAATTTTTAAGCACATTATCGATTGTGTGCAGCTGTATTTCAGCAATGGCTTCACGAATATTGTCCTTTAAAGCGTCAATTGTCTCTGGCTTGTTGGCGTAACACTTATCTTTGACGGCACCCCACAAATAATAGTCCAACGGTGTCAAATCGCAGCTCCGAGGTGGCCAAACGACATCAGCTCTGCGGCTGATAATGCGATCTTCAAAAACAAGGCGCAAAACATCGAGTGTAGGTTCGGCTGTGTGGCACGTAGCGCCGTTCTGTTGAAAGCAAACGTTGCCAATATCCTCCTCTTCAATTTTTGTGAACAAAAATTCGTTCAACATGGCCCGATAACGATCGCCATTGACTGTAACGGCCACTCCTTGCTCATTTTCGAAGAGAAATGGCATGATTTTCAAAGTAATGTCGCAATATTTCCCAGCGTTGTTCAAGCGTATACACAACCATATTCGTTCAGCGGAAGGATAAAACTAATTATCTGTCAAATCAGACATGAGCTAAGTGTTACCATTCACGAAATAAGCACTAGTTGAAAAAAAACGTTAGATGGCGGACCCTTTATTTTATCTATAAAAAAATAAGGCTTTTCCAAGATAAATTTATATTAGGTACACTTAGGAAATTATGTTGGTAAAGACGACAGCAATTGCAGTCAAAAACGAATGAAATTTCATTTAAAAAAAGGACGACTTACATTTCATTAAATTCAACTAACATTGTCATTTGTTTTTTAATGTTCAAAAAATGACTAACAATTGTAGTAAAAATGAACCACATGGTAGTAAAAAATAAACCAAAAATTTTTTTTTTTATTTTTTTTAAATAACAAAAAACAACTGTAAAAAATGAATGTAAAATCATAAAACAGTCATTTGATGTGAGTTGTTTTTTTAAATGAACTACAAGGTTAGTTAAAAATTTTATTTGTTCTACAAATGACTTACATTTACATTAAAAATAATGAAACTGTATTACAACCCAAACAACTACATATTTTTAAAGCAGAAGTTCCCTGAGTGTAGTGGTAGTAGCCCAGCTGTTTATCTTCCTCTTACCTTTTTTTGTGTATGTTGGTCTTCGATATGTCAAAATTTGTCTAGATTTTGAAATTTCGGTGTACTGTAGGCAACAACAAAATGTCTGTTGTTTTTGTATTGTTGTTCTACTAGCACTACCTATATAAATTTATCTTGGGCTTTTCGATTTTTTATTTTGATTATGTATTTTTTTTTGTAACCCGGGGAAACTTATAAAAATATGTGCACACTAGGGTTACAACTTTTTGTTTTCTAAATTTTTACCTATCAGCACGTAATGGACAATACTATATTAATAATAGAAATCGCTTTTTCAGGTCATTTCCTTAAAATGAACTTTTTTCTAGTTTTTAGCATTAAAGTTGTACTAGTTGACCAATAATACAGCAGAACATATTTTAAATAACTTTTTGCTTATTGTGTGCGTTATTTCGCGAAACAGCGCTTTAATCTGTTTTTATTAAAATCCGCGAAACACCTCAAATTTGAAAATTTGTGTTCTTTAAGTACGATATGCATCGTTATTTTCTAATTACGTTAAAATTATAGGTAAATATTATTTTTTAGTTTAATTAAACAAAAAGAGGATTATGCCTTTTTGAAAACCGCGAAAAAATAAAAATGTGTTACTTAATACTTGTATGGGCTAATATTGATCTAGGGTAGCTAAAATTTGATAATTGCAAAAATAGTCAGAAGTTATAACCCTAGTGCACACAGAAACTTTCGACTTCTAAAAGATGCAGTTGTATCAGAGAAATGGGCATATATAATTAAGTTTAGTTATTATTTGATAATATCAGATTAAATTACTTAGAATAATGGCGCAATAAAATTTAATCTGATTTTATATAGAAAATGCATTTGGTCTGTATTCGGTATTTTAAAGCATTATAGTCAAATTTGGCGGATGGAAAAATGTTTATTGGGCTGATTAGATGCTATTTTGAGTGTCAAATTTGAATAAAAGTCTGTAGTTAAGCTATGAATTCACTATTCGGCCTCAGAAAGTTCGGCGGCCGAACTTTTAACTTTATAGCAAAACTTCGTCTTTTCTCTTAAATTTTATACACAAAATCGAATTAAATCGGCTCAACAAACATGTGTCCAATACCAAAATTTGTCATCGTTGCCTCTAGATATCAAAAAACCGACAAAATATAGGTTTTTGGCCGAACTGTTCGGTCGGACACTACAAAATAAGCTAAAGTTGTATCCGGTTTTTGATTTTAAAACTTCATTAAAATCCGAAATATTTGCAGAAATAATTACCGTAAAATACGGGGTTTGCTTCAACGTTATTAACCCTTTATAGCCTCATGTAACATTACTGTTACAAACCCCAAAATCCCGAAATAATACATACTGAATTTATTTAGCTCGCTCAAATTTGTGTCGCCCTACTGTGACATACCACTGATCAAATTAGTACCAAAAAAATATCATAGATGACATAATTTTTTTGTCAACTTGTTCCTATTCGTATTTGCATAATACGAATAGGGACAAGTTTGAAAATTTAAAATTTTATAAAAAAATACAAAAAGTGTAAAAAATTGGGTTGTTTTTATGAAAACCTGTAGGTAAGTGAATAATATTTTTTACTTATTGTATGCAATGCATATTTTTACATATTTTTACATGAAAAAAATATATTTTTATGTTATGTAACAGTAATGTGACAATCCCTAAAATATCAAATAAATAATAATAAAGGATATTTTTTAATTTCCAAGTAATACTTTTTTTTTGTTTACCTTGTCCTTTCCCGTACAAAAAAAATTTTTAATTTTTAAGTTCATGGGCTACAAAGGGTTAATCCTTTTAGTATTTAGCCACAATGTTTACGACTTTATAATTTGTATCAAATTCCATTTTATTTTATTTAAAAAGCTGTCTTGAAATTATCTAAAAAATAAGTTATTTGAAAAAAAAATTTTGAAAATGAAGATTTTATGGAGTTTAGTAACTTAGACCATTGAATGACAAATACGAAAAAATCGTTGAAACTTAATTTAGCTTTTTACATTGAAAAAAATCTAAAACTAAATTTAAAACTGCTAATGTTACAAATGAATCAAGTTCTTTTTTTAGGGTTCCTACATCATTTGTGTATAAGGTGTAGAAATTTTAGAACCAGAAAGGAATCAATTCAAAAGACAAAAATTGGGTACATTTTGAGAAAGGCAACAAAATGAGGCAATTAATTGTATTATTGAATTGATGTAATACATATTTATATCCAAAATATGTATAATATGTATACTACAGTTTTATCCAAAATTAAATTGTGTTTTTTTAAATATGATATCTAAATATCTATCTATCCTATCTATAATTGGATTACTTTTAGCGTATTGTATATGCAATATACAATTAATTATATATTGCCGAGATGCGAGATACGCAACTATATATGTCCTCATAAATTAATTATATATACGAATTTATATAATCATGTCCGGTTAAATACACCGGCAGACAAAAACTTATAAGTTTATATAAAAAGATGTATTATTTAATGCAAATGTGTTAACTCGTGAAATTAAACTACGTATTTTTTATTCGTGATCTCAAAAGTTTCAGAGTTTGCAAAAAATTTTCTGATTTAAAAGGCAAATATCGTATATAAATTACTTGATATAAGGAAGCTTTTCCGATGGGTCCCCTTTGAACTACATATAATTCGGATAGGTGATAAAGGAGCAAAAAAATATGATAAACGTATTTTTCAGCGGCCCAATCACATGTTTTGGGGTTTAAAAGTGGCGGTGAAACTTAACACATGTTTGCATGAAAATATGTTTAAAAACAGTGTTAAAATACTCGAGAAAACACACATTTTGAAAGCCATTTTGACACTATGTCGTGGACCTAGGCTGCCACTTATTTGAATTATTTTAAATATTGGTGACCAAATTATTTACTATTTTTTCATATATCCGACTTTTTTAAGATCCCAGCAAGCCCATCGGAGCTATACTCCCTGTTTTGTATTAACAAAATCGTAAATTTTCCTAGGAAGCGTATAAGCTAACTAGTGTGATTGTAGTCTGAAAGAAATAATGATAAAAAAATTATACAATTGGAAAATTTAAAAATATACCTGACAGCGCCCAGGTCTTATTTAAACTAAATTATGTATTTCCAATTCACTTTGATTTATATTTTGGATGATTTCAGATACTTTTCAACCGTTCTTTTGTGTTTACCCTTCATTTTTATCTTTTTCGTCAATAATTACAATTTTCTTTAAGCAATTTTTTAAATAAAAACACTAAAATTTCTAAAAAGAAAAAACAACATCGTTATGACACAAAAACTAGTTTAGCTGCGCTGCTTAATTTTAAAATTACGCATTTCAAGGAGCGCCGACCGAAAGTTGATAGGATTTAGTCTAAAAAAAAATTGTGAAAATTTGAGTCAAATTGGACCACGTTAACACATGAGTTTGAGGCTTAAATTTATTTCGAAAAATTAAAAAAAAAATAGTCCCTGTGTGCTGAACACCAGTCGCGTTAATGGATTTTGATATATCGTAATATATATTGTAAAAAATACTGAAAACTATGCTACCAGATGCTTGCGTAGCAAATCAAATTAAAATACAAAGATTGCACTGTAAGTAAAGTATCAACTTTTGAAATGACACACTACGCTACTGTGTGTTTAAAATAAAAAGTGTTAATTTGTATAGAACTTCTATACTACTTACTGGCCACATACAAATTTGAGGAGTTATAAGGGAGTTGAGACTCCCAGTGTGGGTGCTTCCTACTTTGGCAAATGTGAACCGATTTGAAAAAAAATTTGACTGAGATAATCCCATATACAAGATAAACAAAAAACATGCGTGGTAAGATATATCTTAAAACTAAAAAGATATTTGATGTTAAAAAGTAAAATGTTAATTTTTTGCCTTGACTTTTTTTAATTTGTGGCCAATGTCTTTTTTGTTACCAAACCAATTCAAAAATAATAAAATTTGTAAGATTACTAACACATTCAAAAACAAACTTCAGAAAAGATTTTTAAATGATCTTAAATAGTTTACCGGTGAAAAATGCTCAAAATCAATACAGTACTTTTCGTTTACAGTCACATCGCTTATAGTCCATTTAGCGATATAGTCCATTTTTACACTTTTACTGTCATATAAAATCAAATTGCATACAAAATATTTAGGATATAGTCCATTCACGATATAATCACATTTGGCTTATATGCCACTAAACTCTGGCTACTAAAAGTAAATTTATATGCAAATAATTTAAGTTATAGTCACAATACAGAAAATTTCTAATATAATTGTGAAATCTTGAATTTTTTTCGGTTTAAAATTATTTAAAAATTTAAGAGGCTAAAACGAAAATTGGAACAAGGAAACTGAGCTGAATCGTTTCAAACATCGTTTTTATATTCCAAATTTTCCACCTGTTATAATAATAAATAAATTGCATATAGTCACATTTTATGATGACTATATCACAATTTATTTATAGGCAACAAAATGGCATATAAAAAAACTAGCGATATAGTCACATTAGCGATATAGTCCACAACTTGTGTGCAACTAAGAGATGTGACTATAAGCGAAAAGTACTGTATTAAAAAAAAAACTCTTAAAAATCGGCAATTTTCTCAGAAAATGTATGTATTTTAATTCATTTACGTTTTTCTCAGAACTTTGTTAATAGTTATTTTTATTTTCTAAAAAAATTTCACTTTAAGAAAGGCTGTGAATGTAATTTAATTTATTTCTGGATATGCACTCTACACCCAGCATTGGTCGAAAAAGGTCAATTTTTAAACGGAAATTTTACTTTGCAAGTGTGCCCACCATTTTGCCTGTAGATTTTCATTTTTTTTTTTTTTAATTTGAAATAATAGGTCAAAATGTTTTCAACAACTCCTCAAAGAAAATCATATTAAAAATTATTTTTTAATCTTACCTTAATTGTTTTAAATTAACGACACTTTGAGCTATAAAAATTCTTAAAATCAATTCAATATCTTTAATAGATGAAAACTTATTTAACTTCAAAATTTTAAAAGGTAATTAGAGAAAAACATTTTTTTTATTTTGCTTGTTTTTCGGCAAAAGTGTTAATAAAGTTTTTAAATATTAATTTTTTTTTTATAAATTTTGACAAAGAACAAGTATTTGCCTATTGTCTTGTTAAAGGTTAATATATAGCATTTGGCGAGGTGGTCAACTTTGTTATCATAGTTATCACCCTGTGTAAGAACAGAGTGTCTCAAATGACAATATTCTAAAAGCCTAGATCCCCCACTATAACTCCTCAAGTTTGTATGTGGATTAAGCCAGTAGTAAAAAATTTCTATAATTATTACCACTTTTTTTGAAAGCACACCACTGCGTTACGGCACACGTAAACTAAAGTTCGGTTCGTAGTGGTATCTCCATTTTAAAAGATGATGTCAAAATAAACAGAAAAAAAATTTCAACATAAGTTTAGTTCGATTTCAAATTAAATGTTTAATAATATATAGTAACTGTTTAATTGAAAATGAATTTGGTACAGACAAAATTTGCAGTTTTTATAACGTGTAATAACAACATTGGAAAAAATGCAAAAATTTTAAAAAATTTTCGAATTCTGGTTTTTTTTTTAGTTTTGGCAAGTTTTAAATTTCTGCAATTTTGAGGAATGTTTTAATAGTATCTACTAAAAATTTGTTTGAAATAAAAAAACAATATTCAATTATTTTTTTAATAAATATGAATAAATTTTCTTATTTTTCTTCGATCTTTTTAAATAAATTTTTGTCTTTTGTTTTATTGAGCTAAAGATCCTTTATTTTATAAATATAATTATTTATTTCCAATATTTCGTCTTCGCTTTGGAAGACTTCTTCAGGGAAATTTTTTTTTTTTATAATTAAAAAACTTAAAAATAATAATTACAAAAAAAAAGGCGGGAAATAAAATATTTTCTAATGTCAAATTAAAAAATTAACCCAGAAAACAAAGTATAAATAATTGAAATATCATAACATAGCAAACAATTTTAAATTAATAGTTTCTTAAAATCTAAATGAGAATTATAATAATTTTATTATTTCTATTATTTCCTATTGACTAAATGTCTGTAATTCTGTGCAATATTGGATATGTCTGTTTTATAGTTAATCCTTTGTGTTGATGGTACTTTTATGATCTGTAACATTTCTAATGTATATCTTCGTTTATAATTGCTTTCTGTGTTTAAAATTGATGTGTTATCAAAATCTGGATAATGATTGGAGTTGCTGCAGTGTAATGATAATGCTGTTTTTTGCGTAGAAGTGGTTTTATTGTATTTTTGATCAGATTTATGACCTGCTATTCTAGTTTTCAGTTTATTCTTTGTGGTACCTACGTATACTTTAGTGCAATTTTCTGTGTCATTACCCCTACATGGTATCTTATAAACTAAATTGGACATATCAAATTTACTTATTTTATCTTTTGTCTTGTTAAATAGTAAACCTAATGTGTTATATGTTCTATGTGCTACTAAGTATTTCTTATCATCGAAAATTTTGGATTTTTCTAATCTTTCAGATATAAGAGGAACATAAGTTAAAGATTTATAAATTTTGGGTTCCGCAACCCTTATCGTATTAACATTATTCCGGTTTTTAAATTGTGTTATTAATTTGCAGCTTAAATATATTGTGGCTGACATAGTAATGGAAGAATTATTAGATTCTTGTATTGAGAAATTAGATGTAAAACCAAAAATAATTACAAAATACGTTGATGATTTGTTCTGTATTATTCACTATAATTCAGTCAATAATATTAATTCTCTTCATGAAGATATAAAATTTACGATAGAGAAAGAATGTAACTCTAAAATTCCCTATTTAGATACATTGATAATGAGAAGGAATAACATCTTAAAAATAGATTGGTATCAAAAACCAACAGCTTCTAGTAGAATTATAAACTACCATTCAAAACACCCCAAGAGAATAATAATTAATACTGCGAAAAATCTAATTGACAGAGTATTAAGAATAAGCGACATGAAACTAATATAAGAAAAATTAAGGATATTTTGAAGAATAATAATTACCCAATACATTTAAGCTGCAAATTAATAAGACAATTTAAAAACCGGAATAATGTTAATACAATAAGGGTTGCGGAACCCAAAATTTATAAATCTTTAACTTATGTTCCTCTTATATCTGAAAGATTAGAAAAATCCAAAATTTTCGATGATAAGAAATACTTAGTAGCACATAGAACATATAACACATTAGGTTTACTATTTAACAAGACAAAAGATAAAATAAGTAAATTTGATATGTCCAATTTAGTTTATAAGATACCATGTAGGGGTAATGACACAGAATATTGCACTAAAGTATACGTAGGTACCACAAAGAATAAACTGAAAACTAGAATAGCAGGTCATAAATCTGATCAAAAATACAATAAAACCACTTCTACGCAAAAAACAGCATTATCATTACACTGCAGCAACTCCAATCATTATCCAGATTTTGATAACACATCAATTTTAAACACAGAAAGCAATTATAAACGAAGATATACATTAGAAATGTTACAGATCATAAAAGTACCATCAACACAAAGGATTAACTATAAAACAGACACATCCAATATTGCACAGAAGTACAGACATTTAGTCAATAGGAAATAATAGAAATAATAAAATTATTATAATTCTCATTTAGATTTTAAGAAACTATTAATTTAAAATTGTTTGCTATGTTATGATATTTCAATTATTTATACTTTGTTTTCTGGGTTAATTTTTTAATTTGACATTAGAAAATATTTTATTTCCCGCCTTTTTTTTTGTAATTATTATTTTTAAGTTTTTTAATTATAAAAAAAAAAATTTTCCCTGAAGAAGTCTTCCAAAGCGAAGACGAAATATTGGAAATAAATAATTATATTTATAAAATAAAGGATCTTTAGCTCAATAAAACAAAAGACAAAAATATGAATAAAACTATAATTGAAAATAATATCAATTAAAGTTACAATAATATTTTTTTTTAATAATTTTTTTTAATAATTTTTTTTTTAAGTTACAATAATATTTTACTATAATTTAATTAATAGGACCGAATTCAATTAAAAAATTTGCTCTAAAAATAAAAAAACAATAAAAAACAATATTGACATCTCCAACAAAAGGATTTATAGTGTAGATGCTTTCTCAAACAAAAGAATTAAACTTCTGGCGGACCAAAATGAGATCTTGCATAAGCGTTTGAACAGAGCCGATATCATTATAAATGGGTTTTCACAAAATCAAGCTGATATCTATGTTATGCATTAAAGGATTTTTGAAGAGCTGAAGGCTGATGTTTGCGAATCGGATATAATTTTATGCTGTTTTATAAATAATGGTTTTTCAGTACTCGTAAAGTTTCATTCGATTTCCAAGAGAGACCTTATAACTAAATCTTTAAAGGTGTCTACTTTTGTTGCAACTGAGCCTGGTAAGCAAGACGATATTCATAAAAGGGTGTTTTTAAATGAAAATTTGTCTGCTAAAGCTGGTAGGCTTTGCTACATTTTCCGTAAGCTACGTAAGCAGTAAATTTCGTTTACTCAACTCTGATGTACCCAAAGTGAAAATCACCTTTGGATATAATACGTCTCCTTTTTAATTTAGCAATCCTACATGCTGTTTTTCATCGGTCGTAGCTGTGCTCTGTGTACTGGCGGTATTGCTTATTCGCGGTTTTTCTACTTTAACGAAAGTTTTGTATACTTAGTATCAATTACATTTATTTTTATTAGTTCAGAAATGTATTTCATGTTATAAAATTTTTAATTATTTCAGTATTTTACATGTTATCATTTTATCGCGGGTATGTTAGAGTAATATCTAATCTCAATCATAACTAGATGGAGATTATATATTTTATTTCTCTGCTCATACTTTATTTATTTAAAGTATGAGTCAGAATTTATTCTTTCCTTGTTTTCGAATCGAACTGTTTGAATAGTTTTACATTATCAATTCATCCGGGTATATTCTGGCTCTCAACAGTCTGCGATCTTGTTTGTTCGGCAAGGATTTTGATTTTTGTTGAGCTTACTTGTTGTTGGACTGGTGTGGGTCTGTCTAGCTGAGTGGTACAAGGATCTCTATTCGAATTGTTTAAAAATAGGTCACGTGAATATTCAGTCGTAAGCCTGTTTTTAGTTTTTTGTTTTGATGAGTTTAAATTTATTCTAGATGGCTTGTTAGTAGATATTTTTGCTGTGTCTGAGACATGGCTAAAGGCTGGTTTTACGTATAACTCGATTACTGTTCCTAATTATTATATCATAAGAAATGATCGTGTAAATGATATTAAGGCTGGTGGTGTTGTGTTTTATATCCAGGAGGGAATTTCTGTTAACTTAGTGAGAAAAATATCAAACCCTGATACTTTTGAATGTCTGTTTATTGAAGTGGGCAATGTAAAGGGTGATTTTTTAGCAACTTTCTTTTTGACAACACTGTTTTTGGCAGCTCAACTTATTTCGTGTAACATGTTACTGTTAAACATGTTCAGTTTGGTCTATAATTTAACCATAAATCAATCGACTTGCAAACGAACAATGCTTGCAGATTATTGAATTTTATTATCAAAATTCATGCATCGTGCACTTCTTCCAATTTATGGTCAGTTTGGGCGGCTATTAGAATGTGAATTGTGAAGACGGAGCCACATGCCAAATTTGCGGTCGGTCAATTGGCCGCCTATATCCTGCGACTTAACGCCTTTAGATTTTTTGTGAACACACACCCGGGATACGTTTGTACCTACAAGCTTATTTTGGCTTTTTCTAATGTTTAAATGCTCCAATTCCATTATTTTTTTTTTTAAATGCGTATATTAATATTTTAGAAATGTTTAAGTTTTTTTTCATGCAAATATTTTAGCTGGTTCAAGAGATATAGGCAAAAAAGGTCACGAGCATGGGATAGCCAAATGTTGTGTGTGTTTATTTAGGTGTCGACTTTGGAAGCTCGTAGCTCCTGAACCACTGACCAAATAACCTTTAAAATATTATAAATTACTTATATTACCTAGATCCGAAATCTCTATGCCCTAAGTTAAGCCGTTCCTGAGTCACAGCACTGCAAAGTTGCAAGTGGATACATTTGTACCCAGGTGTGTGTTCTAGGGTTAAGGTTCATGTCTATAGGGACAAGCCCGCAACGGTTGCCGCAATGGAAGCCAATATTGAAGAATTTATTTATGAGATACCGACCGATATATTGGAGAGAGTATGCCAAAATAAGACCCAGCGTATGAACCATTTGAGGCGTAGCCCCGGTCAACATTTACATGAAATCATCTTTAAACATTGAATTATATATCTATCGACGACTTTTTTTTTTTAATCAAATCCGAAACGTTGGTAGGAGTTGTATATTCTCCGCATGGTAAGATTCGTCAGTTGGATAAACTTTTAGGTGATTCATGGTGTGGTTAAGATAACATTATTATATTATGTGGCTTCAATAATAATCTATTTCATAGGTCTAAAGCTGCTCTTGTCAGAAGCATATGTAGAGGTGCTAATTTATCATATGTTCATAAATTCATGCCCACCCACTTTGATAAGAAATATTGCTCAACATCTTTAATTGATTAAGTTTTCTGGTCAATTTTTGGCTATATCTCTAACACTACATTCTTTTATTTACGTCTGTATTGATATAACTGTTAAGATTAGGAAGCAACTACAGCGTACAAGGATTATAATGCCATAGATTTCAACAATATTGAGGGTATTTGATCTTTATTCCTTTCATGATACTGACCCCACTAACATAATGCGAGTTTATGATAATACGATTTTTTGCGATATACAGGAGGTTCCAAGGATGCTAGATATTTGAGTGATTTGGCCTTCAATGCTGACATGGATAATATGAATGCTGATAGCTGGAGAACTTACTGCAAGTATCGTAACAGGGTTAAACGCACATATATTAAGAAAACACAAAACTAGGTATTGGACTGATACATTTTAAAATTAGATGTGGAGGTTCATTATCAAAAAGCGTGATTGGTATGATCAGAATATTCTCAATGATTATTTTGTATCCTCGCAGACTCAATCAGTTGGTGTGCTCCCAAATTCTATTGATTTCTCAGATAATTTTTTTACCTTTATGTGTATTAATAGGGATGAGCTTTTAAATTATGTATCACGTGTTAGGTCTAACGCAATTGGTTCAGGTGATATTCCAATTAAATTTGTAATGAGAATTTACCCATATGTGGAAATGTACCTTCTCTATATTTTTAACAATATTCTCACTACTTTTCAATACCCTGACATATGAAAAAACTTAAGAATTGTTCCTATAGAAAATAAACGTGGAGCTGCAAGTTTGGATAACTTTAGACCTATTCTATGTTGTTTATCTAAAGCGTTTGAGCTGGTTTTAAAGGATCAGGTTTTGAAGCATTTGGAATCGGGGATGTTGCTTAGTTAGTTTTTAGTTTTTAGTTTCGTAATATAAAATCCTGTACTATAATTAAAAGATTATTCTTGTTGTGCAGGAAATCAACAATAAATATGTTTATCTAAAGCGTTTGAGCTGGTTTTAAAGGATCAGGTTTTGAAGCATTTGGAATCGGGGATGTTGCTTAGTTAGTTTTTAGTTTCGTAATATAAAATCCTGTACTATAATTAAAAGATTATTCTTGTTGTGCAGGAAATCAACAATAAATAAATAAGGGATCAAGCGCCTCGTATACGTCGTAATAATAACAAAGGAAGCGTTTGATTCGACAGCAATTTGTTGGTCTTAATGACCACAACTCAACTATAAGGCATTGTACTAGTGGTGTGCCCCAGGGCTCAGTACAGGGCCCTTTGTTATTTATAATGTTTATTAACAACTTCATAGAATTTGTTGGAACGTCCCTATGCAAGATTTTTTTATTTGCTGATGATATAAATCTGCATTTTACGGGGGATAAAGGGTTTGTTGACTGTCATGAAGCGACTATAATCTATGTTTTATCCCAGGCTTAATAATAAATAAATAAGTAAGTTAATAATAAACTAATGTTCAATTCGCATAAGACAAAGGTTTTAATTATTGGTACTATGTATTACTATTCCCAATCCTCAGTACTCTATAAATATTTTATTTGATGGTATATGTGTTCAGTTTGTGGACACCATGAAGTGCTTAGGGATTACTCTAGACAGTAAGCTGAACTTTAAAAGTCCTATATCGAATGTGGCAGCTAAAGTTTGAGGTACTCTTCGCGCATTATATAACATAGATTGTTTTTTACCAAAACGCGTCAACATAAGATTGGCTCACTCTCTTCTTATGACACATAAATTATATTGCTTAGACGTTTATAGTAGAACAACTAGAACTAATATGAAATGGTTGCCCTTGATATATAACAGGATACTAAGGTTTATTTCCTGGCTAAGGTTGTCCGACTCTGTCTCTAGTTATTCTCTGGATTTTTTTAATTGCACTTTTCAGGAATTTGTTAAATTAGGATTTTATTATCACTGCAACGGATTATGAAGACAAAGACTCCATCATGTGTTGCAGTTCAATTAATCACACTCGGATCGTAATCTTCAAGACTTTGGAATGGACTTAACATTCAATTGAATTTTTTGATTTTTCTAATGTGATCTTTAAATTTCAACATAGTATTTTTTGTTAGTATTACTTTTATTTTAAGTTAATTATAAGATTTTTACTGTTCATTACATATATGAATTTAATAATGTAATTCGGTAATTTCTTACTTAGTTGGCCGATTGCAATTCAATTTGGAGTAGGAATAAGTGGCGTAATATCGAGTTTAAGTTTTCATGTTGAACCTCCCAGACGTAGAGCACTTTTTGCATCAACAATTTTGAGTGATCGGCATTTTTTGTTTCTCATCCGATTTTAACAAAAAACCTAATATATTTGTCATCTGTTAGTAGAAATCAACATCAAACATGCCTAACTACTCAACCCGCTATAGCCCTAGCTGAAGCGATCCTCATAATCAATTTTTTTTTTTTAATATATAATATTTGGTAGCATAGTGTAGGTATCTTTAGCTGAATTGAAATAGAAAACAATGTATCTTACATTATTCTAGCATCTGACATATTTCAAGCACTTTTCGTTGTCATTTTATATGAATTTTACAATTAGTTTTTACATTAATAACTACTGAAAAAATTTTAATATAAGTATTTTATAGTATTTAAATTTAATCCTTTTTTGTTAAAAACATACTAAAAATTAAATTTTTGAATCGAGAAAGCAAATGGTAAAATTTATATAGAAGTCAACGAAAAATGCTAGAATGACCAAACAAACATTAGCGGTTTTCACTCTTGGTGTTATATTTACTTCATGTTATATTTACTAAGATTTGTTCACAACAAAGCGTGAGTGTCTTTTTTTTAATGTATGGTAAATTTATAAATCAGCTGATTTTTGTTGTTCGCTACATATGTAATAAAAATTATTTTAATTTGAGAAAAATTCCAAAATTTACAGAAAAAATCACAAATTTATTACTGCAAAATGCAAAACTCTTTCGTTTTAAACTGGGTTTTTCGATATTTTTTTATTAATTTTGGTACACCATTAACCAGATCTGTTTACTACCAAGAGTGAATACCGCTAATGTGTTCAATTTCAATTTGACTAAAGTTAACTACACTATGCTACCAAATATTATGCATTTAAAAAAAAAGATAATTTTAGTAAACACAAAATTAATGGTAATAGAATCATAAAAAAAAACTAAAAAAAAATTAGTTATGAGTAGGGCAAGGAATTTCATGAAAATGAATGTTTGTAGTCAGTAGTTCATAATTCATTTGGACCAAATACTTTTCCGAATCAAAGAATTTCCAACAAAATGGCATCGATTTGTTGTTGCATATTTTTGCATAATTATAAATGCTATTAATTTAAATTCTATAAATGCATATTTTGTAATTTTTTGTAGCATATTAGGATTTAATGGCATATTTTGTAAAAATTAAAATTAGGTTTTAATTAAAAATAAACAAAAGAAAACATTTGTTACCCTGAACATTGCATCTAGTTGCAATTTGATAGACATTTATATTGGATTTTATTTTTAAACCAAAAATTGTAAGTGTATATTTTTTTTGGTTTTTAATGTATATTTTTGATTATTTAGTTTTCTGTGTTTTCTGATTTAAATGCATATTTTGGTATGAAAAAAATACAGCCCAATAAAGACAATGTCTTGATACAAACTTGGCTAATATAAAGAACATCAAGCAAGTAATTAGCGTGGATGATCTCATTACTGTAATTAAAGAATCATCGAAATAACCTCGTTTTAGACCAAGAAATATTGCATCAAAATCAAAGTGGTTTGATAATAGATGTAAGCAAGCTAGAAGAAAATCTTTTCACTGGCTGCGAAAATATAAGAAATCGGATAATCCAAGGCATAAAGTTAAATATGTGGAAGCAAACAGAACGTTTAAAGTGGTGTGTGGAACAAAGCATAAGTAAAGTTAACGATAGTAAGGAGTTTTGGAAACTTGTAAAGGAACTTAATAATAATAAAACAGTCTGTGAATCAAACATAACACCAAATTCATTCAAACAGTATTTCCAAGAACTTTTAAATCCACATCAGCTTTCTAAAGATGTCAGTTACGCGCACAATTTTGTAGAGATACAGGAACTTCATATGCCAATTACTGTACAAGAAATTACAACAATGTTATCTAAAACAAAGGCTAATAAATCACCTGGCTTAGATGATATACCATACGAGTTTTTTAAAAATAAATATAGATATTTTTTAGAAGAACTCGCCAAAGTTTTTACAAGACTATACAATAATGGTGATCTGGAGCAAACGTTTGAATCAAGCATAATCTTACCGATTTTTAAAAAGGGAGATAAAAACAACCCTGCAAATTATAGAGATATTTTTTTTAACAATTGTCAAATCAAATAACATTATTAACGAATATCAGGAAGGTTTCCGAAAGAAATATTCTACTACAGACAATGTATACAAACTCGGTTCAATAGTTCACATTAAAATGAAAGAGAAGAAGAAAGTTTATGCTTTCTTCGTTGACTTCAAAGCTGCATTTGACAAGGTACCCCGAAAGTTGATGATCTACAAACTGTATAACATGGGAATTTCATACAAAATGGTTAACTTTATAGCAAGTATATACTCTTAACACTAAATCTGTGGTGTGGGTCGATGATGATTATACAGAGGAGTTTGCAACTTATACTGGTGTCAAGCAAGGATGCCTACTATCCCCATTATTATTTGCTCTTTACCTAAATGACTTATATGAACTAAATATTCGCTTGTTAATGTATGCAGATGACATTGCCATATAAGCGGACAATATCGATGTTTTACAGAATATGATCAATAAACTAGAGGCCTATTGCGATGCTTGGAATATGGAGGTAAACTTAAGCAAATCTGCTATTATGGTCTTTAGAAGTGGTGGTAAATTGTCCAGTAGAGAAAAATGGGTTTTCAAAGGCGGGGAAATAAGTATTGAACCGGAATACTGTTACTTGGGGATAATTCTCTAGATCATAACTGTGGAAGCAAATATTTTAAAGAAAACTTTAGTAGATCGAAAATAATGTGGATTTTTAAGGCAAGATGTGTATTATTGTACCTCAACGGATCAATTGTCAGCAATATAAGACTATGCACAATATGTAATTTGAATGAAGATGAAAATACTCAACACTTTTTTGGAAGATGTCCAAACTATGCATCATATCGTAGAAGATTTTTTTGAAAACCGTTTTTGAATGAAAACGAGATAATAAATATTTTAAATGGTATAAATGATGAAAACTGGTATAATCTAGTTAACTACATTATCGGTGCCCTTTCTTATAGGTCTCTAATCCTAAATGAACATGCGTAAAATGTATTATATTTTAACTACTACTTTTATTTTTTCACCTAAATTGTTGTGGTAAATTTTAGAAAAATTTACTGAAAATTGTTATCAACCAAACCTCCGACAGACGACTTATTGTCATTGTCGTATGTTCAAAAATTTCAAATATATTATAGCATTAAGTTTAACTATGTAAAAATATGTTTTGAAATAAAGAACGTTTATATGTATATCTATCTATCTATCATATTTTCAGAGCATATTTTTGATTCTGTACTGCATATTTTAAGCGCCTATTTTCCTTTTTTAGTTGCACAAAATTCCTTGCCCTAGTTATGACGATCGCTAGATAATTAAAATAAAATTAACAATTAAAAAATGCAAATTTATAATAAAATATAATAAAATACATTTTTTAAAAAAAATATTAAAAAAAAAATAGTTAAACATATTTAATAAATTTGACAATATTACGTTTAATAAGGACGCAATAATCTTAAACTAAAATTAAATGTAAATTTTTGAAAAGTAAATGGAAAACAAAAATTTAATTCAAGGTGTATATAATTTAAATACCCTGAAGTTTTAAATGTTTTTCGGGGGAAATATAAAAAAATATTAGTTTTTTTTGACATTTACAAATAATTTAAAAACATATAAAACTATAAACTCAAAAATCCGGCTTGATTGGTTTGTAACTTAAAATACAAAAAAAAAAATTTAAATCGGTTAAGAATTGTGGTCTGAAATGTTATTTGCTCAGAACAAATGCTTTTGGAAACACTGTGCTACGAAGAAAAACAAAAACATTTGGTTTTGGTATTTGGCGATTATTATTTCTTTATTAGGCGATGAGGGTAAAAATAAATCTGACAACCCTGGTGATAACTCTAATTTCTAAGTGCGCATGATAGAACAACATTTCCGCCCTTTTAATGTTGGTTTACAATTGTGATGAGAGAAAATGTCATTCGTTTTTTGTTTATTTTTTATTTTGCTTTGCAAAGCAGGAACATATTGCTAACGGCATTTGTTGCTGCTTTCCGTTATTGTATATCAACCGCTGTTTAACCATATTTTTTAATGGAACTTTTTAATGTATGAAGTAAAACAAAGAGTGGACTCTTCCAGCTACATATTTTTTTTTTTTATCCAAAAAAGGAGTGTTTGATTAAACAAGTAAAATGTAGTTCAGCAAACGAAATTAATAGTAGTCAAAATAAAAGTGATTTAAGTAAAAAAAACAAAAAAAAATGTTTTTAAATTGGTTTAATAACATTAGTAATCGCAGTTTGGTGATTACGATATTAATTTGCATATCTTTGATATACGTATCGTATACTTTTAATTCTTGTGTACTAACAAACCTGGGACGCACTTTAAAAAAGGTAGCAAGCACGGTTAATATTTGACACTGGAAACTAACATAATTATTTTTATCCTCCTATAGAATCCCTTAAGGAATTTGTTTTCTCCATCAATTCTGTGGAGCTCGACACAAAATAAAAAAAATACCACGGCTCTAGCGTTAAACAACTCCATACAGACTAACCATCCTGATGTAAAATCAATGACTTTTAGTGTCCCCTTGAACGCATTAACAAATAAGTCGATATCCCGTATTTTAGATGGCTCGCCAAAATATCGGCTTTTACGTCAGCAGGGGTCCAGGCCATCTCGTCATTTACCCGACACTCTAATTATAGGCGTTAAAAAATCTGGAACGCGAGCTCTTTTGGAGTTTATACGCTTGCATCCCGATGTTCGCGCTGCTGGTTGTGAGGTTCATTTCTTTGATCGACATTATCAAAAGGGTTTACATTGGTACCGCCATCACATGCCATATACGATTGAAGGACAAATTACAATGGAAAAAACACCAAGTTATTTTGTTACTAAAGAAGTGCCAGCAAGGGTCCATCATATGAATCCTAACGCTAAGTGAGTAAAGTTAGCAATGTTATTAGTTCCCCTCATTTTGTGCAAATCACACCTTTAAAGGACTATTTCCAAAAAGAATGTGTTTCGATTAAAGGCTGAAACATAATTGATTTAAGTCAGGTAGGGGTTATGAAAACGCAAAATTGGTTTATCAAGTACTAATACGTATACCTATGCAAATAATTTTGCTAAATTTTGTCATGTTCTGTCCTAAAATTAAAAGATGATTTTTGTTGAATAAATATTTTTATTTTCAGAAATTTTATTAAATTTAAAGGGTAGACTTATGTATTTTTCAGTCAAACTGATGCTAACTTACCAAAATTTTAAAATGTCTGCTACCTAATATACTACGTATATCCCAAGGTTATATAATTGATATTTAAATTTGCCAAAAGCTCTTTTAATCGTGAAATATTAACATCTAAACTATAAGCACTGAAAAAGGGTATAATATATCCAGATATAAATAAAACATTATATAACTATTATTTTTAAGATAATTTTAATTTTGACCATTGCAAACTAAATGGATAGGGACACGCCTACATCAGATTGCTTTTCACAATTTGTTAAATAAGTTTTGGGACTTTAGCACATTTAATTACTATAAATGCAATTAATGTTTATCCCGATGAAAATAAATTTAAATAACAAATATGCAGGTGCTTGTGCAAATTTAAATGTAACTGACACTAATAGAAAACATATGATTTTCTATTGTTGATTTACTTGAATAAACGTCATTACATTGCTAGGTCTGTCAAAAAAACAGAGTAGTATTTGGAAGATGACAAAGCCAATTGTGACAATTTTTTGTTGTTGTTTTTGTTTTTTCTTTGATATTTTAAATTTTGAATCTCGCTCCTAGACGAGGACAAGAAATTCTCATTGAGTTTGTGATTTAACATAACAAATATCTCTAGAAATTCTAATAACAAAGTCCCCTGAAGATTTCCTTAGGCAGGAATGAAATCCGGATAGGGACACGCCTACATCAGATTGCTTTTCACAATTTGTTAAATAAGTTTTGGGACTTTAGCACATTTAATTACTATAAATGCAATTAATGTTTATCCCGATAAAAATAAATTTAAAAAATAAAAAATAATTATTTTTGTTTCAAACCAATAACAGAACTTAAGTCACTTAAGCCAATTATGTTTCAGCCTCGAGCATTGTTTTTTTTTTTTAATTTGAGAAATAAAAACCTTTTTTGTATCAAGCGATTCATCTTTTAATACCGTTATTCATAGGTAGGAGTAGTGACACACAGTGCTTTGTTCCATAGACAAAAACAAAATTTGTTTCTCCGTTTTAAAAGACATTGCATTTTTTGATAGGTACACAGATATTTCCAAACTTTATTTTATTAAATCGATTTTTAAAAATTGTAAAACGTGATACATAATTAGAAATTACACTCAAAGCAAAAACATGATTGGGGCAACCATATTCTAAGAGGATCATACATTTTTGGATTTATGATTGCGACAACCATGTTACTATGTTTGTGACAACCATACACTTATCTTTTTCTTAATCATTATATGATAATTAGATTACTATATTATGGTTTCCAATTGATCTCAATATTATCATATTATGGTTATGGAAATGTTTACAAATTATCATAGTATGATTCCTACATTATTCTCCTAGCATTCTGTTAAAGCTGAATTAAGAAGTTATGCATGTTTTTTTTTTTAATAGTACAGACGTATATTACTTTATTTAATAATTTACACATTAAACTAAACTTATTTTAAAATAATTAAAGTAATCAAATTGTCTTTGCGCTGACGAATAAAATTTGTGTTATTACGGAGTTATATAAATCATTATCTTGTCGCTATGCGATGTTTACATAAATTGTTAATTTTAGTATCTAAAACTTCTCTTTTTCAGCACAAATCTTATTTTGTCAAGAAAAATAAAATAATAGAAACATGTAATTACAGCATAAGTACGCATTAAAATATTGTTAAGAATACAATTTCACAATACGTTTTATTTTATTTTAAAAATGCATATTTTTAAAGTTTGTTTACTGTCGATTTAAAAACAGTATGCGAGACATGTAATTTTTACCTTTTTTGGGTTCCGGGGTTTAACTATTTTTAATGATTTTTTTATAAAAAATCTTATATAATTTTTATAGATAAAACAAATTTTTTTTTTTTGTATTTTTCATATGAAGGATGGGTTTATTGTAAAAACTTGATAAGCCATATTTTATTTTTAGTTTGTTTTTGCCTTTTAAAGGTTAAAAATATGTAAAAAATATGACTTTTGTAAAACGTTTATATTCCAGGTACTTGCTTAAACAAGAATTCTTTTAATTATTAATCATTAATGTTAACAGCGAAAATCTATAAAACAATAAACAGGATTAAACATGTCAAACCATCATGCGATTCGGCTGCACCCTCTCCGTTTTGAATGAAATTTTCCACAAATGTTGTATATTACTAGACTTGAAAAAACCCAAACTTATGGACCCCAACGATTTTCGGTTTCCGAGTTATGACGTCATGAATATTAGAAAAAACTCAAAAATGTCACTAAAGTGTGTTTATAAAAATGTCTATAACTTTTAAACTGTAAAAGCTAAAATATTTTTGTTTACAGTTTTTTAAAGGTAAGAATATGCTCTTTAAAATGATATGCATATGCATTTTTTTCATGGAAATTTCCACCGAAATTTTTTCGGATCTAAAATTCAGAAGGCCAAATCGGGAAAAACTATATTTTTTAAAATTCTTAAAAAAATATATGTTAATAAGTAAACCCTTGTTAACATATATTCAAAATTTCAGATTGGAGCCATGATTAGTTTTTGAGTTATGAGCTAAAACGTGGCCCTATATACGATTTGCGCTTGTAAAAGATGGGATAAAAAAATGTAATAGCACTCAAATGACGTATATTAATAAGCTTAACATAAAAATATTTGGTTAATTTTTTTGGAGCTCATCTTCAATCCATACCAGTGATTTAATTAAAAGGTTTTTCAATTTTTTTTTTAAATAGGATTCAAAAGTTTATTAAGGAACAAATACTTTTGGTCCACTGGCAGAGTTTTTAATTTTGAGCAAGTACAATTTCGTTATAAAATTTTATTTCAGTTTGAATATAAAAAACTTAAAAAATTTACAATATATATTGTAAATTTTTTGATATATTATAAACATTTATTTTTTATTTTTGCTCAAAAGCACACGTTTGATTGTTATTGCCGTTTTTTCTTAAACTAACATACAAAGCAAATAAAATTACAGTTATTTTGATTTTACATCGAAGAATGTAATGATCAGCTTCCCAGCAAAACCCAAAACTACGGAACTTGTAAAGTAATGCCTTTTACAAGCGATAAGTCTCAATGTAATGTATCTTGTGTAAAAATCAACGGACACATTACCTTGAGTCTAATCTCGTGTAAAAATCACCTATGTTGTAATGTATAAGGTAATTTATAGACACAATTGTTTGTGTCCAGTTTTGCTGGGTTTGCTATATTTTTTTCTACAAGTTAATATCAATGCGTAAGCTTTCTCTTTCTATCACACTGCGTCACTAACGTTTTCTATTGCAAGTTAGTTTTTTTATTCAATTTGAAAATGCAAGTGAGTAAAATAACGGTAATTTTTATTTTGCATAGATAAAATAAAAAATCTAAGAATTAATTGATGCTTTATGTGGGCAGTTGTATTTTAGCACGTGTCCAAGACGGAATAGTTCAAATAAAAAAGTTAATATTATACAAATACTCGTAAAAAAATAGTGATACAAAAATTTAATTGTAATTAATATGCCGTTTGACAAAATGTATTGTTGTAACCCTTTTAAAATATTGGGACACAAATATAAGTTAGTAGGTCTAAGAGAAGTCCAAAAATGGATGATTGGCGTTAACAGAAACATATCATCATCAAGCAGAATATGCCATTTTTGCAGAATAAAACTTTTTCGACTTAAAAAATAAAAAGCATTAGAAGAGCTGGTTTCTGAAGATGAAAATGAAGTTGAGGAATTGGAGCAAAATGAATCATTAAGTGCAGATAAGCCATTTGACACACCAGCAATTGCAGTTTCCCAATTAGACGATGTGTTACCATATTTAGAACAATCTCCAATATCAACCAAAAAAATGATGTATAAGAAGTACAGAAGCGAAAAGTTTAAGACTGTAAGTTGTTAATAAAAAACAAGCTTTTTCCAGGATTGACACCATCAACATCTCACCAATGTCCCGATTCGGAAATAATTGAGCAATTAAAAGTAAAATTTGCAACTCTTACAAAAAACAGTGATAGAATGGAATTACTCACGATTTTGCCGAAAAGCTGGTCTATTCTTAAAATGATGGAGGAATTCCAAATATCAAATTACATGGCTCGCAAAGTTAAACAACTTGTGGATGAAAAAGGCATTTTAAGTACCCCGAATCCAAAACTGGGAAAAGCCCTTTCATCCGAAATTATGGAAAAAGTAAAATCGTTTTATGAGTGCGATGACATTAGTCGATGTATGCCAGGTGGGAAGGATTTTGTTTCTGTTGTTGAAAATGGAGTTAAAGTACATAAAACAAAGAGACTATTGTTGGGAAATTTAAGAGAAATGTATGCCTTGTTTAAAGAA
Organism: Delia radicum; assembly: GCA_021234595.1. Classification (NCBI taxonomy): domain Eukaryota; kingdom Metazoa; phylum Arthropoda; class Insecta; order Diptera; family Anthomyiidae; genus Delia; species Delia radicum. The sequence continues at coordinate 247,036,764 of CM037852.1, forward strand.
AGATTTGAGGAACAAAAAATAGGTCTATCGAAATTGTGTGAGCTTCGCCCTAAAAATGTTGTGCTGGTCAACTCAAGCGGTAGTCATAATATATGCGTTTGTACAAAACACCAGAATGTTAAATTAATGCTTCACTCCATTAATTTAAAAAAAATAACAAATACAATGGAAGATTTTAAGATAGAATCATACAAAGACTGTTTTAAAAAAATTGTTTGCTCTACAGAGTCTCCGCAGTGCTATCTTGGTGAAATCTAGACAAATATGAATTTTATTTTTTATTATTTTCAACAATTTTAAGATATGTACAGAAAAACTTAAGATATATACAGTAAAACTAAGTAGCCAAGTGTTTAGGGGGAGTTACAGCATAATTTCGGAAGTTTACCATGTATGGCGCACCCTTTTGTGTTTATTATACATATCTTTTACAAGCGCAAATCGTACATAGGGCCACGTTTTAGCTCATAACTCAAAAACTAATCATGGCTCCAATCTGAAATTTTGAATATATGTTAACAAGGGTTTACTTATTAACATATATTTTTTTAAGAATTTTAAAAAATATAGTTTTTCCCGATTTGGCCTTCTGAATTTTAGATCCGAAAAAATTTCGGTGGAAATTTCCATGAAAAAAATGCATATGCATATCATTTTAAAGAGCATATTCTTACCTTTAAAAAACTGTAAACAAAAATATTTTAGCTTTTACAGTTTAAAAGTTATAGACATTTTTATAAACACACTTTAGTGACATTTTTGAGTTTTTTCTAATATTCATGACGTCATAACTCGGAAACCGAAAGTCGTTGGGGTCCATAAGTTTGGGTTTTTTCAAGTCTAGTAATATACAACATTTGTGGAAAATTTCATTCAAATCGGAGAGGGTGATTCCGAAAAAGGCACTTTTTCATGATGGTTTGACATGTTTTCTCCCAAATGTGGCTTTTCATGTTTTTAGAATAAGACCCTCATAATTATTACTCTTAAATTTTAAAATTTAGTGTTAAGGGTAGGGTCTACACAAAAAGGGTGTTTTATTGGTACGTAGCTTTCCGGGACTCACGGTTATCTAAAAGCAAAACGGGAAATTGGTTATGAATGCCTTTATCGTCCCATGATCAATCATATGTATTTATCAAAATGACGGCCAATGAAAATGAATGAATGAATGAATGAATCCCTCATTTAGGAAAAAAATGGCTGTATCTCCCAAAATATTTCGAATTTCGAAAAATCAATTTAGGATAATATTTTTGAATATACAAAAACAAAAATATGCAAAAAAAAAAAATTGTTTCAAAAACAAGAGGGTTCTCTTAATTTATTTTAATTTTAATAAATTAAAATAAATAACAAATTATTGTTTTTTTTCTATGGAAAAATTATACAAGCTTTTTTCAACAATTCATTAATAATACATAAGCCCCGGGATCCAAAAAAAACTAGTGTTGTTTTTTTAGTAAAAATCCATTGTTTTGCATATACGCTTCTTTTTTCAAATTTGTAAAAAAATGCATTTAAAAAAACCAATTGCCTAAAAAATACAGTTCTTTTACTCGCTGAAAAAAAAAAATTATTCCGCAATAACAAAGTAGGGGAGTGTAAAATTCCAATGAATGCAATTCAAATGGTGATGATCCGCTGTGTATTAAAAAAATACAAACATTTAAACTTAAACTCTTTTTGCATATTTCTCATTTTTCAAAAAAAAAAAAAAAAACTAAATCGTGCATAAAACAGTGGAATTTATGAAATTTGAAAAACCAAAAACGCCAATTTTTAAGTGGCCTTTAGAGTTTCTGATTGCAAAACCGGAAGACGAAAGGTCAAAAATGCCATTTGTAGATTATATAAAACAGTCTTTCAAAATTTTTATGAAAAATATTTCTACTTGTGTAAATTTCTTGTGTAAGTTTCTGTGGGACATTCGTTATCACGCAGTTACGAATTCAACTATATTTAAAAGATTGTAGGGCAAGTTTGTTTTCCTTATTCTAAAGGAAGTTCCATCAGTTAAAATATTAAAATATGTACATAAATTTAATTTTTCTTAGGCCTAATTTTATATTCAACAGACAATTATTTGAAATAAACAACAAAATTGTATGTTAAGCCTAACGCTGACGGCAAATATTATGACGATTACACCATAAAAGAACAACAAATTGGTAATATTAAAAGTAAATTAGGAACAAAATGCATATTTAAGTGCACGTGCACACAGTAATAAATTACAAAATTCTTTTTGTAATATTAAACAAGTGTCAGAGCATTTTTGTAAATACAAAAAAAGAAATATATGACAAAACATTTCTTTGAGTGTATTTTTATATTTTTTCGTGGTGTAATATATATTTTGAAATGTGATAAATGCAATGAGACCTATAAATTGATGTAGCTTTAATTAAATGGAAGCAAAAATTGTAATTTTAATATTTTTAATTTGCTTTAAACTTAAAACTGCCATCATTTTTGAGCCGATAAAGATAAATGATTAACGCGAATGGATTCAGCATGCTTAAATACAGGAAAGGTTATTCATGTCAACCAAAAAAATAAAAAATTTAAATATCTTACCTCAAAGTGTTGAGATTTTTTGAAGTTCGTCATATATACTTTATGAGGTCTTAGACCTATGATGAGTTCGATGAGTTACAAACGGAATGACAAACTTATATATACCCTCATCACATATGGTGGAGGGTAAAATGAGGGTGTTTAAATTTCAAATCCCATTGTTGGTGCCTACGGTTTTTTCTGCGTACAGGATATTTCTTCCATTTTAAGCCATAATCTAACAATAAGATTGACAACATATTGGTCCAAAGTACGTTTAACCGCAAATAAAATAATGTTTAAATTTTTGGTTTTTAGACCTCATTTTGTATTGAGTTTACTTAAATTAAGAGGTTTTCGACACCCTCCATAGCTCTTATTATGATCGCGACATCGACGGATATTTGAAATTATGTCGTGAAATTAGTGTGGAAGTTCTTATGTTGTGCGGATTATTGCCACGCCAATTTGAACTAGACTTAAAATTTTGAGATTGAGTTAATTTTTCTAATTTTGACCGCACTGAATTTAGTTTTTGAAACTTTGTGGCATTGTTACAGATAAATGTTATAACTTTTACACATTATCCGTATTCAATACTGATTAAAACCACAAACAAAATTATTAGGGCGCATTATTTAGTTATTTTATTAACAAAAAATACAGTTGTTGTCTTTAAGTTGGCTTAAATCAGTATTTCAAGAAATTTGTCCAGATTTTAGTGTTCAAAACTTGAGAAAAAGCTGAAATTAATTTTTGCATATTTTTGTAATATTTAAATCCAGCTAATCACAAAACTATCAAAAAGAAATCCACTATAACTTTAAATTTGTCGTTTTTCATTATTTAAACAAAGTACGTGCAAACGAATGTCCCACCAATTTTAAGATTTTTCATGCCAACTAAGTAAATGGATAAAATTTAAATATAAATTACTGTTAAGTAGGAATATGCATGTCAATAAGATCTTAAATTATAAGCATAATCGTAAATATTCGAAAGTGAACAAACTCAAATTCAAAATGAAAGTGGTTGAAGAAGTGTTACAACATTTCCTGAAGGAACAAGTATCACGTAGCACAATATATTCCATATTCAAACGGTTTGAAAATGGAGTGGCATTAACCGGTATAAAAAAGAAAGGACGTCTAAAAAATCGATCGCAGCTGAACTTGTTAAATTTAAAAAATCGGCTGTTAATCAAAATGGGTCAGAAAATTTTGCGTTTCCAAAGAAACAATTCTCCAAACGAACGTGAAACACTACCTGAGGAAGACAGTATCCAAATATAGTAAAACAATTGACAGGAATACCAACAAAATGCAGACAACTAAAAAAAAACTTTAATGAAAAAAAATTTTCAAATAAATTTGGATGATGAATAATATTGTTTAGCTTGGAACAACGGAATTATTAATTCTGAATTTTATTCTGATGAATTAAAAAAAAATCCCCGACTAAATACGGTGTTCGGCCAAAGCGATGTTTGAACCAAAAGTACCAGTGTGGGCAGACATTCGGATGTTTACATTAATAAATGGAAAAACTTATCAGAGATTGACATTCTAAAGACTACATGTTATTTGGCCAAATTAAGGAAGCAGTCATTATGCCAAGAAGACGTTAGAATGGTTTAATTCAAAAAACATACCTTTTGTACCAAAATGCGCAAATCCACCAAACGTCCTAAAGCACGTTCAATTGAGGACTTTTGGGGTATTGTATGCCAAAAAGTGTATGAAAATGGTTGGGAAGCCAAATCCACTGACGAATTAAAGAAAAAAATTCAAAGAAGTGTAAAAAAATTTACATGAATTTAAAATTTATAGTCTTCATAGTTTTTTTTTTTTATTTATAACACAGTAATAAATAAAAAAAACTTTAAAAAAAATAGTTTTTAGTTCAAATCACATGTGGGCACATTTTATTAGTAGACTCATTTTTTTTTTGTCTATACTGGTAAGCATATAGGTAACCACATATTTTGATCATTACTTATATGCGACATCCCCATATAAAAGTAATGACATTTGTAATAACAATTGTAAGTACTTCCCATTACCAAATATGTACACTCACACGGATTGTAGTTTATTTAAAAAGTAATCAGTAAACTTTGTTTTTATATACATTTCAACCACAAAAAATAAAAAAAAAAAATTTATAATATATTTTACCATTTATTAAAAAACAAACTACACATAAATTCTATTTTTCTGTTCCAGTTATTATTTTCATTTAAAATTTTCTTTTTACAAAAATTCTTTATTTGAACCAAAAAGTTAATGATAGTAAAAATAAAAAAAAAACTGTTGTTTTTAATAATTTGAGATTTAATTTTTGACAGTTAAAATAAAAGTGTTTATTTTTACGGATTTGGGAGTTTTTAAATTTTTTATTTTATTTTTGATAGTAAAAATAAAAGAAAATCTTTATTTTTACGGATTTTGAGGTCATTTTATAATAGTTAAAAATAAACGAAAAAAGCCAAATTTTTCACAAAATATATTATTACACCAATAGGAACATTTTTAGGATGAGTTACGGTACAATATTCCAAGTGGAAAAATTAGGCGCGCCCTACTGTGCGATTAATATGTTTTTGGGCTATCATCACTTTTTAAAATATTTTGCCATCAATAAGAATATGGCGTTATTATTTTTTTAAAATTCCAACTCCTTGCACTGGCCAAAAACGTTGATAAAAAAGGGCCCCTGACCTTTTCCTGCAGAGCAAAAGGTGCTGTATTTATATGAAATTTGAATTCACCTTTAGATTCTACACCAAAATTATTTTAAAAACAATTTTTCAACGTTTTTAAAGTGAACCATTTAGGAAATAGAGTGGCCGGAAAAAATAAAATATTTTCAAAAAACTTATAAAGTACTTTTTTATTACACACATCAAAAAATATTTTCGCTTAATGGTAACCCAGCTAAAAGTTATTTATTTTTCAAATTATTTACTAAAATGTAATATGTTCAAACTTCATATAAATTCTCCCCTTTTTGGTCTGTAGTAAAATGGATCCTAAATTAGCGTTTTTGGCCACCGCACGCCATTGGAAAGAGTTGGAATTTTAAAAAAATAATAACGCAATTTGACGAACTCTAATGTAGATGAATTAAATAAATAGATAGACATTTTCGGCAAAATCGCAATATTTTTATTACTAACTGAAAAATAATAACATAACAATCCAATTTTTATGCAAATAAGAATAAACACTTTAATTGCAGACTCTTAGTTGTTGTTCGAGATCCTGTTACCCGAGCCATATCAGATTATACGCAAGCCGCTAGTAAAAAGGCCGATATGAAACGTTTTGAAGATTTAGCATTTATCAATGGCAGTTATTCCGTCGTCGACACCAATTGGGGTCCAGTTAAGATTGGTGTTTATGCTCGATATTTAGAAAAATGGTTGACATTTTTTCAACTCTCACAGCTGCTTTTCATCAGTGGTGAACGCTTAATAATGGATCCCGCATATGAAATTGGAAGGGTGCAAGATTTCTTGAGTTTGAAAAGGATTGTAACGGAGAAACATTTTTATTTTAATGCCACCAAAGGATTTCCCTGCCTATTCAAATCTGAGGCCCGTTCCACACCGCATTGCTTGGGTAAAACCAAGGGACGAAATCATCCACATATTGATATAGCGGCAATTGAAAGACTGCGTGATTTTTATAGACCTTTTAACAATAAATTTTATGAAATGACTGGCATTAACTTTGCTTGGCCATAAAACATCCAATCTTTTAAGAGTTTTTAATATTTTTAACAATAAAACATTAATGCAGATAAACCAACATGATAGTTTTAGAGCATCACTTTCTGATTGGAATAATGACAAATTTAAATTATACACTCATATTAATAAGAGCTCTGAAATAATTATTCCATTCCGTAAATTCATTTCTTAAGAATTCATTCATTAGTTTCATTAAAAAAGCTTTAATTGGTATTAAATTAATTCCAAATTTAAATGATCCAAATACATTGTTCGTTCAATTATAAAAAAGAAGAAAATTGTTTATTAAAAAAATTCTTTCTGCGATAGAAGGACACGATATTAAATATTGAGTCTATCTGAGCGTATCATAAAACCGGTTCGAGATAACGGAAATTTTTTTGCGACTGGCGCATTTAAATATATGTAACTCAGTAATTTTTTAACCGATTTTTAATTTTTAACGGTATTCAAAAGAAAATTACATGGTCTTTCCAATCATATACACTTTCTTGATATTATTAATATAAATATTAGGGTTAATTCGAAATTTTAGATTTTGGGATACAAAAGTATTTTTTTAACACGCTATTAAATTATGCAGTCTCCTGAAGAAAATGGTGCAAAAACTTTTATTATTGTAATTCCGGTTTAAAACTTATCAAGTAATATATAAATAAAAATGAGATATCTTTTGTAATTGATATTACAAAGTTTATTTTTTCCAAAACAACATTAGTTTCTCTTTTTGATTATATTTGAATGATTAAGATGCGAAATTTGGTCAACAAGCTGTTCAGTGTAAATACTTGTTTATTGTATATTTTTAGCCTTTTCAATTGCAATGATAAAACTTCTTTGGGATTCCATAATTAACAAATGTTTTTAAACTCTGAAGAGTTATACGAAATCAAAATTTTGTAACTTTCTAGTTGCATCTACTGGATTACTAACTTTTGCATTGTCATCAACTTCTCTAAAATTTAGTTTTAAAATTCTTTATAAAAAAGTGAATTTTTCGGCTACCCTAATGACTATCTGGTCCCTCATAATAATCTCAAATAACGCTTATTTTTACTAATTTTTCCTTAACAATTGAATGGTAGTCAGATTTTAAATATATTCAGCAGTTTTTGCTCTGTTGAAAATGTTGCTCAAAATTAGCGTTTTTAGCAGCAGATATGCAGGGGAAGAGTTCGAGTTAAAAAAAAAAATAATTACGCCATTATTTTTAGTCTTGCAAAGAGCTTCTGAAAAGGTATTATACCCCGAAAAGAAAAACAAAAACTATTTTGAAATCGAAGCCTATTAAATATGTAGAGATTTTCTTAATACCAAATAAAAGTTTCAAATTTTTTTTAACTTTTTCAACTTCTACGAAGGATTTCTTTAAAAATAACAACATTCTTCAAGCTTGTATTAATATTAGCTTTTTTAATTGTACCTTTTCTTAGCATAAGTTTTTATGGCCGACTGTTCGGAAGCAGTATTTGGGCACATTTCGTATATATTAACTATTAAATGTATATAAATATGACTGCGTTTTTATTATTATGACTCACTGTTATCAAAATTTGTGTTTTCAAGGTAAAAAAGTTGGAAAAAATTAGCGTCTGAACAAAATCATTTAAATTCTAGTTTAGAAAGTGATAAAATAATTAAATATAAGTTTAAAATTAGTATTTTACCAAAAATAATTAAAAAAGATTATAAATTTTTTATTTTCATAAAATTGTTAAACATTTTTTATTTTTTGGGTTATGTTTTGCTCAGGCTCATATTAAAAGCATTCATCTTATTATTTTTCTTATCCCACATATTTATTTGGATCAGGTTTTTATATATTTCCTATATAATCTATTCAATAATATAAAATATCCAATCAACCGCCTTGGAAGATGAAATCTTTCAAAACAAAGATTTACATATGTTTTGCACTTCACTGTAAGTGGATTTTTTTTATTTGAAATTATATAAAAGAAATCACTGAAACAATTTCGGTATAAAATTAATATGGTTATATGTGAAGCCATATTTAATAGTCCTAACTTGCAGATAACATAATTTGAAATTGAACTTTAACAAAATATGTATGTTATTATATAAATTATAAGGGAAATATTTTAAGTATCAAGTCACATATAGTTTAATAAGACTTTGCCTGGAACCATATATAATCATTATATTTGGATTAGTATTATATGCCTTATATAGTTATATATGGAGTAAGGTTTGGAGACATAATTATGTAAAGAACCATATTTCAACTTTCAGATGTATTTGTATATAATCATATAAACCGTAATGTGACTCCATTCATAGTCAGATATATATATGACTACATATATGACTAGATATAACTATTTTTTACCCGGGAATATCAATTTATTTAATCGGAATAGGTTCAGCAGATACAAATTTGCGTTCAGCAGATACAAATTTATTTACAACAGTTCCACAACAGTTGTATAACTGTCTGCTGAACGATCTGATCATTTTATGCTTAATCTAAGGGCTTAGGTAGCACTGTCATATTTTGGCATCGTAAACATTTACATTTGATCAAATAATAATAATACATTTGTTCTAACAAATAAAATTTACAAATCAAAGTAAAACTTAGAAACATGTTTAAACAAAAATAATACCGCTCAGCAGAATAACTAAGCAAAAAAATCATCGGTATCACTTTTTGATGTTACTGCTAAATGCTGTTATGTCTATGAAAAATATAAAAACTTACATATATAATTTATACAAAAAAATCCCAATTAATTGGGACTTTAGCTGAGCAATTTTTATTGTTTTTCATCAAAATAATAAACTTAACTGTTCGTTTAATTCTGCTTAAAGTTAAACGAAAGAATATATTTTTCAGTTCAAAACTTAAAAATGTATTGGTAATATTTAAAAAATACACTTACGATTGTTCACTTGCGCCAACAATACTTGATTAAGACGATGAAATGGTAGTAGTGTTGGTCACTGTTGAACATGTGACAGCACCACCAGCACAAACATCACTGACGCCCTTATTTAAATTCAACGACGATATAATCGAGCCAGAATTCACTGTAATTATCGTAGGAGTATGTGTTAAAATAGCTTCTGATTTCGAGGATTGCAAACGTTTTTCGCAATATAAAGTACCAATAGGTTGAGCTAAAGATGCCGCCAAACTTTTTGTGATTAAAAACTTGTGATTATTGTAGGTTGTGGCCGTAGCAGAAGAAGATTGTGTGTGTTGAGTAGTGGGCGTTAAGCTATCGGTATATGATAAACGAGTAACTGGTAGTCTATAGTTGGGTGTAGAATCAGAGCCTAAAGAATGTTGCCTTAATAGTGAACCGGCAATTGTAGTCGATGTTGATGGCAACATAGTCATAGTTGCTGTTGTTACCTTTTCTGCAGTTTTTACAGAGGAAATCAGACTTGACTTTGTTCTGTCAGTAATAGGGAATTTGTTTTTCGAACAACTTAAATCCAATTCTAAAGTATAAAAACGTCCTCTTCGGAATTTGGTATTTTCATTTTCAATGGGTTTCGAAATTGGTGGTGGCGACGTCAGAGCCGTAGAACTAAGTCTTTTATTATTATTATTATTTTTATTAAGTGGGTGATGTCTTATCGTACATACACTGCTCTGATTACTCGTGGTCGTTTGATCACTACAATTGCTACTGCTGATGGGTGTGCTTACACTGCAGCCACTGATTAAATAGTTATTATGGGATGAAAAGGCAGCTGCTGATTGCATTGGATGTATAGTATTGGAAGAAGCGGTGGGATTAAGACTAATAATTGAGGACGATATACGTACGGAACTATCAACTTCATCACAATTTTGTTGATTTTGTCGTTGAGGCGAACGGAAATGATTATTTCGAGAAAGTTCATCATCGTCGTCGTCGTCGTCATCGGATGTAATTCTGAGCTCTGTATTGTATTCTTGTAGAGGCGGTGGTGCTGCTGGTGGTGGAGCCAGGGTAAAATTATTGCAATTTTGTTTTGAATGTAGGCTTTTTGTCGAAATCAAAGAATTGAGTGGTCTAGGCGATGGATCTAATAGTAAGTTTTCACAGCTCGCTTCATAAACACTTGCCAGTGGTTGAGATTTTAGATGAGGTTTCATTGCTTGAGGGCCTGTGGCCACTACATTGTTGCTGGCTATTGCAGTAGACACCATCGAGTCGGCTTTGGAATCGCTTGTTGCTATATCAATACGACAACCACCCGGTTGATTTAAGTCTCTTTTCATTCTTTCCTTTAACAGTGACAATTTATCTGCACCCACTACCCGTTCTTTAGATTCTACTTTTGGAAAGGCATCTTTTTTTCTTTTACTTAAAATATCCAAAGGTTCATTGTAGAATGAATCAAAATCCAAATCCAAGAACAACTCTTGCAAGAATCGCCTAGCATTCATACGATAGCAACTGCGTCCCAAAGTCCTGCATACTTCGGAGTATAGGCATATGTCTTGAAAGGATGTCGGATGCTTTTGTTTCAATTCCAACAATGCAAGTTTTGATTGTTTTGCACTAACAGGATTGGCCAAACGTTGTACGTTGTATAGAATATTAGCCGTTAGTTTATCGGGCATACTTTCTTCGCTTAAGATACTTTCAGGTGAGTTAAATTGTATCTCTGATAGCTGAATGGAAGATGAATTGCTGAATTGAGGATGTAGGTGTAAAGGGGGTTTACTTGAAGTGCCACCACTGGTTGCAGAACTATTAACAACTCCACCGCCTGCCCCTGCTCCTTTTCGGCCCAAGGCCACTGTGGCTTGTATTCCCGCAGCCACAAGCGCAGCTGAAGCATTTGTATACATTTCACATAAAGTAGTTGTAGAAGAATCGTTGCCACTTCCTTCCAAACGGGATTGATTTTGAGAACGTTGTAGTTTTCGCAAACGACAACAATACAGACAATTACTACGTCCATGTTTGGCTCCCATCCATTTTGAACGTTTACTTACCGACGAAACATCGGAAATAGATGATATGACAGACGACTCATCGCCACCTTCATTATTTAGCGAATCGTTTAGGAATTGTTGTTTGGCAGTCAACAAATTTATTTCCATTAGGTCCTGATCTTGGATGTCTTGTGAGACATATGTTCGTGAGAGATTGCGCATAGGAAACAAATCTAAAAGATTTTTGGGCAAGCAAATTCCTAAAAGAAAAAAAGCACATTCTAGTATCAAAAACAACAAATACATAGACCTTTACATAGATCTCAAACTCTTCTTTTTCTTTTAACAACAAACACATTTGTTCATACACATTCAAATATGTTTTATATAAGTAGGTATACGACGTATGTCCAACACATTCTCATGAGTTACGTGCACTGGCAGCTAATGTCAAAGAGTTTGAGATCTATGTAATCTATGCGCAAATGATTATCTGGACGGTTAATATGTGATTCGATTCGAAAAGATAACACTTCTAAACAGATTTTTCACATTGAAAACCAGACTTGGGCGACGTCAATTACATTTCAAAATCGTTCACTTATGAAATTTTTCAATATCATTAATAATATCAGACCTACACTCACAATTGTGAGCTTAATCGCTTCCTTGGAACATTTGTAAAATCTTAAATACAGGGCAATTACTCAATTACACCCAATTACATGTAATTGAACATAAAAAAGTAATTGGCCTGTAATTAAACACAGATATTGGAATTATGTCCCATGCCTGGTATTGACAAAATTGAATATTTCCCAAGGAAGCGTTTAAGCCCACAAGTGTGAGCGTAGGTCTGAAATTATCAATGATATAGAAAAATAGTGAATTTTATCGTTGATCTATAAGTTTATGTGTGAGATTTTATTTGTTCGGTTTGAGATCATGACAAATTTTTCTCTAAATTAACAGAAAAATTATAATTTTTATATTATATTTTACTTTGACTATTAGAAAAGAATACAGAAAAAGTTATTAGACACTAGCATGAATGGAATGCATTTTCTGACCCACTACGGTCTTCATCAACATTCTTCGTGCCATTTAGTGTTAATCGTAGTCAATTAGTGTTAAATTATCATATAAAAATTATAATTTTTCTGGTAATTTAGAGAAAAATTTGTCATGATATCAAACCGAACAAATAAAATCTCACAGATATAGAAAAATTTCACTAGTGAACGATTTTGAAATGTAATTTACGTCGCCCAAGTCTGTTGAAAACACATTTTTCTTTGTAAAAATTTTGAAATGGTAACAAAATTACCTCCTGATTTGGCATTCTCGGCATGGCAATGAATTTCGATAAAAGTAAAAACAATACCTTTCGGATAATTTTTTGTTTAAGAAACATTGTAACGAAAACGCCAAAGACCTGCAGAAAGGTACATATCGTCACCTAAAATCCAAAAGGACGTAACTACACAACTGAAATTATGAAATTATTAAAGATGCAGTTTCGGCCTATTGATTTTCGTTAATAAAATTTTGGTTAACTCAGCTACACCATAATCAATAGGGGTTGTCATATTTATTTTGTAGTTTTGCTAAACAAAGTAATTTTTACGGCGACTTCAAAAGTTATATCATTGAAAAATAGTCCAACCCGAATATGAAAAAAGGCCACAAATGTTTCTAGTTTTTTCACGTCAATTCGGGTAATTTTTCATATTCTAATTTTTTTAAAAAGGACCCCAATTTCTTGGAACATTTGGGTCTTATTTTCTTTTTTGATTTGGGGCCATTCTGCATAATGCATAATGCATTTCATTTAATATTTTTTATCTTTTTATTTGATTATTTTTAGATTTTTTTTATTTACATTTTTATTTCATATGACCATGCTAAACTTAAAAATAGTTTAAAAGTTTATTTTGTTCAAATAGATTTTGGTGAATGTTTTAACAATTTTCTAAAACTAAGGGTTCTGATGAGATCTTGTGCCAGATCGAAATGCATGTATAAAGCTAGATAAAATAATTAATTTGCTTTATTTTAAATATACTGAGGTTGAAAGCTCATTATAAATAAATAAAAATAAAATGGTTAGGATTTCACTGAAATCAAAATTTTATTTTTCTTTGTTATAATTTTTTAATTTTTTAATTTATTTCAAAAAACCAACCGAGCCCTTCGGGCCATATATAGTTGGTAGACCAACATTAACAATCAACTTCATTATGTCACTTAAAACTATAAAACCTTAAATATCCTATTTTCTAACAATATAAAATAGTTTGTATATAGCAAGTTTAACTTACAAAAATTTAAGAAAAAAGTTTAAAAGAATTATTAAAGAATAAAGAATATGGCATAAACTCACATGACAAAAAGTATTGCAGTTTAGAGAATTTTGAAAATTTTTAAAATTTTTGAAAATTTTTGGAAATTATTGAAAATTTTTGCACATCAAATATCATTTACAGAAGCATATTCTACAAGTTTACACTTGAATGTTTTTAAAGATAGATCAAAAGATCTAAGTGGTAAGGGTAAATGGTTCCAACACTTAGCTACACGAACATGAAATGATCGTTCATGAATAATATAATTTCTAATGGGATATAAAAGTTGAGGGTTTCTTTCAGTGTTCAAGAGTATAAAATGTCTATGTACATATTCAGGGCAATTAGAGAGCATGACTTTATGATAGAATAATAGCAATCGAATTCGAACAAAATTTTTAAAATTGCATCCCAAAAAATCAGAAATATGCCTCGAAACATGATTATATGGTTTCAATTTGTAAACAAAACGTATTATTTTATTAAACAGTAAATTACATTTATTGAAGTCATCGACACTACACCCAGAAAAAACTTCAATACAGTAAGTATAATAAGTTGCGTTTTCTAATAGAAAGTGGCAAATAAAAATTTAGGGCATATAATCTACGCAGGGTAAAATTTATTTTGGAACTTAACCAGGTTATATGTCGACCGAATTCTAGATTGTTATCTATTAAAACACCTAGACATCTCATAACTTCAACGAATTCAATAAGCTCGCCATTAATCGTAATAGATACATCCACTTCAGAGTTATGTGGTTTAAAAAGCATAGCTTTTGTCTTGGTAGAGTTTATATTCAAATTACAATTTAACATCCAGGCAGAAATATTAGATAAAAGCAAATTTATGTCATATTCGAAAACATCAATGAGCTGAAGATGGGCCGAAAAAAGAAGTTGTATATCATCCGAAAAGACAAAAGCATCACACTCAAAACCATGAAGTACGTTAAAAAAGTCGTTCATATATAACATAAATAGTAAAGGCCCTATAACTGAGCCCTGTGGTACTCCACTGGTTACATCTAAACACTCCGAATTCGAGTCATTACAATGAACAAACTGACGTCGTCCAGACAAATAAGAAAAAATTAATTTGCAAGAAGAATAAGAGAAACCGAAATAATTGCATAGCTTATGTATTAAGATCGCATGACTAATACTATCAAAGGCTTTAGACAAATCTAGAGATAACAACACTCCCACATTATCCTTATCCACAATACGTCTAATAGAGTCCGTGAGTCCAATTAAAAGCGACGTCGTGCTATGTCCTGTACGAAAACCTGATTGTAAAGAATTAATCAAGTTATTCTCGTTCAAAAACATCATAACCTGATCCTTAATAACGTGCTCAACAATTTTAGACAAGACAGGAACCAACGAAATTGGTCTAAACTCGTGACGAGAATTCTTCTTCCTAATAGGGATTACCTTAGCAATTTTCCAATCAGAAGGAAATTTGGAATTAGTAAAAATATTATTTATTAAATACAAAAGTTGCCTATGAATAAAAGGAAAAATTATTTTGATAAATTTTAGAGGTAAATCATCAGAACCGGAAGCATTAGACTTGATTTTGGAAAGAGCAATACGCATATCTTCAAAATCAATGTTACGAAATGAGAAACCGTCAACACAAAAATTTTAATTTGAATCAAAGGGGTCGAATGAATCAACTGATCTGTTATGCGAAAACTCCATGTTTAATTCATCAGGATTCAAATCATCTACAGAGTCAACTGTATTTAAACACCCATTGGATCTTAACATCTTCCACATCCCGCTCGTATCAAGATTTTTAAATTTATTCGTATGAGCCATACGCTTAGCATTTGTAATCACTGTCTTGGATCGATTACGAGCTTTACAATAAGATATCCAGTTTTCTCGTGAGGGTACTCTGAGATATTCTTTAAATGCCAAATCTCTAAGTGACAGATGATAATTTATCAGTGGCGTATTAAACCAACTTTCATTAGCCGGTGCAATCCTAATTTTTTTTATAGGAACCAAAGAGTGTAAATGGTTTATACAAGCCATAAAGCTTGAAAGTTGGTTATCTATATTAGGATTATCATAGAAACTAGTAAAATCGAAATGAAGAACATGCTGTTGCAGCATATTTAAATCTAGATTATTATAATCCCTGAATTCAACAAATTCTTCGTTCGATATCAAAGGTACACTAACACTGATATACAGGAATGAATGATGGGAAATAGCCGGACACTGCATTTGACCAGATATTTGAATTGAAACGGACGGACTTAAAATAAAAAAATCAAGCAAAGATGTAGATAGCCCAGAAGCATAATGAGTAGGCAGGTTGTTATGATGATAAGTCAAACCAAAACGCTGACATGTCGAAAGTACAAGCTGTGAATTATTTATATTAAAAAGGTTCAAGTTAAAATCACCCATAATCACAATATTCTGGTATTTTACCAATAAATCTCCTAAACGATCCTCCATAACACTAATGTCACCATATGGAAGATAAACGACCCCTAATAACCATTTCGATCCTACACAACTAATCTCAATAAATATAGATTCAAAAATTCCAAAATCCGTAGATTTAAATACTATCCTGCATTTTAAATTATTCGAAACATATATCCCAACACCACCGGCCCTACGCCCTAAACTAGTGACATCATTAGAAGCAGCCGCAGGAACAGTCTCATTGCGACCAGGTCTATCACATCTATAAAAAGTGTATCCAGGGATAGACACAACATTAGACGATATGGAGGATTTAAGCCATGTTTCACTTACTCCCACTACATCAAGTATACGCTCCTGAAGTATATGTCGTATTTCATCCAATTTTGATGACCTAGATGATGTGCAAAAACTTTGGCAATTAAAATGGCCAATCTTCAAATTTCCCAGTCAGAAACTGCCAGTGCATAGTGGTAAGATACGGTCATAATTCTATAACTTCTTTGTTTATTAATTTAAATAACTGAAATTTGGTACATGAATAAATAATATATTTTCTTATCTGTCACCTTAATTGGGGTCCAATAAAAACAGAGGTTGGTCAGTTAGTATGGACATGACATATGCACATAAAATGTATTGAAGTTGCACTTAAATGTTTTACAATTTGTCTACTATTTGGGAAAACTATTTATAAATATTGCCTATGCCTAATATCAAAAATTATCAAATTCGGTCAATGCATTCAGAAGTAATGTGTAGACGTATGGACCCTTTTTTTTAGATTTTCATACATTTTCTGTTAAACTTTATTTTGAACTAGTTCGATATAAATTGTTGGCGATACAAATATAAAGTCGTTTAAGGATGAAATTCGCTAGATGAGTCCGAAAAAGAAACTAAAAATGTTGTAGGGCTGCCAGATTTGTTATACCGTTACCACATTTTTTGCGGCAACCCTACACAAAAGCAAGTTGCAGTTTTCAGCTAATCAGCATGATTTTCACCTTAAAATACGATATCTTAAAAAACTAAATGATTTTCAGAAAACGATTTAAATTAAAATAAATTTTCCCATTTCCACATATATTGTAGAAGCGGAATAAATAGCAGGGGGTTTTCAATTGCAAATTTTTAAAGTCTGTAATTTCTGCCAAAAAATTTACGTAAGAAGATGAGATAATCTGCCATAATTCAAATATAAAAGAGAGTCGATAAAGGACATTGAAAAAATAAAATGTTAATACAAACAAAGAACTAAAGTTTAAACAAAAAAAAAATAATTATTTATCAATAATTTAATTATAAATGTTGTTTTTTGTACAGATCATCACCGAGTGTGCATACAAATGGCATGACCAGAAATTTTCATTGTGAATTATATTTAGCCTATATCCTCGTTGCACATAGTCATGTCAGAATCTGTTCACTAATATTTAAATGCTTAAAAGTATAAATCAGATAAGACCAAAACCAATTAAATTGTATCAAATTTGTTTGTTCAGATAAATGAAAATGTATACCATTAGTCTTTGTTTGATTAAAATTAATTAATCCGTTTCACGAATTAAATTTAATAAACTCTTTCAAGTGTAGAGAACGTGATTTTTTGAAGATTTTGAAGAAGACATATATCAAATAGTAGATATTTCAACGATAATTACGAATATGAACTTCAAATGTCAAATTGATTACATGTCTTACATTATTATCAAAAAATAATAATTTTTGTCCTTTAAAGATTTCCATGTTTAAATTTCAATATCGTTACAGGATAGATAACAAAACATGTGTTAATATAT
Source organism: Delia radicum (assembly GCA_021234595.1). NCBI lineage: Eukaryota > Metazoa > Arthropoda > Insecta > Diptera > Anthomyiidae > Delia > Delia radicum. The sequence goes on from CM037852.1 coordinate 247,054,577, forward strand.
TCGTGTATAAAGCTGATAGTTTTGACTACAGAAAGATAAAGTTTTGTGCTTAAATCACAACTACATGTTAAATTTTTTAATGGCACACAAAAAAAAACGAGAAAAGTAAAAAACATTTTTTTTCTAAAGTTTGTCTATAAAACGATAATTGCACAAAATTTTATGGACCAAATAAGTTATATTAGTCAATAAAAACTGTTTTCAAAAATTAGTTGGTTAGGTGATTTTGCTTTTAACGAAACGCTTTATTCGAATGTTTACATTTTAACATTGTTTTTTAATCTAATAATATATGTGACTATGGATGTTTGCACTCGGTCTAGACCAGGGCTCAAAACCTTCTGCTTTAATAACTAACTATATCACTAATATATACACTCATAGAAATTAATCTATAAAAATAGCAGAAAAAGCTACTAAGAACAAAAAAAAAACCAAAACTTTATAAGTTTCTCATTATTTATGCTTTTTCTTTGTCTACTAAAATTTTCCAATTTTTTTTGCTGAATTTTAGCAGATTATTTTGGTATTTTCAATTAACTAAAATTTAGCTGAAAAATAACAAAAAAGTCGTTAATTCAACAGATTTATTTTTGCTATTCTGAACTTACTAATTTTTAGTAATAAAATCTGCTAATTTTAGCAGTTTTTTCTGCAACGTAATTTTTAACTACTTTTTAGTAGTTTTAGCAAACATTTTTACAATTTTTTTTTCTATCCGTGTATCGTTAAAGTCTATTTGCCTTTTATTTTACTCCCAAAATTTTTATCATACATCCTCTTTTAGTGTATCGATTGACACGACTTATATAGTTTTTATTAATCTAAAGTCGGGGTAGTTGCGGGGTAGACTGAGGAGCATTCGCCTCTTTTTTGTTTGAAGAGCTGTTATTAGCAAACAAATCATTTTTTAGGAAAAATTTATTTTAATCTTCTGATTTACACATCTTAGTTTTCATTTGAAGTGATAGGTGTGTAGTGTATTTGACAAGCCAACGTTGTCATACCTTCTGTATGACAACTTGACACTTAATTGTGATTGGCTAAAAGCCGTACTTTTTTAGCTGGCTATACGACACCTCTTTTTAATTACTAACCGTGGGAATCGCTGACGTCGAGATTACCCACTAATCTTAATTAAGGTAGAGTTAAGATATTTTAAATAAAGAAAAGACAGTTGCTCATGTGAGCTAAAACAAATAATAATATTCTTTTTTATTTTCACCTCATGGCGATCCTGCCATACGGTTTTCTCATTAAAAATAAATAAAAATAAAGTGAAGTAAATGAAAAATCTTTAAAAGACGTTATCTAATATTGACAACTTAAAGAAAAAAAAAAACAATCTAAGACATATTTTTTCCCTTAAATGAAAAATAAATATTCAACAAACGTGGAGAATTGTGAAGTGAGAACATAAAATAAAAAAAGACAAAAAACAAAAAGGTGACGCAATGAAAATCATCTAAATACAATAAATCAATCACGTACAACAGCATTTAACATTGTTACTGATATGCTAATAAAATAAATGCAATAGAAACTAAGCCATCAAATACACAATTGCTATGCAGCAGCACAATATTCATTAACTAACTCGGAGGTAATAGACGACAACCATTTATCAATAATGCAGACAACGATGATGACGATGGAAGCATTCTACTACAGGCAACTACAAATTTAATTGCATCAGCACCTACACAACAACAGTAGTATCAAAAACAACAGTAGTATCAAAAGCAAGGAAAGGAAAGGAAAAGGAACAAGAAGACAAGAATGGAAAGGTTATGTATTATTTTGAATTTTTTTTGATTAAAACATTAAATTTAAAATATAAAATGAAATAGATTTTTTTTACTACACGGCTACAACAAAAAAAAAAAAAAATAAAAAAAAAAAAGATAAATAATAAAGTTTTTAATGAAAAAAAAAGAAAAATTAAATAAATCTATTTTTTTGAAAAAGACCAACATTTTTTTAAAAATTAAGAACAACAAAAACTAACAACTTTGTACTGGAATTATTAACAAATCCTCCAGTACAAATACTAACAAATAATTAACTACTGCGATATTTACGAATCCCTCCAGCAGTATAAAATAAAAGAAGGACACGGATAACAGATGCCATAATATATATTCCAATTTTTTTTTTATTATTAGTTTTGTATTAAATAAACACGACCCTGACAATAATTAAAAGACAAAATAACAGCATGTAAGTGTATAAGCTTAAATTAAGTAAAATATTGTAAAATTACCGTTTGAAATGTACGCACTTACATGTCTGACATACTATAAAAGCTGATTTTTTCTTTTGTTATATATATACTATAAAAAAAAAATAAATAAATTTATGTCAGTATATAAAAATATTTATAAAAAAAAAAAAAAAAAAACAAATCTCTTTAAACATTTTTTTATATATACATTGCAAAAACGGAGGGTAATTTAAACATAATATTAATTAAATATTATAATTAACAATACGAAAGAAACAATACAAAATTAGTTAATTAAAAAAAAAAAAGAAGAAAAATTTGAATCTTAGGGGATATTGAAAACTTAATATTATTACGATGGGTGGCCATGAATCAAAGATCGAAAAACCTAACGCCAACGTAATAAATGAAGTTAAAGTGGAAGTACAGCTTCCGGTTATATATTTTATAATTATAATAGCTATACTCGCAATGCAATTTCTAACGACTATTTACCAACTTCATAAAAGGTCGTTACGCAAGAGCTACGTGAGGGCCGCATCTTTGGCAAACGGCCTTGACAAGGTTTAATTCTCGAGAATTACGGGAAAAATTTTTTAATTAAAAATTGCAGAATGCGCATGTCTTATGACATGATAATAACACTTTATACAATTTAAATTGTCTTATTTGTAAGGCGAAAAGGGAGAAACTTGTACATTTTAATATGCCAACCATATGGATTGGCTGGATATTGTAGCTAAAGTTAGACGCGTGAGGGATAGATTTGATAAGTCATTTAAGTGTCTAAATACCGATAGACCTACCAGGGACGAAACGGTTGAAAAACATCTAAGATATTATTTAATGCCCTAGAGGAAATTCGAGTAATTTTAAACGTAAATTATTCTCGCTTAAACGCGGCACACAAAGCAGCAGCGGATAATTTTTTCGCAGACGTTCGTGATAAACTCGTCACTGTCTTAGCACGTAGACACATTGAGGTCGACCTACCTATCACACTTCACGAGGAGGTTACTTGTGAAGTAGAAGTTAAAGCTTCTACGGGTTCCAATGGTGAAGTTAATGAAAATAGCAACATGCCACAAACGATAACAGAGTTTCTGGGTTTGGTCACAAAGATCCTACCGGATTTTGATGGCAAACCCGAAAATCTACAAAGTTTTGTGGATGCATTAAATTTAGTGGAGTCTGTTAAGGATACCCACGAATTGGTTGCTGTAAATGTTATTAAGACAAAGCTAAAAGGCTCGGCAAGGAACCTGATAGGTGAAGAAAATACTATACAGGGTATAATAGCGAGATTAAAGGCAGCGGTAAAAGGTGAATCCACCGAAGTGATCACCGCTAAAATATTGAACGTTAGGCAGATCTGCTAACGCTTTTGCGAATGAGATAGAAGAATTGACAAAATCGTTGTCATTGGCGGAGAAATACTCCACACAAATAGCTGTGAAATCAATCACAAAAAATGCGTCAAATGAAAGAGTTCGACTCATTATGGAGTCGGGAAACTTTGGTTCAATGAACGACGTAATCTCTAAATTTGTAAGTTCAAGCACAGAATCGAATGCAAATGCATCTGGCATATTGTTCTACAAATCTAGAGGAGAAAGACACAACTATTTCCGCGGTCGTGGTGGAAACTACAATCGTGTAGGCTATGGTCGTGGTAACTACAATGGCAACGCCTACAATCGTGGCGGCTACAATAATGCAAATTACAGGGGAAATGGACGATATGGTAATAAAAATCGTCATGGTAATCGTAATAATGGTAATAATAGAGGTCGTAATGTCCGATTGGCACTAGAGGGGCAGGAAAACGACCAAACCCTAGGTACTCAGTAAATGGGACCAGTTATAGCGGTAGAATCTACGGTATGAAATTAAATTTTACATCTTATGTATCAATGCGAACAACATTAAATGATAATGCCTCAATATTCCTAGATGACACAGGTGCGGATATTTCTGTGATCAAAATTAGTCAGGTCAGCAACACTTCATCGGCATCGGCAATGGTATAACATATACATTAGGGAAAGTTACAGCGGATTTGAAAATTAAAAATCTTTTAGTGAAGCACAAATTTCACGTGGTTAGTGATGAATTTCCTATTCCATCTGATGGAATACTCTGTCTTGATTTTATTAGAAAATACAGCTGCATGTTGGATTATCAAACGGATCAGGATTGGCTTATACTTAGGCCAAGCGATTATCCTAACGACATAACTGTTCCAATGCTTGATTCACCAAGTATAAATTCGATATCAATACCTGCAAGGTCAGAGGTTATTAGAGTGATAAGAATCCAAAACTCTGAAAAGGATATTCTCATTCCAAACCAGGAACTTCAAGATGGAATATTTGTTGCTAATACGATTGCGACAAGTACTAAACCGTTAGTGAGAATAATAAACACGACACCAAACGATGTCGTTATCGGAAACATAAACTTGAAAATTGAAGACTTGGATGATTATGAAACAGTGATACCTGATAATAAATGTTGTGATAAAATGAAATTACAATTGCTATCTAGAAACTTTCCTAAATTTGTCAAACCTGAACTTGAAAATTTGTGCAAGAGGTATATTGACGTTTTTGCACTTGAAACTGAAAGAATCTCATTTAATAATTTTTACAAACAGAAATTACGTTTAAAAGATACTGATCCAACTTACATTAAGAATTATAGAATTCCATATAAACATAAAGAAGAAATTACGAGGCAAATAGACAAATTACTAGATGATGATATTATAGAACCATCTGCTTCTGAATATAATATCCCAATTCTTTTGGTGCCGAAAAAATCTCTACCTGGAAGCGAC